>CM053514.1:24012967-24367187 GCA_028627145.1 Eidolon dupreanum | reverse complement strand
GGTCATAATTGGATGGAGTCTTTAGGATTCTCTGCTGTGGATTCCAGATTATGGGGACATCAGCTGTGTTTGTTTGCTACTGACTTCTCACCTCCCTCTTTTTCATACGTTTGAAATGGGTTGTTTATAAATAATCCATCATCTTGGTTTAAATTAGACCAGAAATAAAAGCCCATGGATCCTCAAATAAAATCCAAATGTTCGTGTCTTTTTGACCCTGCAATTCCAAAATTATTTCTGAATAATTATAACCAATTCAGTTGAATAAGTCTTCTTTCCTTTTTCCTACTCAGAGAAAAAAATGACCTCTAGCATCTATGACCACTCAGCCAAATGGATTGTGATGTTTGCAATTGAAGGCTTTTTGTATATCTTGGTTTTGGTGCTGGCCTCTCCTCGATTTGTTGATTCCAACAATGGAGGAATTCAGGAGAGTGGGGAAGGACCGATTCGAGCCCTCCAGGTGCTGTGTAATGCACACCAGCGTTGGCAGTAGATGGGAGTTATTTCACATTTACCTCCACTGGTGGTATAGTCATTACAGCCCCAAATTAAAGGCAACATGTTATCTTGTATTATTTTTTAATGGCTTTTTACCTCTGTAGTGTAAATGAATAACATATCAGTAGGGATTATTGAGTTTTTCAGAACCCATTTTTTAAAGTACATTTTTTAGTTATTTTGTACCATGTCAATTATAGAGTGCCATCAATATAGTTTCAGTCTGCAATGACATAATCTTTAACTATCATTTTCAACTCACTGTAAACCTTTCCTTTTTAAAAATCCACTTCTTGAGCCATAATTGCCTTAGTTCTCTAGGATCTTTTTCTCTCTGTTTTGAATGAGCTCATTGTTTATTCACAGTAAGAAATGTTTCTGATACTGCTTTGTTGTAAATATAGTTGAGCACTCAAGCTGACATTCCTGTTCAGCCCCAAAAGGCTATTCTTAGTACACTTTCTCTCAGGCTCTACCTTTGCTGAAACCGAGGAAGGAGATTTTGAAGAATTCCCCCAACTACACTAGGTTATTTTAGATGTCTTCGGTTTTCCTTTTGGATAACTTTTGCTAGGTATGGAGATTGATTCATTGAGGACTACTTTATCCTTTTACATGGTGGTATGAGACATAGTAAATAAAAGAGATACATTATCAAGGAAGCTTTATTCTTTTAGGCTTTGGTAGTTGGAAGTAATCCATATAGAAGGTATTTGAAGATTTTTTAAAAAAATGTATTCTATAGGCTAAACAGATATAACAAAATGTAAGTATAAAGGGATACTGGTTAATAAATATTTTCTGTTTTTTCTTAGAATAGAGTTTTATTTTTATGATCAAATTAAAAAAAAAACTTTAGCTATATTTTTCCATTGAATATTTATTTTAAAAATGAACAAGTGTTAATAGAATAAGAAAGACTTCATTGTTTTTAATTCCTCACCTAATTTTACATAAAACAAAATGTGTATTAAATGGTGGTATAAAAAGTCTAACATAAAACCAGCTGTAGTACAAATATTGAATTTATTTTTTATTGACTAAGATGATGAAAATTAGGAGTATTTTCCTACTTAGTAGTTAGCATCCATTAAATCTGTTTTATGACTTCTTGTGATATAGCACATTCATTTATCAATTTTAAAGTGCTCATTCAAAAAAATATGCGACTGACAGGGTTTTGAGATAAATAGGTTAGTCTTTTCCTCATAGCTCACTTAAAAAACGTGGATGTGAAAGATAAACAAATATTATGCAAGAAGTACAATAATAGAAATATTATTATAGCAGCCTATTTTGCATCATCTCTACTTTTTAAGGAAACCTCTGGGATATGCTATGCCAGTGATTTCCAACTCGTATTTGTGTGGTGGGTGAATTTAAGAGTTCTACAAATCCCAGTGTTAATTCAGGTCGAATTGAAAATTTGTGACTCACATATGTATTGCTGTTTTCCAAATGTAGGTAGAAGCAATCTTGTTCAATGAAATGTGAATTTATTTATATAAAATTCTCAAATTCATAGTAGCTTTTTGGTCATTTTATACCTTTTCAGTCAGCCGACACTAATAGTACAACCACTATCATGCGATGGATCTGTAAAAGTTGTAGATTTTGAAAATGAATGTCCAAACTCTTGCTATTGGATTCCAAGTTTTAGAGAGCATGTATAGCCACTCTCAGGGCTGTCATAGTTTGAGAGAAGTTTGAGTCTTTGCTGAAAATGGCTCTTTGGTTTGGCCTTCTTTCTGATGATCACATCTTTGGGTGATATCATCAATTCTGTACGTAATGCTTTGCTTTGGATCCACCAGCATTTCTGTTAAACTCCACCTAGAAAACTACTTAGAGAGTTTATCCTGCCTGTTCTTACCTCATGGTCAAATGTTATTGCATTTCCTAGAAGCCCTGAGCATTGACTTTCCTTTCAGAATAAGTTTTTCTAAGTACTACTGTGGTGACCTGTTGCTTTCGACATGGGTCCTTTCTGCCTTTTCATTTTCACCAAACGATTTTTATTTTGCTCAGAGTAGTCTAAGTATGATACCAGCCTATGTCATCTTATTGACCCTAATTCTTTTTGTTTTAAATAAGTCTAATTTCTTCTCAGTGATTGAAAATTAAACATTTGTGACAAAGTAATAGCATATCATAAAAACATAACAGAAAAATTTTTCTAAAAATGATGGTGTTTAGTGTTCCTGAAATTTCTGCACTGAGTCATGTTTTATAGGTATCAGCATTCATGAAACTTTGAGTAGGTTTTAGTTTTCTTGATGTACTGAGTTGACATTTAGAGAATTAGCAGTACTCATAAGAAATTTTGGGGGGAAACATTTGTCAGATATGTTATTTGGTGAGGATGGGTAATAGAGTATCCTCTTTTTATTAAAGATACATTTTTTACTGCTGCACTGCTCCTTGTATAAAATACAGTGAGCTTATAGTTCTTTCTTTGCTTAGGGCAATGGAAGATGGGCTAATGGTTTTTTAAATTAAATTTATTGGGGTGATATTGGTTAATAATATTATAAAAATTTCAGATATATAATTATATAATACAATATCTGTATACTCCATCATGTGCTCACCACCCAGAGTCTAGTCTCCTTCCATTACCATTCATTTAACCCCTTTTACCTGCTTCATCCTCCACTACACCCCTGCACCTCTGGTAATCACTACCCTGTTGTCTATGGTTTGTTCATGTGTTGCTTTTTCTTTTATATACCACATATGTATGAAATCATGTGGTTCTTGTCCTTTTCCATCTGACTTATTTCATTTAGCATACTTTCAAGATCCATTCATGTTGTTGCAAATGGCAATATTTCATCTTTTTAATGGATGAGTAGTATTCCAGTGTGTGTGTGTGTGTGTGTGTGTGTGTGTATAAATGCACCTATATATGTATCCAATCATCCATTGTTCCATGTTTTGACTATTGTGATTAATGCTGCTGCAATGCACATAGAGGTATGTATATCTTTACAAAAAAATATTTTCAGATTTTCTGGGGAGATACCCAAAAGAAGGATTGCTGGGTCATATGGAAGCTCTATTCTTAATTTTTTTGAGGAACTTCCTTACTGTTTTCCATAGTGCCTGTACCAGTTTACCAGTAGTGCATTATGGGTCCTTTTCCCCATATCCTCTCCAACACTTCTTATTACTTGTTCTGTTGATAATAGTCATTCTAACAGGTGTAAGGTGGCATTGATTTGCATTTCCCTTGTCTCTGGTGATGTTGAGAATGTTTTCATATAACCTTTGGACATCTGTATGTCTTCCTTGGAAAAGTGTTTATTTACATCCTCTGTTGATTTTTTAATCAGATTTTTTTTGTTGTTGAGTTGTGTAAGTTCTTTATATATTTTGGATATTAACCCTTTTAGCAGGTATCGTTTACAAAAATCTTCTCCCATTCATTTGGTTGCCTTTTTGTTTTGTTGACGGTATCTTTTGCTATACCGAAGTTTTTCAGTTTGATGTAGTTCCTAGTTATTTGTTTTGCTTATGCTTCCCTTGCCTGTGGGGTCAAGTTCACACAAACCTTTCTGAGACCAAGGTCCATAAGTTTAGTGCCTGTATTTTCTTGTATATATTTCATTGTTTTGGGTCTTATATTCAAGTCTTTAATTCATTTTGAGTTAATTTTTTTGTGTGGTGTCAGACAGCAGTCTAGTTTCATTCTTTTGCATGCAGCCGTCCAGTTTTCTCAGCACCATTTGTTGAAGAGGCTTTCCTTTCTTCATTGGCTGTTTTTGGCTCCTCTGTTGAAATTTAGTTACCCATATATATGTGGGTTTACTTCTGGGCTATCAATTCTGTTTTATTGATCTGTTATTCCACTAATCCCATACTGTTGATTATTGTAGCTTTGTAGTAAAGTTTGAAGTCAGGTGTGTGACACACCTTTGTTCTTTTTTTTCACAGGATTGCTTTGCTATCCAGGGTCTTTTGTACTTCCATGCAGATTTGAGGATTTTTTTATTATATTTCTGTGAAAAATGTAATTGGGATTTTGATAGGGATTGCATTAAATCTGTATGTTGCTTTAGGTAATTTGGCCATTTTAACAATGTTAATTCTCTAGTCCATGAACGTGGAATATCTTTCCATTTCTTTGTGTTGTTTTCAATTTCTTTCAACAGTGTGTAATAGTTTTTAGTATATAGGTACTTCACTTCCTTTAAGCTTATTCCTAGGTATTTTATCCTTTTTTTCTTTACAATTGTAAATGGAATTGTTTTTGTTCATTTCCTTTTCTGAAATTTCATTGTTAGTATGTATAAATGCAATGGATTTTTGTATACTGATTTTCTATCCTGCCACTTTACTGTATGTTTATTATTTATAATAATGTGTTGGAGTCTTTAGGGTTTTCTATATATGGAATAATATCATCTACAAGTAGTGACAATTTTACTTTCTCATCCCCAATTTGAATGTCTTTATTTCTTTTTCTTATGTGATAATTGTGGCTAGGACTTCCAGTACCATGTTGAATAATAGTGGCAAAAGTAGCCATCCTTGTCTTCTTCCTGATCTTAGATGAAAAGCTTTGAGTTTTTCACCATTGAGTATGATATTAAAGTGAGTAAATATCCTTTCCTGAAAATCTCAGAACTCAGATATTTTGCTAAGCATAGCCAGTGAAGAGCATACCAAAAATTCATGTTTCAATATTATATAGTTTCTCCATTTGTTCTTTTTCTGTTGTAATATACTTGAGCCAATTTCTCCCAGATCAATGTGAAAAGTTCTTATTCTTGGACTTAGAACTTTTCAGATGTTTATAGTATTAATGTAGTTACTTAATACTCACAAGATTTAGCATCCATGGTTTTATTTTTTTGAGGGGGCTACGGTTTGAAAGTATTATGTTGTATATAATTTTCTAGTGTGGCTTTTGTCCTTTGATTCTCAAACCAGGGGTATTAAAAGCAGGTGAAGATGTAGACATAGGTTAGCCTTTATAGCATATAATTATATAATATTAAGTCATTGAATATCCCTCTTCCTGTTAGATATCTCTACATGGGTGACCTGTCAGTGCCTTCTCTCCAAAGTGAAATCTTTCTTCTGGGTTTCCAGTTTTGGTTATTGGCATCAACCAATAGTAAGAACTCAGGACAGCACTCTTGGAGTCATTTTCAGTTTTCCTGTTCCCTTTCTTCTGTGTCCAGTCATTTGCCAAGTGTCATCAATTCTAAATCTGCAACATTTCTTTTACCTTCACTCCTTTCTCTTGTCACTGCTTCTGTTCTACAGTATGTTCTCATTATTTTTCCTCTGGAAAAGTGCAAAAGCTTGCTTGCCCTCTCATCTACCCCTCTGCTAATTAATTATTGACTAAACCCTTAGAGCAGGCTTTGTGCATGATAAAATAGGATGCCTTCATAGAAGTTAGTTCATTGCTTTTTAGTAGGGTTGGTGAGACTATTCTCCTCTGTCCTCATGCTCCCATTAAAATGTTTTTCAGAGTTTGGGTCTCTATGTATTGAGATGGATGTGAGGTACCATATTGTTGAAAGAAGAGCCAATACAATAATTAAAGTTTTCATGAAATCAAACCTGATGGAAGGTAACAGAAATGGGTTATGGCTCTTATTAAGAAGACTCGGGTATGTGCTCATTAGAAAATTACAAAGCAGAGGGAATCGGGAGTAGAGTGATAGTAGAACTTGAACCTTACTCTAAAGAAGTATATCTACATTTTCTCACAATACAACTGACTCTGGGTGAATTTCCATCATTACATGAAAGAAATATTACAGCAAAACTCAACAAGTTTTAAAATTTCTCAAGAACAAATTATCAAAAATAAAAATACATAATGGTGAAAGCAATATTGAAAACTGCATGGAAAGACTAATCTTACTAATTGTACTTTGAAACTCTGGTGGGAGAGAGAGAGAGTAGGAGTCAAGTCTAGCATACACTTTTTGGAGAGAGCTCCTGACAACTTGGATCTCTAAAGCTGCGATGATGGCAGCTCAGTCCAGAACCTCTTTATGAGCCACTCGCCACGTTGCTCTATGTCTTGGTTTGTAGAGCAGGCCACAGGACCTTTCCTCATTTAGATTTCTGCTGCCCTCATCAAACTTCAGAAGCCTTATTAGCTGTTCTCTTTGGGCATCAGGCAGTTAGCATGGAGAAAGGGAGCTACGATGTTCTGGAAAACCCGTTAACGAAATACCTTACGGACAGCTCTCTAGAGATATAGATAGTTCAGCTCATTTATATATGTTGGAGATAGGAAAAGTTTGAAGAATAATCAAAAAACTATATTTAGCCCAAAAAGATAAATCTGATGACAGAGAGTGTTAAAAAAAAACATCTACAATAAGCATATATAGGTAGCTTATATTGGGTAAGTACAGAAGTATCACATTTGAGAATGATATATTGATCATTTAGATTAATTCATTATGTCTTCCTCCAGTGATTCCCCATTATATTTGGGGTTTAATTCTAAGTCTTTACCCTGCATTGCCTGGAATTAAGGTGAGCATTTAATTTATCATTGAAATCAGAACTCTTGAGAGTGAAAGGAAATGTTATTACCAATTGCACTGAAGAACAGGAGTACATAGCTCTGTCCTGGACAAATTAGGATACATAGTTACCTGAACTCTAAAGTCCTATGGGCCCTGGCTCCCTGATCCCTGCTTTCACCTCCCACCTCATCTAGCATTTTTTCTGATATTCTGTATTGGCCTTTTTATTCTTTCTTGACTGGTCTAGGTTTGTACTTGCCTTAGAGTCTTTATACTTTCCTTCCTCTGCCAGAAATGCTTTGCTATCTGATCCTCACATGACTAACTTCTTTCTTGGCACAAATATCATTTATCCTGGCACAAATACCATTCAGGTCTTGGCATAAATATCATTTCATCAGGGAGGCCTTTTCTCTCTATCCTTTTAAACAAGCCCTCTCTTTCCTAGCACACCAATGTTTATTTTTCATAGCACTTAACACTGTTTGAAATGTTGTGTGTATGTGTATTTGTTAGCTTTTGTGTCTGTCTTTCCCCATAAAGGATTGTTTATCCCCTTTATTGTCATATTTCCAGTGCTTAGAACAGTGCCTGGTATGTAAGGCTCAAAAACATTTGTTGAATGAGTAAAGTTAATTATTACAATTTAAATGATCCACTCCTGATGAATTATATATCATGGTGTTAAAGTTATTTTGGTAAAAGAATCTTGGTATAAGAGGCAAAAAGGGCTAACTTATTAATATTTAGTTTACATGATTTATAAAAACAGAAGTGGGAGGTGGGATTTTTGTGAATCCTTTAGTGAGTCAACACATATTTATTGAGCATTTACTATGTCCTATGTACTAGGCTCAATGCAAAGATGAAAACTACTTCCAAGAAGCTGATAGGAAACACATTAGAGCAAGACAGTAAGTATTTTGTGCTCTGTGACTGGTCAACCACCTCTTCCTAGAGGATTTGAGGACTTCATCTCTGGACTAAGCTTTTGCTGACTCTCCTTCTCCCTGCACCCCGACCCTCAATCTCTGTATATGTTAAGTGGAGATAACACTTGCATTACCCATCTCACTATTATTAGTATAAAACAAATGTCTGGAAAAAGACTATACAAATTGTTAGGGAGTTTTTATAATCAGAAGGTTAACCATACCTTTTCCATGTCTCTCCAACTTAAAATATTGGCATTCCAACTTCTCCATTTCTGTTAAGACCTCAAGATTAGAAACCTTAGCAATACTTTAACTCCACTGACTCTTTACTTCTTGATGTGGAGTTAAGCCTCTTAGCTCTGTTAATTCTTCCTTTGGAACATCTGCAATATCAGTTTTATTGATGCTACTTGACACTCAACTCTATTGCCTCATCACTTGTTCCTAGAGTACTATGATGGCATCTCACATGTTTGTTTTCTCTTCTATATCTGTCTCACCAAACATAGGTTATTATTCCTTGGAAGAGATGTTTGCCATTATCCTCAGCGATCTCCCACAGCCTGTTTGAAAACAACTGCATTTCTCAGCCCAGTCTTTGGGATCTTCCGAAGTCACACTCTGCATGTCAATTTCTTCCTCATGTCCATCTCCTCATTTTTTTTTTTATTAATACACCTGTTTCTGTGGTTTTTCCTCCCATGTTTTTTCCTTCTAACCTAGAATGTTCTTCTACTCTTCTATTCTTTTCCTCCAGGAAGCCTTTCCTGACAGCATACCCTCATTTAATCTCAACATACTTTAAAAACTTTTGCACTTATTTTTGGTTACATAAACATTGCACACCTATTCTAGTGTCCATTTATTGAGTACCTGCCATGTGCCAAGAATGATATTCTAAATTTTTTATTTCATAATTACAAAAACGAATCCAAAGCAACCCAAAAAAGGCGTTAAAGCAGTTATTTATGAACTTGTGTTGTTATGTAACTGTCATATATAAATGGGCTCTCATCGTAAAAAGATTCAAAAGCTTTCACAAGACAAGACTCATGTGTCATACTTCTTCACTTACACATACTATTAGTAATATTAAGTTCTCAGTTATACTTGTTAAAATTGCATATACGTTGTATATTTCCCAAAGGCTGACTTTCTTATCATCCAGCACACTTGATACCTATGAATTTGTGTGCTATAGAACTTTAATGGTCCAAGAAGTTCTTATCTAAACAATTAAATTGGAATGACAAAAGTTTAGTCAATTTGCTAATTGCCCTGTAATCATTCATTATCTAGGAACAAGTTAATGACCATGGGATTTATGTGGTATGCACCCTCCCCCACCCCCCAAGAAATTAACACCGGTTCATAGTCATGCAAAGATAATTTCAGTATAACAGTGGAATACTTTGAGCAGCATAGCAGGGGGTTTTTATTCCTTGTTTTTTTTTTCCCCTCCCTTTTAATACTGGTTACTTCAAACCCTGGAGCTCACAGTGGTTTGAGGTTAATGAAGTGTTTCATTCTTATTAGCCATGGTGAGCTTATGGCATTACAAAATACTGGGGTTTTCTTTCTATATGATTTTGCTGCATTTTTCAGTTTGTGAATACTGCATACATTATATTACCATATTCCCAGAGGTTGCTTGGTGATAGCCAAGTTTGCCTGAAGTAATACTCATGGTATTTACAGCTGTATATAATATCAGTTCACCTCATGAAACTTATCACTGATCTGTTTAAAGCAGATATTTTAACTCGTGTATTTTTGCAGGTATTTGCTGTAACTGCAGCTCTTAAGAAGAATTGGATTTATACAATACTGAATCTTGAAAAGGCCAAAATCTAAATGAAATATTTATGTTTGGACATTTTTTTGTGCAGTTCAGCCAGGGCAGTTCTAAAAATAATCAGACACACCATCACTAAAATTTGTGAGACAACTTCAGATTACATATAGATGTTGATTAAGTTACTGATGCAATATACTGCTTTTTAAAAAATTGTTAAATTTTGATCCTCTCTTTGTGACACATGTCGTTTGGAGACCTAGAAAAGAAAAAGGAATTTATGACTTCATCAAAAGGCTCATTAGAGAATATGTTTGGCTTTCATGCTGAGTTTCTTCTTTTTTTCTTCTTTTTCTACTGTTGTTGTTCCCAGGAATTTCAATCTTTGCACATACATAATTCGAAGGATTTCAGATACTACATTCTGCCACAGCTGTTTTAGATATACCACAAATCATAGTTGTATGAAATTGATTTTTTTCTCTGAATATGGAGAAAAGCAAAGAATACAGAAAAGAAAACAAAACGGGAAATTTAAACTGTCTCCATAGTAATTGAATAATCCATACAGCCAAACGCTATAGTTTAGTAGTAACTACCTTGCTTTTAATACAATATCAAATACTAGTGGTTTGTTTCTCATTTAGTGCAGATGTGGAATATTCTATATCTCTAGGGTGGTTTATGAGAAATTATGGTCATGGTAGAGAGGTTTAATTTGGGTTCGCTTCATGAACTTGAGGCATTTTTCCCAACAAGGAACTGGCAGATGAATTTTAGGTACATTAAAGAAATAAATACAGACAGCTCGGACAACCAACTTGGAAAACCACCCCTGTATTTTATTTTTTTCTAAGTCTCTGTGAGCTCATTTGTTAATAACCCCCTTCTTTATTCATTTTTGTCCCTTCCACTTACACAGTGTTATACTGGAAGTAATCTTATGTGTAACAGAATCCATTTGATTTGTTTTTCTCATACCCATTCAGTATGGTATTGAAGAGAAATTAATTATATTGAACAATTGTTCTTAAACTTATTTCACTTTCCTTCTCCGCAATCATCCATTTTTCTTCTCATTTGGAACTTTAGTTATGGGTAGTACATCAGGAATTAAAAAGTTTTTTTGTTTGTTTGTTTGTTTTCCCCTGAATACTACTAGAGTGACCATACCTGCCAATTAGAGAGCTACATACCACAGTGGTTAGAAACCTGTCTGAGGACTAGAAATTCATGGAGAACATTTAGGAACATATATTCTCAAGTATATACCCTGATATTCTGACTTAGTAAGCTCAAAGTGGCCCTGTGAATAAGTACTGGAAAAAATTGACAATAGTGTTTGCTCTTAAGTACCCTTAAGTGGTACTCTAAGGATTGTTTTAAAAAGAAAAAAAAAAATTTTGTTTTTCGATAGATTTACTTCCCAAAGTCCTATTTTTATCTAGACTGTTTAGTTGGCTTATAAAAAGGAAAAAAAAAAAAGATGGTTAAGGCTAAACTAAAATAATTAACTGGACTAAAATAATTAAATGGATCTGTTACTAGGTATTAGATGTTATACTGGGTAAGGTAAAAAAATGCAAAGAATTGTAAGATATTTTTACTGGACAAAGAAAAAACATATCAGAAGGTATATGTTTTTAGGATGGAAATGGAATCAACCTGGTAAATGAGATTTCTTAAGGGGAGAATATAAACTGAGAAGAGAGGCTGGCCTACCACAGCGTCTGTAGGAATGCAGTCTTTAGCTTTGGGTTAAATGGGGAAAAGGTCTGAAAGGAAGACTGTGAAGTAGTTGCTAGAGAGTTGGGAAGAAGACAGGAAAGATGCGACAGCCAGGGCCAAATAACTTTTCAGGGAGGAAATAGTCAACTGTATGAAGCTGCCATCAAGGCCAGATAAAAGACGACTAGAAAATCGGCTTTACTAAGGGCAAAAAAAAAAAAAAAAAAAAAAAAAAAGTGTAGGGTGGAGCGGGGCAGAAGTTTCTTGTATCAAATGTTATTTTTCAGACTTTAGTTATTCATGTATCATCTCCGTATTTTTTTCATTTATGATTATCATCTTATTTTTTACTCTTTCTCTTCATTACTTTTTTAGGTGATATTGCATGGTTAAAAATAATCGAAATTTTATAAAAAGGTATATTTAGGATTAGCTTCACAATCATCCCAGGCCACTGATTCTTTTCACCTCACTTCTTAAAAATAACTATTCTTATTAGTTTCTTGACTATCCTTTCATGTTTCTTTTTACAAAGTCCCAGGGAAACCTATCATAGCTTTTTAATTCTCATGAAAACCCCACTCTTTCTGAAGTACAAGAGAATAACAAAATAGTGATGAGCTCTAGGTTCTTAGCCCAGAACTCAGAGAGCCTTGAGCCATGTGATTAAACTGCCCAAGCGTATGGTCTGAATGCTGAACATAATCCTGAAGTTCATGTTTTATTACTGAAGCTATGTATTTGTTAATCCTAGAATATAAGTGATTGGCATTTTGTGTGAGGTTGAACATGACAGAATTTATGTACATTAATTGTAAGTTTTAAGGAAAAAAATTGTGATGTATTAGTCCCTACAAAATAATTTTGTAGCTTAAGTACTTCACCACTCAGACATGAATTTGAATTTTATTTAGTTCCTTTGTTCCCAGTGAACCCTGGGTCCTTTCAAGATTCTGGAGACCCTGGCTCCAGCTCTAGACCCTCACCCCCTCATTCAGCCCTTTTGTTCTTGTCCTGTGAAAAGCAGGAGAGGGTACACCAACATCAAAGAGTTTCTGAAAAATGTGACTGAGGTGTTTCGCCTCTGATCTTGGGAGGGTTAACTTGAGGGAGAAGCTATAATCTGAGAGAGATCTAGCAGACAACTTGGAAATTACCTAGGAAACTGAAAAAATCAAGGACACAGACCGGTGGTTCTCTAAGCCTATCATCCCCAGTTCTCCCACATAGTAGAAGGCATGAGTCTGACCCTAAAACACCAGCTCTGTCAGTGCTGTGGTGCCTTCAGGCCTCATTGGGCTAAAGCCCATCCTTTTATGTGTCAGTTTCTTAAGAAACTAAAATCCAAATATTTTAGTTCTCGTCAGAAAAGTATCTGACAAGTAAGTGTCTAGGTAGGCCCAACATCTCACATTGGACACCTCTGACAGTGGGGTTTCAAGGCAACCATGCAGTTTGGTGGAGAGGTGGGGCAGAGTTGGAGATTATATAAATTACTTTATGGAGTAGGGATTAAGATACGTGTTAGGAATTGAACTTGGACATTAACGAATAAAGAGCAGATATGTGAAAGAAAGGTGAAGTGGCCGTGACTAATCATCACCCAGGCCATGCCTCCTTCATCAGTGCCAAACGAGGGCCTTTCTTTCATCACTGTAAAGTGAGATCAGATGTTTACATAAATTAGGTAAGGGAATCACTCAGTCTTGGTTTGTTATGTGCCACAGTTAAAGAGATAAAGTCAGAAACTCCTGGATTTTTCCAACAACTTAAAATTAGATTTAGATGCTGGTATCATCTAAGTGTGGTTTTGCAACCTCAGAAATTTGATACTTTGACCTCCACTGAAACTCCACTGGGTCAGGTACCCAGATTAGCTATAGAGGGTTTGTGTTCCAATTTAGATAACGACTTTAACATAAACTTGTAGCATGTGGCATCAAGCTCATACATACATCACCTGCCTATATACTCTTCAGATGAGGCCTCTGAATGAATATTAATATTCCATTGATCCTAGCATAATCTGGACTGTGAATGTATGGGTGGTTAGGTGAGGAGATATTTCTAGGTTATGGGGTAGATGACTCAGGAATGTTGGGAGCCAGTAGTAATGGCTGGGATATGGAGTGGTGAGGGGGTACACAGAAACTTTACCTTCAGCTTTAAATACGTATATTGAAATATAAATTTATTACAACAGAATCCTATAGTAATGTGGGATTTAAAAAGATCATTTGCACATTTGCATTATAAGGAGAGCCCTTTGTTCAGACAATGAAAATACCTAGACAAAAAAGACACCTGGAATTTTCAGGCCTTTTTTGCTTTCTTAGACTTTGTGCTAGGACTCCATACAACATGACCAATGGAAATTTATCAGTGGAAATGAACAGGAAGTTTTAAACATATGTGAGCTAACATCTATATAATAAGCAAATAGGGAGAGATGTTGTAGGTAATAGTCTAATAGTTGCAGTTTAGAATACTGTCACTTATGTGATAATTTAAAAAATACAACAAGCCTTTAAAAATATGAGTCATCAGCATTCTTTGAATGGTATTTAATAAGCTGTGGCTTTGTCTCTAGTAGCAACATGATGTAGAGTAATGTCACTGTTACCCAAGATACAATAAAACTTTATTAATACAGAACACTGTACCTGAAAATGGCTTGTAAATTAATGATTTTTAAAATAAAAACAGTGACCTACTTGGCTAGTGAATATAGAATTTACTTAAAATACCTTAGTGATTTGAACAAACCTGGATTACCATGAAAGATGCTATACTAGGGCCCAAATTTTTTTTAAATTAAACCACCACAGCAGTTTAATTGAAGAGACTCTCAGTAGCTTGCTTGTATCCTCTGGTAATTGTTTTGGTTCTCATTTCCCTTAGACAAGGGCAATTGTGTGTATCTGGAAGATAGAAAAGATTCTACTCCTTTGCACAGCTGACAGGGTGCTTGGATTCAGGGGAATGAATTTGATGACTTTTCAGGGTGAGTGGAGCATTCTGCCCAAGGCTTTGTCTGTTATTATACAAATTCAGAAACCAATGTCTTCAGGCTCAAATTCTCACCCTTGTGTTTAGGAAAATCGCATGACCATCAACATTTGAAAGGGCATAAGAGGGGATTCTGAAACCCCAGCTTCCCAGTTTCCTATGTGTTGATGTGCAAGAGAACCAAAAATGTCCTTTGCAGATCCTTCTTGCTTCTGCAAATAGGAGCAGCTCAGCTCATAGATGAGGGATGTGTTTTTTCCTTTCAGCTATGATTGCCGTATGATTATGATTATAAAACTATATTTTTTCTTTACCCTTTTTTGCTTCAAGTAGAACCACTAAATGTTTTTTTTTTTTTTTTTTTTTTTTTAGATATCCACAACAGGCTTTGCTGTCACAGAGTCCTTATAGCTGTGTTTCTCCTTTTATGAAAGGGGGAGTGTTGCTTGGTAGCGTAGCGGCTGTGGGTGTTTGGTGGCAGATGGGTGACTGCAAGGCTGCAGCTGCAGTCTTACAAATATTGTTAAAATAAACTTTCATTGCAAATTGACTGGTCAAGTAGTATGTTATTGTGATGAAGCAGAGTTGAAAGTTTAATGTGAAAAAGAGTATAAGCATTTATCTGAGCCATAGAAACTTTTATGGTGAGTAGTGTCAGTAAGATTTCTTGGCAGAGAATCGTAAGGCTGTGACCCTAAGAGACCTCTAGGGAATGATTGAAAAAAATGTCACTAATAGAGTATTTTGATGAAAGAGAAAGCAGTTACATTATTTATTCTAAGAAGTCTTCATTTCACAAACTAATCTTAGTTCGCGTATTAGATGATACTTTGGCCTCTACCGGCCAGTATAAATATATTACAAGCGTAGTCATTGCGGTTAAAAGTATGGTTTCTGGAGCTGTATCGCCTAGGATTGAACCCTGATTGGTACATATACATATATATGAATATATATATACATACATATATTTGAGTTGGTTCTTCTTGAACTCTCTTTTTGTTCATCAATCTGTCTGCTAGTACATTAGTAATAAGCAATCTTAATTGTAATACAGCAAGTCCTCACTTAACATTGTTGATAGGTTCTGCAACCTTAAGTGAAATGACATATAATGAAACCAGTTTAATGGTAAGCTAATTGATATAAACAAGAGTTAAGTTCATAAGGCATCTCATCAATGTATAAAGAAATGGCTCTGGTCTAAAAGATGTTAATGAAAGACCTGTACTTTAAAATTTCTCTTGTATCTGTCTTCCCCCAACACAGTTTTTATGCAGAAATTTTTTAGTTCATTCTTTAGTGTGTTTTTCTTGCAGAACTTAAATAAGCTTTGTCATATTTCAAAATAAAAGTGCCATAAAATTTGTAGGTTATTTTAAGTGAGAATCCATTGAGTTTAAAAGTTCGGTGGGACTTAATATCTTATTCGGTGGGACTTAATTCCTGAGGTAATCATAAATGACATATTTTCTCCCATTAGATTTTCTGTCATTGTTTATATGTGTGAAAACTTTCAGTTTATATATATTAGTTTTATAAACAGACTCCTTCCTTAATTATTATGTTGCTAATATTTTCCATTTGATTTTTTTGTTTTAGTTATACCACTTGCAAATTATAGCTATATTTCTTTCCTTCTAATATTTATGCCATTATTTTAATGTTTATACCTTTTATTTCTTTGTCTTGTCTCATTTCACTGGTTAATTCATTCTAAAAAGTGTCACTCTTAACTTTTTTGAGTGACTTTATTCTAAAGGATCTTTTTGTGTAAATATAGTTGACTTTTAGCTTTTAATCCGGTTTAAATTCTTTTTCATGTAAATAACAGACTGTTCTATAAGTAATTATTATTATACAAGATGTTTCATTGTAATTTTACCAGCCTTGTTATAGTTTTTGTTTTCACTGCTTTCTTTGTTTTCTGGTCTTTGCTTTTGTTGTTGTTGTTGTTGTTTGTTTTTTGGTGTTTTGTTTGTTCGTTTGTTTTAGTTTTTTTTATGGTGATATTGGTTAATGAAATTCAGTAAGTTTTAGATGTACAAGTTAACAGTAAGGCATATATATGTTGCATGGTATTGGTCTTTGCTTTATGGTCCATATTTTTTATTATTTACACTTAGTAGTGACCTTTAAAAATTCAAATTATATAATCTGTGATTATTTTTAATTAAGAGATTATCTATTACCAACTTGTTAATTGAATACAAGGATATCAGCATACTTTGAGGACGATCAGAATATGCCACCCCAAAATGTGTCACTATGGTGTAAGGATTATTTTGAATTGAAGGCAACTGAGAAATAGCAGACATAGAGGAAGCTCTCAGCCCTTCCCTTTTCTGCCTAAAAGCAGGGAATAAATTTTCCTTTGTAAAGGTGAAATAAAATTTCATTTGTAGAGGTGCCCCCACTTTCCCATACCAAGAAGAGGAGAATGATTCTTATTACAGGTGACTTGAGTCTGCTTAACAAACCTTGCTAAAAAAAACCTTATCTGTCATACATTTCCTAGTCACCTTCTCACAATTTACCACATCTAGAGGTCCCAATCCCACCCCTTCCTTCTTTTTTTTTTTTTTTTGTTTAGTCACTTCTCCACAATTTATTCCCTTTTGGTAAAATGATTGATAAGCCCCCAGGACTAATCATCTGTTTGGAGTCCCCCATGCATTAAAAAGACATCAATGACATTTGTTTGCCTTTTCTCCTGTTAGTTAACATCTTCTATTAGTTTAATTTCTAGTCTTCAGTCACAGAACCTAAGAGAGTAGAGAAAAAATTTCCTTTCCTACAACTTCCATTTTCCTTTTTCACCCTTGACTTCTCTGTCGTAATTTTGACTTTTCTTTACTGTGTTAAGAGTTTTCAGAAAAAGGTAAAATCATGTCTTATATAGATTTAATAATGAACAGTCATTAAAGAATTTAATTAACTTGTATGACATGAAGGAACCAAGTAGATGTTATAACAGGTTCAGAGAAAGTCAGAACAGCACAGATTTATGTGAGGTAAAGAACTGTTGAGATGAGTTGCAAATGTAAGCAAAACTGGTTTTTCTATAGGGGATAGGAAGTCAATTAAAACACTATCAGGCAGGTCACAATGCACATGTCTACCAATTATTTTTAATTTACAAATAGTTACAAAATAGCCCAAAGACAATAATGGGAGTAGAATTCATTAACCTAGGTGTATGCTACGTAAGATGCATAGTTTCCATTGGAACACAAATTATTTTCCTTTGACTTTACTTTTATGTAGGAAATATTTATGATATTTATTTGATATATTATTACGTAATTAACGGAGTTGTTTAGTCTTCATTCTCTATATCAAGGGTAGGAAATTTTTTCTTTAAAGGTCCAGATAGCAAATATTTTAGGTTTTGTGGAACCCATATGGTTTCTGTCACATATTATTTGTTTTATTCTTTTTATTTTCTCTCTGCGGTCCTTTCTTTACAAATGTAAAAACGATTATTAGCTTGTGAGCTGTACAGAAACAGGCTGTGAGTTATATTTTGCTGACTATGCTCTATATAAATGATTGAAGTTCGGCACCAGTCTTCATACTATCAGTTTCCAGTTCTTGAGATCTCGTTGATAAATTTCCTGGCTAACCAGTATTCATTATCAAATGCACACCAACACAGACACGTTCTCCTGAGAAAGTTCACTAAGGCAGTGTACTTATTTTTAACCAGTCCCTGCATGTTTCTCGATGCTTTTATGTGGAGCAGTGACACACCAAGAAAAGGACAGTGGGAGTGATGGACCCTCGGTTTAGGCTATGCAGAGGTGTATAAGTGAGGAAAAGTTTTTTTGTTTTTGTTTTTGTTTTACCCTTGTAGGTTCTTTTTGGCTAGTCTAATACTTAAATTAACATAAGACAGATTAACAGGAATAAAAGCAAATTTAATTTTGTATGGATGAGAGTCCTAAAGATAAGGGCAAGTTGGACAGTTGAGGCATGTATTCCTGAGCTAAGGAATGTGAATAGGGGCCTAAGACACCAAAAGGAAGGAGGATAATTCACAGAAGATAAGAAGAGCAGGCATTTGATAATTAGTTGTTTGCCCTGCCAGGCAGATAGGTCTTTCTGATACAGTTATCTCTGGTAATAGCTTTCTCTTCCTTGTAATAGGCCAAGCCACCTATCTAAATTCTTTTAAGTAGTTAAGAAAGAGATAAAAGATTTTCTTGAGTTGGCTGGGTCTTGATTGACTTTAGCTTTAACCAATTCACATGCCAAACTGGTGCATTTTGGGGTTGCATATTCTGCTCCCCTTCAGATGCATTGCCTGAAGACAAATTTAAATAATAATAAAATTGAATGCAAGTCGGTTTATCCAAGTTCATTTCAAGAGTAAATTCAGCTTCCACTTCCATTTATGATGTACTTACAAAGATTGGATTTACGTTCCTCCTCAACAAAAATAGAAAACTATGAAAAAATGGTAGTGAAGACATTGATATCAAAGCAGTGAAGAACAGTAACCCCTTTGAAATAGAAAATAACAAGGTGAGGCCTACAATTGCCCAGTTTCACCTGAAGGAAGTTACCAGAACGTTGTGCAGTTACGTGGAACCCTGGCAGAGCTTGGCATTAACACTGAGATGAAGTGACAGGGCAGGAAGTCTGAGGAAACCAAGACAGCTAGAGTCCCGAGGGCAGAGTAGTGAGCTCAGTGAATGAGCTGAATACTGATCAGTGCATCATGCATGTGAGAAAACCACCCAAAGTAGGAAAAATAAAACACTAGAATGGATTAGAGGGGCCAGTGCCCAAATGTTACATCCGGGGTTGAATAGTGCTCGTTTCCAACAGCAAGAGTGGAAAACCTCTTAATTCTTTAGGTACAGGTTAGAGTATCAAAGAAGGGTCTCATCTCCTTTAGAGGATTAAAAAAAAAATTAATCTTAGACTAAATACAGCTCCCTTTCTTCTTAATGAAGCTTAAAATCAGGACCTGAATTAAGTCACTTTCCAAGTAACTTAACTGTATTCCAGAAAAAATAATTCAAGAGTATTTGTGAAACTACAAAAATATTCAGTTTTCAAGGATCTAAGATTTCCAATGTATGGCATTCAATTAGAAATTTCCAACCACACAAAGAAGTTGGGGGGCTGGGGGAGGGAAGCATAATGGAGAGGAAAAAAAATCAAAACTGACCTTGAAATGACACCAAAGGTAGAATGAAAAACAACTGTGTTCTCTCTGAGATGTTAGAGAAAAGATTGAAAGTATGAGGTTGAGATATGAAAGTTCTAAAAAACATACAAATTAAACTTCTAGAGATAAGCAATGGAATGTTTTGAGATGAAAAATGCAATATGTGGCTTTAACTGCACGTCAGACCGTTGACAAGTAAAGATTAGTGAAATTGAAGATATAGCAATAGAAACTCTCCAAAATGAGAGAGGAAAAAAAAAAAAAAAAAAGACTGGTGGCTTGAGGAAAACCCCCCCGGTAAACTGTGAGGTAATGTAGGTGGTCAAATATATATGTAGTGATATCAGTTAGAATGGTAGAGAAAAGATTCTGAAAATCATCTCCTCCATAAAAGTAATACTGGCAAAAGAGGTCACAATCAACTTTTTCAGAAATTAATGAAAGGAATTCAAGCAGAGGCTTGCAGCAATCATAAAGCATTTATTCAAGGAAAACTGGATCTCGGTAAGAACAGCAAGCTTTGTGGTGTTTTAACTTGCTCTCTTACCTTCCTGCCCAACCCTCCTATGGCCGGGGTAGCCTTCAAAACCGATAACCTGGCAGCCATGTGAGAGGCCATATGGTGTCAGAGATCTTTCAAAACCCCATTTCTGTAGAACTGTCATTATTTGACCTGTCCAGCGATGCTCTGGAAGACCCTGCTCACAAAGGTTGTCTTTATTTTACCTAACTCAAATCTCTTCCAGTCCAAACAGTCTCTTTTGGGGGAGTGGAGTATTTGTAATGAACAATTGTTTAACAATCCTGCTGCCTTAAGTGGAGGTGTCATTAGAACAAACAGTAGGTTAACCAAAAAGTTTAAAAGGAAAGCTGGAGAATAAGATGCTCATAGGGGGCTTTGAAGAAACTCTGACATATTCCTGGAAATCTAGAAGGCTGTGCAAATGTTAAGGGCAGTGAGCATGCTCAGGAAATGCCTGTGAAAGCCCTAAGCTCTTGGCTTTGGCTAACATTTGAGGCTGAGCAAGCTGGGGTGAAGGCTAAGGCAGAATTGTCTACGAGGTGTTGAAAGTGTGCCCCAACACACACACACAGCTCTACTGCAAAGACTGGGAGACGGATTGGTTCCATGAAGTTAAAGAAATCTTGTCTAATTGTTAGCTAACTACTAAGCTAACCAAGCAGAGTGGCCATACAGCACAAAGAAACAAAGAATATACATTCTATAGAATTCATTTAGAAAAGTCACTAACCACCACCCACCACCACCACCACAAATAAGAGCAAGAAATATAGTGTGAGTGGATTATAGCAAGGAGGTAGGGAATGAAAAAAATTTTGAAGAAATACTGAAAAATTTTTAAATTTCCAAAGTTGTTAAAGACACTAAGGTCATAGATCCAAGGACTCTAAAGAACCCAGCTACCAAGAAACATAAGAAAACTATACTAAAGGTGAATCATAATCCAACTGTTTGTTTGTTTGTTTTTATTTATTTTTAGGCGAGGCAGCTCTTGGTTGACCTCACAAATTGCAAAGATTTTGTCAGTTACGATCCCTTATTTTTTCTTTAAATTTTTTACACCTGCAGCACTTGGTCTTCCTAGGTGGTTTCCCATCCAAGTACTAACCAGGCCTGACTCTGCTTAGCTTCCGAGATCAGACGGGATCAGGCTTGTTCAGGGTGCCATGGCCATAGACATAATCTCAATGTTTAAAATCAATAAGTGATAATAAGAAAATGTAAAAGTAACCAGAGACTACAGGAACATTACAAATAAGGGAACAAAAAGAAAGATGACAGCAGTTTTCTTATCAGAAACAGCAAAAGCTAGAAAACAAAGCTAGGATATCTTTAAAGTCCTCAAAACAAAACTAAACAAAACAAAAAAACTTTTCACACTTATGTAGCATGTATATGCCACAGGCATCAGTTTATAACAGAAGAAAAATGGGTTACTGTTCACCAATGAGCTGACAAAATTTAAAGCCTATGTTAAAAAAAAAAGTCTAGGAGGAAATTTTGGATTTCTTAAGGTCAGATTGGACAGAAAATCAGTCTACTATTACTGGATAAATGAAAGATGTGTACATGAGGGAAGAAAACAATTAAAAAGACAAGTTGAAATAAAAAGAAATTTTAGTGAAAACTTAGAAAAATAGGCTAAAATTCACTAAGAAATTATTTTCATCAAATTTTGTCTTTACATATTTATATCATAAAGGATTTTGAACATATTGAAAATATATAATATGACAACTTGGGCACTCATTACTAAGCTTTGTAAAATTTTCATGTTATATTTGCTTTGTATTTTTCTATTTAAAGAAATAGAATATTACAGACTCGGTTGATATTCACAGTGTTCGTCACCCTATATAAAATTGTTTTTGCAGCCCTTCCTGGAAGTAATCACTTTTCTGAATTTGATGTTTTTAGTTACCAAGCATATTTATTTTTAAAAAATATATAAATATAATATTTTATTTTATGCATTTAAACTGTATGTAAATTGTATGAAATAAATGCAGTTTAGTAATTTTTTTCTCAATTTAAAAATTTTGAGGTTTGTTTTTATTGATACATTAGCTACAACTCATTTAGTGATAGTCTATATAGTTAGTACACGTATTCTATAGTATGAATATTCCAGAATTTATTTTCTTGTTATGGACATTAAGATTGTTTACCAATATCATAAAAAAAAAAATGCCTTGTAAATCCTTGTACATATCCACATATGCATGTAAGCAAATGTTTCTCCGTACTGGTTTCCTCTGTGTGGACTAGCTAGGTTTTAGGTATATGTATTCTTAACTTCAGCATCTGTTGCCAGATTACTTTTCAAAGGGCTTCACCAGTTCCTGTTGTTCCACATTCTCACCAAAACATAACCTATCTGATGGATATAAAATGAAATTCATTGTTTCAATTTGTATTTTTCTGAGTACTTGTCATGAGTGTATTAACCATTAGACTTTCCTTTTCTATGAGTTGTGTTTACATCTTTCCCCTCATTATTCTATTTGTTTTATTTTTATTTTTATGAGTTTTAAAAATATATATTGAATACCAGTTGATCAGTATTTTATCCCAGTTTATATTGTGTATGGTATCTTATGATACACAAGTTTGAATTTAAACATAATAATAATTATTAATATGTAATAGCTTTTTTCCTGTCATTTTTAGACATCTCCTAAGGTCATAAATATCTTCTGTTTTCATCTAAACATTTTAAGAGTTTGCTTTTCAGCTTATGTCTTTAATCCACTAATCCACTTGGAATTTTTGGAATTGATTTTACATATGATATGAGGTATGGAATTTAATGTATTTTTATCTTTGTTTACCCTTTTCTTTTTCACGTAAGTAACCGATTGCTTTCCCCAACTTTTTTTTCTCAAATAATTTAAAAAATTTAGAGTGTATGTAAATTGGCAGGGAACTTGCAAAGATAGTACAGAGAATTCTTATGTACTTCACACCCAGTTCCTGGATTGTTAATATCTTACATTAGTATGGTTTGAATTAGACTATGGAACAGGTTGCCCTACACATTCTAGAAGTATAGAAAGGGACCTTGCCTTTCCACAGCAAAAACGGTATGGAAATTTAGTTTAGGGTTCTTATCTCTTTTAAAGACAGTATACATATTTTAAAAGTGGTTCAAATCAGAACTGGGTGATTGTGTCATAAACATGGACATAAGTATAAATCGATTAATTAAAGTATAGTAAAGATTTCTTGGACTGTGTGTGAAATGGGTCTGCAATACTGTTCTTTAGACTGAGCTCCAACTAAACCATTCAGATTAAACTGTTTTAAATCATAGTGGGAAGTCAGAGGAGAGGAGAAAGCTATGTGAATTTGAACATTTGGAGATCCTAGAAAACTGCAGAATATAATATAGTTTAGAGATCCTTGGATGTATTCTCTGCTTTCCATCTTCAAAATGGATATGGATTTGTTGATGCGGAATCAACCTCAAGAACTGCTGGTGCTCACTATTTGTAAACACTCCCTTAAGTGGAAGCTTATTGTTTTTTTGGAGGGGAGGGGGCAGGATTACTTTCTAAATTTAAAGTACAGCAAGAAATGACTTCTTGGTTCTAGCAGAACTTTATCCTATATTAGCATCTGTGCCTCCTACTAAGGAACTTTGGGGCCAGTGGCATCTAAACTGTGATATTTGCATTTATTTCTTTCTGTCTGGTCACATTGCTTCTAATAACCTATATTTTGGCTAAATAAGTCTGAAACCTAATATAATCTTATGGTATGTGTGTTTTTTGGGGGTGGGGAGGTATAGGTTTTCTTTCTACCATTTCATACTATATCTGAAATGATATCTTCACGAGCTAAATTTGAGATATTTACAAATGTCGGCATTAAAGATGAACAATCCCAGCCACTCTATTCCTGTATGTTTCAATTATTTCTTATACTAGCCCTCATTCTCTTTTATCTAAGAAGGGATATAACCTAAGGTTAGTTTATCCTTAATTAGTGAAAAAGGAATCGAACAATAAGTCCATGATAACAATAATAATATTAAAATGCAACAGGAGTTAACCTAAATTTAATAATCCCATTTAGGACTGCAGAGAGGTTTATACTACAATTTAGAAAAATAGTCTTGTAAAGATTAATTTTGGCACCCTTTGAATGCCATCCTCATCCTTGTACATGCATATGAGATACTACCTTCATTTTCTGATTGTTGGAGACCTGCAGATGAGTTTGCAGAGGGATAGAAGGATGCATACGCTAGATTATAATTGGAGGTATGTTAGAATTCCACATATGGGAGGGATCTGTTGCCTAGAACTTGACATTTCCAGGGAGTTAGAATCCAGGAATACGGAGAATGTTCCTGATCTTGGCAGTGAATTCTCGTTTGCACTTATTTAGAAATCAGCAAAAGACCTAGGACACGGTACCGTAACAGAAGGCTTTTAGGAAACTACTAGAAAATGTGGAATTGTTTGGTAAAAATTAAAAGTTGGGGGAAGAATTTTAATCAATGTGTCAAGTATTTTGTTTCAGCCAGTTGTCTTCTTATTGTCAAAATGATGTTTGAATTATTTTTGCAGCATTTACAGCTATAAAGTTTGTTTATATAAGAAGTTGATTATCACCAAGGGCCCTCTCTAAACAGTTCTAAAAAATAGAATGGGGAATAAAGATTTCTCTTAAAACCTACTCCTAGTTTTGCTGTACTGGGCCAAGCATTCTTTTGCTTACTCTTATGCTTTTGTACTGCATTTCACTAATAAAATATACACACTAAAATGTGGAGATTCACAAAGGGACATGTAAAACGTTTAAACTTCAGCTTAAGAGCAGTGAAAATAACATCAAGGAAAATAGTTAACATAACTTTTAAAGAAGTTGATACTTTAGAGAAGAAGCCAGTGAAATTCATGAAAATGCTATTTCAGTTCATAAAAAGAAGTTTAGAATATGGATGGCCAAAAATGTAAGGCTGATCCGTTATAAGGCTGATCAAATCTCATTTTGTTCTGTGAAGTCACCTCACACACTTACAGTTGTGCTGAGAATGTGAATCTGCCTTCCGTAACATTTTCTCACTCTTTAAGACAAGTAAACATAGTGTAGATGTGACTGTATGGAACCAGGTGTTTACTTTTATCTCATTGAAAAATTGGTGATGTGTTTGTTGTGGATTTCTCTTTCTCTTATCAAGCATGATCTCACTAATTTATTTAAAGATAAATGCTTTACTTCTTGAAATGTAACATTAATTGTAGCTCATTAGATATTTTAGTCCCCTAACTCTACTCTCAAACTACAAATAAAATAAAATAAATTTCTTTTAGTCATAGTACTGTTGAATCCCTAATATGGACAGTCACTTTGCTAGATCACAGGCTCTAATGTATGAAGGACTCATCATTTCATGGTAAAAATGAAACATGATGAAATATTTATAGTAAGGGGATAGATGATCTGATATATTTGTGTTTCCCGTGGAACACTTCTTTAGAATGGTTATAGGTGTGCTGCAACAAAATGTTCAAATAAATTCAGTCAAGTCTGGGCTTTGTATTTTTTTTTTTTTTTTTTTTTTTTTTGGTCATCCTCAGTGTTTTGTAATCCCAGGTCTTCTCTGTGGCTGTGATTTGATAATACTCATTGTGAATGTAGTCTTTGATTTTTCCCCCCAGGTGTTTGTAGCCAGGAAACCCTTTTTTTAGGCAACACCTGTGAACATCTGTACCCTGGTTACCTTGTTGAGATATGGAGGAGACTATAGAACTTGAGCGAGTACAAGAGGCTCCTAACTCTATGTCAGTCAAGAAAGGTTCATGAAGGAAGTTAGATCTACATTGAATCTTAAACGTCAAGCTGTTTGTAAGGATGGATAAGAGGATCATAAAAGAGAATTCCTGTCACTTTAAGTAGTTTGAGACCTTGAGATTACTGGAGGTACTGATAGGAGCATGTCAGGGAGAGGCTGAGAAGAATGTTAAATGAGAGAATATTAAAAACATATTGTAAAATCTGTTATATTGTTGGAACTTTATCTGGTGGTTTCTCTAGTTGAGAAACCATTGGAGGTTTTAAAAACTGATACAAAAAAATTTTTTTGACTCTTGGCAGAGCAGAGTGCTGATGAAATTCATGTTTTTAGAAGAGTACTCTAGTGACAGTGTGGGGTGATTTAAGTGGTATGCAAGTAGTAGCTGAGAATTGATATGCAATAATCAATGTGATTCATCAATGAGAAGAGCATTTGTCACTGTGGAGGAAAGAAACTCAAGCAGTTTAAGGAGGTGGAATATACTGGATCCGATCCTCCTCATTTCTGCTTTGAGATTTAAATGGACGGTGGTGCCCTGTCAAGAGCCTCATTTTTTCAAAAACAAAACAAAACAGTATTTTGAATTACATACTTTCTAACTTTAAATTTTGGAAGTTTCACTGAAGTTTGTAAGTACTCAGAAAACTGCAATTAGGGGACCTTAAAGATAGAAGAGGATCAACTGCACTAATAATTGCCTGTGTTCTGGAACAAACTTTTTATTTTATTTTTTTTATTTTTTATTTTTTTTTTGAGGTTTAGAGCTTGAACAGTTCCTCTTTGTTGATAAATTCTGGACCACTTGGGAGATAACTTAATAAAAGTTATAGTCATAGAGATCAAAGTATTCCCTGCTGAATACTGGGCATGAGGGTGTAGCCTAGATCTGCAGGAATAGTGGGCTTCCTAAATTCTGAACTCCAAAATAAGACTTACCCACTCAGTCCCTGCTGGCACTGAAAGACCATAGCCTAAGAGAAATCCCTAAAAATACAACAGAGGAGCAGACCAGAATATAGGCTCTCTGCAGACAGCCCTTTTACAAAGAGAAGAGCAGGATTACAGAGGCCTAGTTTCTTACCCCTAAAGGACCAGCCCGGGTGGTGTGCATGAGTGAGGGGATGCTGGGGATATACACTAATCGATGTCTCTTCCCATGAAAAGTAAAGCCAGGGTAAAGGTGGTTCCTTTTCTCCTGGTCAGTGGCATCGCTAAGACTGGAAAACATTTAATGGAATTTTATGCTAGATTTATTATAGGTATAGTTTCAGGATTCCAGAATGAAAGTGATCTTGAACACCATTTACTTCACTCCTCTCATTTCTACAAATGAGGAAAATGTGGGCCTAAAAAGGTCAACTTACTTAAGATAACGCAAGTGGAAGAGCAGATCTTCTGAGTCACCATGCTGACATCTATTTATAAGTAGGAATGTTAATGCATTGCTTTTTCAATAGAAAATTAAGTGATTTCTTCATTCCCATTTTTTGTATAGAAAACCAAAATACGAGAGTATTAAAGATAATAAAGCAATAATTCAGCTACCTTTAAACAACTATTGTTATTTTTAATATATATTTTTTCAAATGCTTTTTAACACATAAAACTTCTATGTGAAGTATAACTGTGATATCCAAATTGGAATTGTTTTCTGAGGAGGGCTCAATTTGGTTCTTATGAAAGGACTTATTTTGCTACTTTTCTTTTTTATAGAGAACCATTCTGAAGAAATACAAGGTAGTATCAAGAATACCCTATGACACATCTGGAAATTATTGTCCTAACATCAGGGTTGATTGTGTGATCTTGGATTGCCTCTCCTGAAACTAAATAAGAGATTAGGCCAGATATGGCAAATATGTTTGTTTTCTCCTTCCCATAACCTGATCAAGTAGCGGTGACTGCACTGAAGATGCTGGGAAGATGGCTGGACTTATCTCGTGTTATTCACCTGGTTAGTCTGTCACAAGAAAGAGGGAGAATAGCGTGTGTGGTGTTTATTTGCATCCCTATTTGGGCAGTTGCCAAGATACCTTCTGGTTGTAAAATTCTGTGATTGTATACATCAGAAGCTATTTTTTTTTTCAGAACTAAACTAATTTATAATTTTACTGGGATTTAAATAAAGTTATTCTTCAGACTAACTAGGATGGCATACTTATCCAGAGATATCAAGGGACCAGTCCTCTGTTTTCATATGATGAAAAAAATCATTCCATATAAACACACACAAAGCCATTGTGAACTAAGCTCTGAAAACTGTAACTGAAGCTTATATTAGTTTTTTTGCTCAGCATGAGCAGTGTTTTTCCACGGAGACAGATGTCTAAAAGGAGAGAATATGTAGTTGACTTCCTATAGCATATTCTCAGAATTAAACCAGAGTGTTGTAGTAACTATGCTATCTTGATAAGAAATGAGATCTAGATCTTTGTTATTGAGGATCAGGGCTTTGGTAGTGTTTAGTATTTAATGTCAAAACTCACAAATGTGTTTTCTTTTGGTCAGTGATACCTTAGCTGGAAAGCATAGTTTCTAAACTGGCGCAAATATGCTTATTACATAAAAAAATTATAATGATTTTATGTTGCATTTAAGTTTTATAAACCGCAAGGTCTTTTTGTTCCTTAGTCTCATCATTGCAGGTATCAGTTATCACTATATTAGTTAACACTGGAAGTGCTATTACAATATATTTTAAATTAATATGTAGCTTGGCAAACTTCCTTTTACAGTATATGGAAAGACTTATGCTCATCAATCATTCAAGATTTAGTAAGAAATATTTTTATAATAACATTTAATATTTTTTTATTTATTTACCAAAGATCTTATATTTTATAAAAAGCCAGAAAAATATAAAGAAAATAAAATCATTTATAATCCTAATATCCAGAAATTATTACATCTGTATGTATATACGTAATCAGGATCATTCATATGCTGTGTGCGCACATGTAGTATTATCATTTCACATACCATGTATTTGAACATTTTTTGTATCATTAAGCAGTCTCACAGAATATGATTGTTATGGTACATCCGTAAACATCGGTGAGTTGCATCTTATGGATATACCATTATATATTCATTTTTCCTTTTTTTGGACATTTAGATTCCTTCGAATTTTTCCCGCTTTTGTAAATAATATTGTGATTAGTGTCAGTGTACATAAATATTTCTGTATATCTATGATTTCATTAGAGTAAATCCTTAGAATCTATTAGGTCAATTGATACTAAAGTTTTAAAGATTTTTAACATATTGCCTTCCAGAAAGTTATGCCAGTTCACTTTATCCACAGTGTATTACAAGCAACAGTTCATCTGTCTCTTTGCCTGGTTTTAAATCTTTGTAGATGAAAAATACTTAGTTACTTTGCATCTCTTTAGTTACTGGTAAGTTTGAAGTTTTCCCCCTATTTATCAGCCTTTTGCAGTTGTATGTGTGTGTGTTTATATAGGGGTGCTTATTTTATATTTTGGTGTTTTTAATAACGCTTCTTCTTCTAAAACGGTATGGAATGGGGTAAAGAGCATGAACTTTTAATTCAGCCAGACCTGAGCTTGGCTTTTGGTTGTCTCTTAGATATTTTCACGTGTCTTTGGGCAAACTACCTGTCATCTATGAGCCTGAAGTTTACTGACCTGCAAAATAGGACCATTATAACATTCATGTGATATATTTATCCCAGAAGAGTCACTCAGTGGTAGCTAGTTACCCTTCTCTTTCTCATTTCATCATTATTACCTACTTGTCATTATTTCTCTGTTTAGATCTTTTTGAACAAAACTGAGGGGAAGGTTCATTCAGGTCTGCTATTTGCCTGTAAACAGAGTAGGTAGGTTCTCCTCATGGTCTACCTAATGGTCTCTGTTGAAATCTTCTTTTCAGTATCACTGATGAGAGATAATTGTTGTATATATATTTACATTATATACAGTAAGAAAGGAATGGAAAGAGCCAGCAATGGAACAGGCTCAACCACCAAAGGATAAGCCTTTTCTATCCTGGGTCTGATACTACTTTGTCATTAAGGGTTGACTCTCTGTATTGCATTTTTATGCTGCCTGTAGCTGCTGCCAGAATCTTGGTGCCCTAAATGCTAGAGCTTGTAGTGGAAGCCAGCAGGGTAGATTAGACAGTGAGGAAGATTCCTTTGCTTGTGTTGCCAGCTTATCTAGAAAACTTAAATGAATGAATGGAGCATCTATTCAAAGGAATTTTAGTTGTGGAATTTCCAAAAGAAATGCATTTGTCAGTCTCCTTTATAAGGCAGTTCCATCAACAAACATCTGTTGACTCGATATCCTATGTCAAGCACAGTGTCAAATGTTGGCAGTGCAGTGGGTAATAAGACACTAGTCTTATGTTGAAGATGCTGGATAATGATACAATTTAAATGCATGTAATATTACCAAATAAAAGGCAGGCTATAAGTACTAATGGCTGATAGAAGACTCAGGGAATTTGGAGAAGGAAGTGATTGAATGTTGGAGAATATTGTCCTAATGAGCCTCTAAAATATTGAACAAATTGAGTCCTATATTTTAAAACAGTGTTTTTGTTTCTTCCAAAATGAAAGGACGAGGCACAATTTTCTTTTGTGTTAAACTTTGCTGCTAAGTGCTTTGGCTACATCAAGTTAAGTCATAAGAGACAAATAGTCAATTGAGTACATAAAATTTAGAACACAAGGCACACTCATTTACCTTCCTGATGTCGGTGTGGCAGGTGGAGATGACATGGGAACAGATTTTGATAGACTTGAGCACTCACATACTGGATTGTTTGTGGTTCTTTTTCACTGTCAAATGAAATTTCTCATGAATAGACCACTGTGACCAGAATGCAAAACAGTAAAAGTGATGGCTGGATTTTAATCAGCAAATCTGCTACTCCAGGTTACCTAGGGACAGGTGCCACTTACTCAGGATTACGAAGGGAGCCAACTACTTTAATATTTTTACATATTTAAATTCACTATCTAACCACAATTGAAACACTTTTAAATTCCTGAGTGAAAAGAAGTAGTGTTGGGTAGAGGCTGGCCATTGAGGCTGGAGGCAGGTCTTGGAGAATTTTGATGTCTTTCTGAAATATTTGGACTTATTCTTGAGGGAATGGAGAACATTAGGAGGCATTTTAGAGTGTCTTCCCCACTCCACCCCCATTAGAAAATAATACTTGGTCATTACAAAATTGGAAACTACAGAAAAGCTATGCAGACGAAGTGTAATTATCACTTATAAATTCATTCTCTTTTTGTTTCCCACCCCAATCTTGTCTCCCAACTCTGTTCCTGACCCACAGTGCCATGATTCAAACACACTTTAGGAGTAGTACTTAGATGTGGTATATAGTAAGTCATTGGAGAGTAGAAATCAATGAATTTGTTGCAGGCTAATTCAATTATTAAGGATCTGAGCAGTCAGGGGAATGGGAAGGAGAGAACAAGAATCCTTTTAAAGAGAATCAACAAGAGAGTTTGACTAATTTTAAGTGAGTGTGTATGGGGAAAGGAAGAGGCAGATTTGTTTTATGACTGACTGCCTTTTAAAGCCCACGTGACTCAGTCGTCATTAAACGGGAGAGACCTTATAGGAGGTAGAGGACAGTTTTGTTTTGGGGCACTTTGAGTTTCAGGTGCTGTGAAATCATCAAACTGGTCTGGAAATGTGGACTGTCTGTATGGAATCAGGGATCCAGGTAGCAGTGATTGTTACATCTTCTCTGTTTACAGAGCGTTCATTTATTTTTAACAAATCACCACTTAGTTTTCTTGACATCTTCTTTTTTATGGACAGTTTCTGAAGTTGCGGAGACAATTGAATTTAAGAAGCACAGCAGTTCACATGGTATTCACAAAGTAATTATTTCTGTTAAAAGATATATGAGGTCAAAGTTAGTGTGATTCAAGGGTGAGCGATTCCCAGATTTGATCATTAATCCTGTGGTAATAGAAATGATGGCAGCTTTCACCTCAGACACCAAGAATAATGTGACAGCACTGTCTTCCACATGTTTTGACAAAGATTGCTGATTATCATGTTTACTGTAAAGCACTCTTGCCCTTTAGGTTTTGTCTATAAATAAGAGAGGCATTTCTAGATGTAACATATGTTGACATTTTTAATGATGATCCAGAATCAGTCAGTTACATTTGAGTCTAGTTCTTAGAGAAGTCTAAATGGAAGGGATAGTTTGTTTATAACAGAGTCTTTCCTGCATTGTGGGGTAACATGATTAATTTTAACATTGGATCACAGCAGTCCAGAAGAGTTCCTTTTGCGTCTAGTTTTAGGATTACAAGCTCAGCCTTGTATTATAGCATCAATGTCCTCATGTATATATGCATTTTCTAACAATGGGTTATTTGTGTTTCAGTCTTGTTTTTTAATTTTTTTTCCCCCACCATGTGATGTCTGGCCTCAGCTTGCAGAGTTTAAAAATTAGGCATATTTTACTCATGACCTTTATGAAAATTAACTTTTTCAGTTGGTTATGTAGGTTTTAGTTGGTGCTAGAAATGCTTGCTAAAACCGTTTTTTTTTTTTTTTTAAAGCCTTGTCAGTATTTGAACCTGAGATTTTAGAAAATTGTACACCTTTGTTTATTATTTGACCCCGGGTAGATGATGATAAACTTCATAAATAGATTCTCTTCCAGAGACCAGCACACTAGTTAAGTGTAGGATTTTAAATAGGCCTTTACCTTTTGTGATTTCTACATAATTTCACCTTAAAAACATTATAGATATAGTCAACAGAGGTAGGTCTTTTATTGCTGTTGTCCCTCACATGCCTCTGTTGTCTTGGCTGACCTCGAAATAGGAGCTTCAGTTTTCAGTACCTTGGTTTATTCATGTTTTTCCTGAGACTGATGATACTTTTGCTCTTTTTTGCTTTCCAGTCCTTGTGCAAGGGCAGAGTGCCATATTCCTGCCTTCCTTCTGCTGTTATTTGAACAACTGGCCACACAGCACTAGGTACACTTTGGGGACAGTTACTTAGTACCTTGAGGGCCTATGCTTCCACCAAGTCCTCTGAAAGGGGCGAAGATAGAGAATCCTTAGAGCTTCTAGCTCAATTCTCTTCTTCCAGTTCTGGTCTCCTCTAATATTCTTCATGAATTCTCATTCTCTTTCAGGGTTTGAGCATGTGAATTTTATTTACACAACAGACTATGTGTCTTAAAGCTCTCCCTACACACTTTTGTCCCATCTGCTACCATTTATTTGCCACTCCAATTTTGACCATATTGGATTACTTCCTGTTCTATAATTCTGCTCTTCTCTCTTTCTCCTCTCTTGCACGTTACTGTTTTTTTCCAAGAAAGCCTTCCACATACCTTCCCTTACCCACTTATTATTTGCTCATACTAACCATAACTACCTGAAGTCTTTGCTTTTAGGATCTTTCTGGGAATCCTTGCTTACCACTCCTCCCCCTTCTCCCAGGCAGGCTTACATATCTCCACTGTGTGTTCCCGTAGCATCCTCCTCATCCCTCTATTACACCTCTTATGCTAGTTATAGTCACAGGTGTAAGATGGATCAGGTATTCCCAGTACTGACTACAATCCAACCACTGAGCTGGTACTCAATAAGAATTTGAAATAAGAATCAGTGGCTCAAGATAGAGAGGAAGTGTGAAGGGTGATTATTTCTGCATCTGCTGTCATTCATGGGCTCAGTAGTTTGAGAAGCTTGTTTTGCCTATTTTGACTTTTAGAATAGAATGTAAATTAATTGGAAATTCTCTATATAGAGTAAATTTTTAAAACATTGTTTCTTAAGTGTACTGTTTCTGTAGTCTCCAAATCATAACCATTTTACATTAAGACATGGTACATGCACATATGTATATTCATGTGTCTATTTGAAACTGAAAGTTTTAAAGTATAATAAATACTCTTACTCTATTTGTGGTGAACACTGATGTTTTTCTATTCTGTTTGTTTCTCTTTAACTTTTCTCAATGCTGTTCATGACCCATTCGATTGATTTCATAAGCCCCTGTGGGCCACAGTCAGTGCTTCTTAAGCCAGTGCTCTGAATAACAATGCTTTGTCCTATGATGAAGACTTGAAGTTTTGGTGTATCAGTCAGGGCTCAACTAGAGAAACAGAACCAGTAGAAGATATAAGTTAAGAGATTTATTGCAAGGAATTGGCTTATGCAAATGTAAGGGCTAGGTAACAATTCTAAAATCTGAAGGGCAAGCCATTAAAATGAGAGAGAGGGTCAAACTCTGCAACAAGCTGAAGCTACTGTCCACAGGCAAAATTTCTTTTCCTCCCGAAAGCTTCAGCTCTGTCTGCTCTTCAGGCTTTTGAATCAGGCCCACTCAGATTAACTAGGGTAAATTCCTTTACTTAAAGTCAACTGATTTTAGATTTTAATCACATCCACGAAATATCTTATAGGAATGCCTAGATTAGTGTTTGATTAAATAACAGGAACCTGTAGCCTAGTCAAGTTAACACATGAAGGATCATCACAGTTGGTGTGTGGAGTCTGGCCATCAACCCATTTCATCTGAGGAGTAGGAAGCAATTTTAGTTCACCCAAAACTAGGATGCTTTGTATCATGTTACTGTCTTCCACTGGACTAAAGTTAACCTTCTTGAGATTCTCACCCACTTGTTTGGCTCTTAATTCAGCCTCATTTACGTTTTTGCATTTTCTTCTACCACCCTGGGAGTTTTATAGAGTTCTTTATCTTAGGAGCCCCTGTCCTTTAACTCAGACTGTTCTATGAGCTTCTTGAACAAATGGTCAAGTCCTCTTCATGGCCATTTTACTCTTATTTCTAGGCAACATATTGGGCCAGAAGCACTCTTTCCAAGGTTCCCAAGACCTTAGAGTTTAATATTCAGTTCTCATGATACCTCTTAGCCCTCCCATCAGAGGTCATCCTTGGGTGCTTTTTATGGGAGAGTATAAATTTCTTTACCTAAAGGACTTCTAAGCCTTAGGAAGGTTTCACTTTTTCTTCTCAGCTCAAGAGAAGGTATAGCCAGTGTCCCCTTTCTCCTCTTTAACCTCATCACCCACGCATACTGTAGTACGCCCCTTCATCTGTTTTTCTGTTCAGACAATTCAGGATAATCTCCCTCCACAGGCCTTTAGAAACACAGCAGTTTGGCAGTGAAAAAAAGAAATAATACCAACTGCTAAGACAAATACTAGAACAGACCCTGACTTACTAACTCATCCGTTGCATCTGTACAAGAGTATTAACTTCCATGAATGAGAAGTCAGTTATTTCTCTTAGGAGACGACCCTATCCCCACCCCCCACAAAAAAAGGTGCCCATTGGTGCTAGTTCAATTTTTCTGTGATAATGACACCTGTCCAGTGGAAACTAGACGGAGGCCACCAGTTTATTTCATGCTAGCCACTAGTAGTCAGTTTGTCTCCAATTTAAACTAAAAGACTGGTTGAGCTGAAAGAGAACATCGCTAATTTCTCACAGATATGTTTAATTGTTTATAATAATTTAAAAAATACTGTGAAAAACATGAACATCAGTGAGATCGTTCAGTTTTCTGTTGAACTGTCTACCGGAAAAACAAACTATTTTGGGCTTAACTGTCTTAGAATTTCTCTAAATTTAGAATAAGCTAAGTTTACATTTACTTATGATGAAAATTTTTTGATTACTTTAATGGCATAAACTGTTTTATAAAGAAGTGTTAAACTCACTTTTAAAACTTTTCAAGTACTTTAACAACACATATTTACAGCTAAATTATACTAATTATATTTGAATTCTGTTTTGTCACAATGAAGATATATAGATCTAATATAATAAATAAATCTAATCTTTTTATTTCATTGATAATTTCTGTATATTTGACCTTAATAAAAAACTCCACTTAGGTTGAAATATTATTTCTTTAAATGTCTTTGTTTATATAACTATCCACAGAGTCAACCGTTGCTTTTTTAAATTTGGAGAGTTTACACCCTCCATATTTGGTCGTTGATTATCTACAATTATGAAGTGGTCGGTGCCATTGAAAATACAAAAATGTATATTTGATTTTATCATGGATTTTGTATACATTCTACAAATAGGTCTGGTGATATAGAAATTTGCTCCAGATGATATGAGAAAAACCACTATCAAGATACGATCATCTTTGTCAGATGTCAAAAGACTAGTTTTTGGAACCAAAGAATATTCTATTTTAAGAGATATGTGATAGTAATTTTATGTGACAACTTGGCTGGGCCATAGTGGCTAGATATTTGGCCAAATATTATTTTAGCTGTCTCTGTGAGGGTGTTTTTGAATGAGATTAACATTTAAATTGGTGGACTTTGAGTAAAGCAAATTGCCCTCTATCAGAGTGGATTTCATCCAACCAATTGAAGGTCTTGCTAGAAAAAAAACTGACTTCCCACAAAGATGAGAGAGTTTTGTTGGGAGACTGCCTTTGGACCTGATCTACAGCATCAGCTTTTCCCTGGATCTCCACTACTGGCCTGCAGATTTTGGATTTGCCAGGCTCTGTAATCGTGTGAGCCAATTCCTTAAAATAAATCTAGCTTACTATAAATACGTATGTGTATATGGTACACATCTACGTTTGCACACATCCTCTTGTTCTGTTTCTATGGAGAACCCTGACAGATATGGGGTTCTCAGTGTTGCCTTTTGAACTAGTCTGCTTTTTACCTCCCATTGTGTAGAGTATGTTTGTCCACTTCCTGTTCTTTAGTTATCCACGAAACCACTGGGCTTTCAATTAGTAAAATACACCTTTTCTCCTTAGAGACTTTGTCTTCATTAATCATCTTTATATGCACCATGTATATTGTTCTCTGAGCTTCAAATTTCTCATGTGAAAATATGAAAAATAGGCGGTCTCTTTTTTCTGCCTTACTGGATCAGTTGATACAAGAATTAAAGATAATTTTTATAAAATTTTATATTGTCTGTAATTTACTTCCAATTACTTCAGCATATACATCACAATATTTATGGGTATAACTTTGTTTTAGGAGCCTTCATTTAGCATTCCAGGTACACCAATCACGAATCCTTATTCTAGGATTAGTTAATTAGTATTTGAAAGACCCTAATTAGAAGTCTGTACTCCAGAGCTAGGTACTTTAAATCTGTACAAAAAAAAGTTTATTAACTTTAAGGATGTTACTAATAATTGGTGAAATGAGTGACATTGAAAATATGTGGATTAGCCTCAGAAATATTTTATGTCAATGGACTTCACGTCAGAGAAGGCCAGCAAGCTAATAGCTTTTGGAGTAACATCTAACTCCAGTATGCATTTGGTCTTGTTTTATAATATATAGGGTTCTGTTGAGTGATCAAATTAGAAGGTTAAAGATAATACTGTAGAATACTGTCACGACTGCTTTAAGTACACCTTTATGCAGATTACTTGTCAGAGTACCTTAAGGACAGACATCTAGGACTTTACTGAGCTTGTAAGATAGAGCTGTGAGGCTGTATTTGTACCATCCTACTTGCTAATGCTTTCATATGCAGCGGAAAGCCCTCACTTATTTAGAATCTTTGGAGAATGTCATGTTTACCCCCAAATGCCTGATAGGTGTGAAATCCAATTTGGTTTACATTGGTTTATGACAGGACCTGATATACACCCTGGAACACACTAGGCATTAAGAAAATTATTCCATAAATCAGTGAACTGATCTTGGTTCTAGGGGAAGGAAAGGAAGCTGAAGTTCTGATTATACATCGTTTTAAGGCTGTCATGATCCTCCTTTCTGAGAATGTTTTATCACCAGATTTCTTTTTAGAACTTCAAGATAAGGACTATCTTCTCCATACTTTCTCTTAGTTTCAATTTAGAGTCTCTTGAGCAGAGCTGCTAAAATCATGTGAAGGTGAGTTCGCGTTGCACCAAGGAAGCTTGTGATAAGTGGAGCTTAGTTGTGGAAGCATGTGAATGCTTGGCTTATCTCCAGGAGCATGCTGTGCCAGCCCATCATCTGAAACGCTGCATGCTAGCACCTGGAACATTTTCCATCTTTGATGTGTCGGGAAGATGAAGTGAAACCCGGATGAAAGGCAGAACTAAGACCTTGTGGAAGCATTGTAGGAGATTCCTCCCAGTCAATATTTACAGAAAATCCTGAATTTATTTTGATTTGCATTGATTAAAGAAAATATGTCATAAGGAAGCAAAAGAAATAAGCTTTTTTTCTCCTTTTTGAAAAAGTGTTGCTCTCATTTTGAAAAAGTGTAGCTTGAATGATCAGAAATGGGAAAGAGAATGATTCTAGTTGAACTCTTATAATAAGCTAATTTTAACTTTATTTTTCATAGCCTTGGGTTACTGGGTCAAAAATGTCATTGCTAACTGGATTTGTAAACTTGTTACCCCTGAAAGATTGCCTCTGCTGCCAAGCAAGGGACAAGGTCTTGTTTTGTTTCTTTTGATCAAGGAACAGAATATCCTTTGTTGGCCCCAAAACAAGAAGTCTTAAATTTAAACATCCTTTTGTTTGCTTTTCTCAGTTGGATAACACAGGAACAATATGAAGGTGACTGAACTGAATATATATATCTTGATGGTATTGAATATTATATAAGTCCCAGGATGCTTTTGGCATTTAGAGTTTTTTGTATGGCAGTAATAGTATGACAAGGCTTTGATTATTATTTGATTAATTACCTGTCCATATTTTTTGCAAAGCAGTTACAGTAATAATTAAACATGGTAGAACTATTGTAAGAATACTGAAACAATAAAGATCCTGTTGATGAAAGGTGAAGTATTTACCTAGGTCAACTTTCCTTTAATCTCTCAGGCTCTTCCTGGCCAAGGGAAAACAAAGCATAGCAGGTGATGAACCATTAGATAATGACAGTGCCTAGCTCTGGACACAGGATTTGACAGCTAATCTACATTATAATATCAAGTTAATTCTGTAGATTTTTGTTTCAAGAGCATCATAGTGAATGAGATATTCAGAACATTTATAACAAGAGTATGAGGTGAGTGTTGGTATATGGGGAAATATCGTTCTCTCATATTAGCCTGGGAAAGCTTTCCCTCACTCCATACTGAAGCAAGCAGGATTACACAGGATATCTCATTTCATTTTACAACACCTTTATGGAGTTGGTATTATTATCATAATAGCCATTTTGCAAATGCAGGATACTTGTCAGAGTACCTTAGCAAACAGGCTTAGAGTGGTTTTGCAATTTGGCAAGAGCTACATAACTAGAGAATTTAGGAGGTCTTTAAATTAAAATTGAGATCATACCAACTGGGACAATAGATAGATTAGATTAGATGGATGGATGGATGGACAGATGGATGGATGGATGGATGGATATAGATAGAGAACAGAAATATTTACAATGTGCTTTTTTGGTTTCTTAGTGTATATATTTCAGAGTCTTTTATGTCAACAGAGATAGATCTTTTAAATCATTGCATAAAATTACATATTTGTATATGTCATAATTAAGACATATATATTTTTTTTCCGTGAACATTTGGATAATTTCCCACTTTGGGCTATTACAATAGTGCTGTAATGAACTTCTTTGTACATACATCTTTGTTCACACTTCCAAGTATCTCTGTAAATACTCAGATGTAGCATTATTAGGCCAAAGGTATTTACATTTAAAATCTTGATAGCTATTTTCAGATTACGCTTTTATCCCCTGCTTTTCTGAGAGTATTCTTTTTTCTACATTCTTGCAAACCCTGGATGTTATAGTCCTTTTTAAAAAAAAACCATTCTTATGGATATTTCTTTGTTATAATTTACATTTGCTTAACTTTTAATGAAGTTGAGCATTTTTACATAATTTATTGAACATTAGTATTTCTTTGTTGAATTCTCAATTTCCTTTTCTCTACTTGTATATGCAGTTCTTTGAGTGGATAAAGCCTTTTATATATTATTGATATTCATATGATATTTGGCAATACTTTCTGTTAATATTTGACTTTTCTTATAACTTCATAATAGTATATTTTGTTGTCTGGAATTTTGTAACATTGATTTTAAAAAAATCTGCATGATATTTAATTTGTACAAATGTCAAATAACTTACTTTGAAGCAATGCATTAATTCTCTTTACTCAGTTATAATATTCTACAGTTTGAAAAGATGAAAAATGACTCCTGCTGTCAAGAGCTGGAGAACTATATTAGTCACATTTTGCTGAAAACAAACTATATCAAAATCTCAGTGACTTATGAGAAATGTGTATTCTCATGCCCCCTGGCGTGCAGGTTGACTGCAGGTCCGTCGATCTAAGTGAGGCTCAGCTGGGCCAGGCTAGACCCCAGGCTTCCTCTCAGGTTTAGGTCCTCCATCTATCTTCATTCTGGGACCCAGGCTGAAGCAGCTATTGTTTAATGCTCTGTTATTCATGGATCACAAGAGCTCAGGAGTTTATGTGGAAGCACAGGATGCTTCTACAGGCTTCTGCGAAAAACTTGTACACCGTTACTTCCATCCACATTCCATTGACCAAAGCAAGTCATTTCACCCATCCCAAAATCAGTGTAGCAGGAAAGTATAGCCCACGCACAGTAAAAGACTGTGAAGTTATATGGCAAAGATTATGGACAGATAATTCTAATACATGGAAGAAGGAATCTAATTTCTACTAGAATAATTAGCTTCCAACATTAATTATTTTTGAGATGGTTTATGTGCCCTGCTCAACTATAAGCTTTATGAAAGCAGATCAGAATGTAAGTATTCAGTTCTGACCTTCCCTAACTCCCTCAAAAAGTAGAGATTAACTGTTTTTTTTTATTGCATTTGAGAAACAAATTAAAAAAAACAACAAATGAATTGATGAATTCTTAAAACAATTAACATTTAAACATTAAGTTTAAAGCTTCCAAGTTTAATCTTCAGGCTAAGTAATCATCTAAAGCACAAAATGGTCCTTAGTCTATTTTTTCTTTGTTTCAGTACCATCCGCGACAATTCCTATGCCTGCAGAGTGTTTTTCTTCAATTATATTTGTAATTATTTTGAGAATTTCTATTAATATACCCACCTTTATAAAATAGACATATTATAGAGATAACTTCTTTACATTTCATAGAGATGTTGGTAGGATTAAACAACATTATGTAAATAATTTATTTTACTATAATATACATAATGAATGCTGAAAAAAATGTCAATCTTTGACCCCCTTCAAAAGCTTATATTTTATTTTTTTTAACAATATTTTTCACAATATTTTCCATGGACTGGTAAAGTATTTTTTCACCAGAATTCTGGTATTATTTCAGCTCCCTTGTATACACCCTTTGTATTTTCAAATTGGAAGATATTATATCTAATTGACTGATTGATTGATTAATTTTAATTAATTGCCTACAGCACCTGGTCTTCCTAGGTGGTCTCCCATCCAAGTACTAACAAGACTCGACTCTGCTTAGCTTCCGAGATCAGATGGGATGGGTCACGTTCAGGGTGGCATGGCCGTAGAAGACACTATATCTAATTTAAATACATCATTTTACAGATGAAGAAATTTATACCTAAAGATGATGGGTAGAGTTTAAACTCAGTCAGAAGATAAGCATGAGGATTAGGCCCAGAACTTCACTCTATTGCTGGCTAGCTCAGTGTGCTTTTTTTACGAGGCTGTGTGGGCGATAAATGTACATTGTCACCATCCATCCCCAAGTTCATACCTAAGGTGCCAAAAGGATGCACCTGATTCTCTGACTTTCATTTCCTGTTCTCCACATACATGATAAAAAATGTACCATTCTATACCTTGTTCTTTTGGGGTCCACTTTTTATGAAAGTGGACTTTAGCCAGCTTTCTTAGTACTCTAGCTTTCATAACGAACAGTTGAGTGAATCTGAGTTTTCTCTAAGGTCTAAGTGTGTGCTAATGGCCATTTCTTATCAATCCACAAGTATAGACTAACAAGAAGAACTGTGGAACAAAACTGTTGCTGCCCTTGTCATTGTAATATCTTAGGCCTGGGCGTAGCAAGGGTGTATTTAACAGTGCAGTGCTTAGTTTTTCAAAATTTGGTTTAATTTTTGGGACAAATGGAAGATTTCACCTCTTGGCAACAATACAAGGATTAGAGTTGTTTTTTTTTTTTAAAGTTCCCTTAATTGTAATAAATTAATATATTTAATTAAGTAGAAACAGATCTTAGCTTTACCTAGTACCTCTGTTTGTCTTATGTTCTCAAAGCCATTTCTCTGAAATATTAGTTCACTTTGAGCATTCATTTGGCCCAGTAGATTTATAATCATAAAATGTCCATCTGTAACTAAATTTTTCAAAATTATAGATATTTCCTAATTTTCCTGATGTTCATGTAGCTCCTTCTTTTAGATGATCCATACTACAGAACACATGTTCACTTACTAAGAATGACTACTAGAAATAAAATATTATGTATACAACAGTAATTTAACTCAACAAAATCTCAGGGTAAAATCTATGTAATTTTATATTAGTGCTAGTTATTGAAAATAGGTTTTTAAATACTTAAAATTCAATATCTCTAGATCGCCTGCAATTATTTGTAGGAATCAGTGTATTGGAGCAGACTCAATAACAAATTCTGCCTTTATATAGAATTACCACCTTTGTAAAACATCAGTTATAGCAATACTTCATTTTTTTTTTTTTACATGAAAGAAACAGTCAAATAATTCCCCTAACAGACTGTCTGAACTGAAGACGCATTCCAGGAGGAATACTACATCACCTCACTGCTCTGGCAATGATTACAACAAAACAGTTGGTACAGAAAAGTTAGGAAGCCTGAGTTTTATGGTACACATTTCTACCTAATTTTATGAAATACATAGTTTAAGAAGCATTGCTTTTGCTATTTCTCTGTAAGATACAGCTAATGCTTAATAAAATCTGGGATATAAGTGGTCCATTGTATTTTTGTACAGAGATTGTGTGTGGAGAGATGGGGCATTTACCAGCTTTATCTTGGTTTTAATTTTAGCTTCTTACCTAAGGTGGTGGGTGATGTTCACCACTACTTTCTACTTGCCATATAGAAGAAGAGAGTCACCACTGTGCTTTCATGTGCAATGTACCACACAGCTGATGGGACACAAAGTGGTGACTCTGTGTGCGCGCATCATACATAGCATTGACTGTTTAATCAGATAGTTTATTCATTTCCTTTAGTATTTCTAGGATCTGTGGATTTGTAGGAAGATTCTCTTGAGCCTATTAAGTATTGTCCCCCTCTCCTTTTTTTTCTAACAGCTTTATAACTTATTTTTTGTTCTTAACCAGTCAGGATTTTACTTTTGTTAATGATACATATTAGGAATATTTTTGAGATGGCTATCTCATTCTTTCCCTACTGTTTATTGAATGGCAAAGCAGAGGAGTGGAACAGAATAGAGTATAAAAATACATCTACTCTGAGGCCAAAATTATTGCCGTAATAAATGAAGTTTTATTGTATGTTTTAATATCTGATAGGGTCTGTTTTCACCCTTATTCTTCTTTTTTCAAACAACTTGTTAGTTTCCATGAAAAATGTGAGTGGGATTTTAATTTTGATTGTCCAGAATTCATAAATTAAAATGGGACAAACTGACGTTCAGAGTATTTTAGGAGCACAGATGTCTTACAATATTACAGATTTCAATTCAGGAACATAGTATGGCGTTACACTTATTCAGAGTTTTTTTATTCTTCAGTTAAGTTTTGTAGAAAAGGATATTTTTGCACATTTATAACCAGTAATTCTTGGATATTTTATAGTTTCCGGTCTTTTCCATTATACTTTCTAAAGCTGTTGTGGAGTTTTTTTAGTACATATATTTTTTAATGTTACTTAACTGAATTCTTGTTAGTTCTAATAGATTTTCTGTTAATTCTCTTGTATTCTCCAAGTAAATAATAGCTTACTCTACAAATAATGAGTTCTGGATTTCCTTTTTCAATTTTTTTTGTTTTCCTTATGTGCTCACATAATTTACCAGACTATGAGCAAGCTGAAAATGAAAAGTATCTTACATTATTTCTTTTCTACAGAAATGGTGATGTAATCATCTGATTGCTAGATAGAGTAATATATGTGGCCAATATGTAGTCATATAGTTTTTTGTTTAATTTGATTTTAGCATACCTTTAAATGAACTTTCTAAACCAATCTGATTGGGGAAGAACATTTAATAGCAGAGTATTTTGAGATCCTGAAACAAGTCAAGAAGGTGTTGATTTACTCGAAACAGTTCTCTTATATTTCATATATATATATATGTGTGTATATATATGTATATATGTATGTCTATAGACATACACATATAGGTACATACACATATACATACCTATTTATTTATTTATTTATTCACTTAGTAGTACTAACAAAATTGAACTGTGTTTCAGAATGAATATTATTTAAATCCCTGTTCTGCAATAATATACTTGGACCTATTAACAGAAGTAGACAAGGGGCAAATATTAATGGAATAATTTTCACATATATCTGCCAGTAGTTTCTAGGATGTAAAAGTTACAGATCTGGCTAACTTTTTGTATTGTTTGCTCCCCTAGGCATGTTGCATTATAGTCCACTCAACTATTAATGTTTTCTAAAAGATAGATACAGATTCTTTTTTTATCTAGAGTCTTATATTTGAAATATACATTCCACCTTTTCTGTACTCAAATATATGAATCTTTGTTTGTTAAGATGGAACTAAAATATTTCCCTCTTTATGAAATGCTTCCTTTTATTACACAAACAAAAAGAATTACTCTGTTACATCAGTTATCACATTATATTGTCGTTGTTTATTTTGATTTCTGCATTCTTACTAAGCTGTGAGCTACTTGAGACTGTGCCTCTCCAGTGTCTGGCATTGAGTTCATACTCTAAATTTTTGTTGAATGAATAAACATGAATAAGTGATTACCAAAATATATAAGAGAAGTGAAAGATGAAAAGAGCTGTCTAAGAGAAATTCATAAATCTGACAATTTAAGAAAAACATTAGAGGGTCCTATACAAGGGTCATAGGAAGCATATTTTATGAAAGGACTAATAAAAAATGGACTAATAATTCCATGGTTTAGGAATGTGCATTTTGATGCAGGAATGTTTATTATGGTAGAGAAATGCAGTAGAGACTGAGTGAGTGGCATGAGAGTATGAAAACGTGTTGAAAGTCAGGAAGAAAAACAATTCATTCTGGTATAAATCCTATAAATCACATGATTTTGTGAAGTATATACCATTAGAAACCACACTCCATCTGCTTCTATATATGCAATATGTATTCCTGGTTTATAGGTTACCATATATAGCATACAGGAGTTGCCAGTTTTTCCATAATGTGAATGTTGAGCACACCTGGACTAGCAGGGCCAGCTTCAAAGGCAGTAGATTTGATTTCTTTCATCTCTGACCTTCTGTTCTGCTTTCTATTGACGGCTTTTTATGTATATGTATATTTTTAAATGACTCATGCTTAGATTTTAAGATTTTGGGGAGACATGGAGTTTTTCAGGCACAGTTTAGGTGCTTAATTGTTGCATTTAATTGAAAATGTCCATTTTTATTATACATATTGACTTGATGAATTATTCATTTCTTTTAAATGTTCTTTAATGTATTGAGGAGTTGTATACCTATTTCCAGTTACTTTTCAAATAAAACAAATAGTTCAGCAGCAATAAGGACAACCAAATTTCTTATGACTACTTCTGAAGACCACATTTAATAGTCTTTTGAATGACGTAGGTGGGAAAGAAAGAGCTGGCAATGTCCTTCATATTCGTTCTATCACTCTTGAGCTGTATTTTTGTAGTCATTTCATTGAAAGGTTCAATGAGAATTTAATTTAAATCTACATGCAAGTAAAATAAGAGTTAACAAATGAGACCCTAACACAGCCCAGTACAGTACAGACTAAAGATCAGTTTCAATGATTCTGTGATTAAAATATAGTACTCACACACTACAGTGTTTGGGCTTGTATAGGTCATAGTATGAAACAGGTTCAATGTGGTGTTTACTTAGGTAGCTTCAGACACATTAGGTTAGTTTTGTCAGGAACCAACAGAGCATTGTAGCTAGAATGATATATACTCTGATACTATAAAAAGTGATGAATATTGCTATCCAAATAATGGTATTCGTTGCCTACTGTTGTCTCCCGAATTATTAAAAGTGGTAGAATGACTCATACATATTTCAAACTAGTAAGTTATTTTTATTCTCATTCAGTTTTCCTTTTCTTAACATCTCAATTTGTTTTAAAAACCATGCAGTTGTTTAGATGAAATTCATCACACAAATTTTTAACTTACGTAGTTTTGGATACTTAGAAGTTACCTTTTTTTTTTTAAATTAAGAAAGCATTCTTTCTGGGGTATCATCTTTTCGTTGGCCTCTTCCTACAGGTTTTCAGCACATATTCCAATGAAGACTATGACAGGAGAAATGATGAAGTCGACCCTGTGGCTGCTTCAGCTGAGTATGAACTTGAAAAGCGTGTAGAAAAGCTGGAACTTTTCCCAGTGGAACTAGAGAAAGGTATATGAGCTCTACAATGTTTATTATGTTATTATATTGTTATGTTAAGTATACCAAAATGACTTTAGTTTTCCTAAGTATAGTCTTTTTTCCCCATAAAGATTGGGTCAAGTTTTAATTCTCATGGAAGATTTTAATTATTAAATTTCAAAAATGGTGGATTGAACGATTCTGTCCTCTCCCAACTGAAAGCCACCTATTTTATGTGGCTGGGATGGCGACCAGGAGTAAGGAGGTGTGAGTGAGGGCTGACGCTTGGTTGGTATTCCTGCAAAGGGCGGGTGCAGGTGAGAGTCCAGAGAGCTGCTATGAGGGAGCACTTAGGGCAGGTGGACGTTTTTGTTTTGTTTTGTTTTGTTTTGTTTCTTTGGTGGAGGAAGAGTGGTCAAGGTTAGACTCCAAATGTGTGCATACGGAAAATGCTAGGGCTTTAGAAAATTATAGATTTTAGAATGGAGGCAATGAAATCCTCTTCATCCGTGAGGCGTGAGGGGCTAAAAGAGAACAAGGAGAATGGGGGCGGGAGGGGGGCACCTCCTGATTTTGCTGCCTGGAATCACAGCCAGCCTGCTGTAGCAACTGGAGGCTGTAGGACCAGAGAATTTCATGTTTGTCGTCATGTAAGGTGGGCACCTGTGAACTGGACAGTGTGACCTGATGATCAGAAGGCTCACATCTCAGAGAGTTTTGGGAAAACCACAGAACAAACAGGTGACAGTTTGAATAACAAAAAAGAAACAAACAAAAAACCAAATAAGGATATCTAAGTATGGCTTTAAAAATACATTTTAAATCAAATTAACAATAACAACAATGAAATGATAAAAAAATAAATAAAAATTTCAGTAGAGGAACTGAAGAGGAAAGGATGGTTATTGTTGAGATCAAACTGGTGACCCAGAAGTTCAAATGACAGAGTGAAAATCCAAGAAAAATCATGAAGGAGATCCAACATATAAATTGTAGATAACAGAAGGGGAAATAACAACAGAGAATGAGAGACATATTAGACAAATAATAGAAGAAATTTCCCTGAGCTGAAACAAGACCTGAACCTCATGTTTGAAAGGGCTTAGCCAGTTGGTTACAAGGACTTAAAAAAAGTTCAACACTTTAAGCATAAGCTTTGAAAACTCCTAATTGTCAAACATAAAATGAAAATCTTATAAAATGCCAGACCAAAATCAAAGCAAATAAAGAAACAAAGGTACTTGCAAAGGCAAAATTATTAGACTATCATCAGACTTCTCATCTGTAACCCTGAAAGTGGGGAGACATACATATAATTTCACACACAGCCGAGAAGAAAAGGATGGTGATCTAAGAACTCTATAGCCATCCCAGAGAGCATTTACCTGGTAAAAGAAAGAAATGTGCTGATATATAAGGATTGAAAGAACACATCATGCACATACTTCTCAATTAGCAGGGAGGGAAAGAAATGATGAGCAACTTGTTGAAAACAGAAGAATGAGGAGAAAAGAGTCAAAAACTATGTGAGTAGTATTAAGCATAAAATTGCTTGGATGAAACAAATATAAAGAATACCAGTCCTACTAAATATGACTGGCTTAACTATTCCCATTAACAGACACTTTCATTTGATCTTAAATGGAGTGTAAGGTGATGCTTACATTTTTCACTCATTTAAAAACATAAAATTTATAAAATTTATCCTTAGCTCATGACCCATACAAAAAAAAAGCTAGATTTGGCTGTAGGCCATTGTATTGCCCATAATAACAAAAAATGAGAACAATTTGAATTTTCATCAATGCTAGAAAAGGATCTATAAATTGTAGCATATCTATTCAATGAAATATTACCTAGCAGTGAAAATGAAGGAGCCACAGTTCCATGTAACAGTGTGTATGATTCTTACAAACATGAAATTGAACAGTGGGGAAAGCACATCACAGAAGAGGTCATTCAGTATTATATCATTTGTTTAAATTTCAAAATCAGGACAAATAAAACACATTTTTTAGAGATATACACGTTTTTCAAAGATGTAAGATCTAAGCACATAGAAGGATATACCATATTCTTGGATGAGAAGACTTAATATAGTAAAGCCTCTCCTATATTGTATCTCTGATACATATAAATATATAAATAAATGTACTGCAGTTCGAATAGAACTGCCATGAGAATTGAATTGGGAAAAGGGATTCTATAATATAATTCTGTAATTTATATGGAAAATATAGACCTAAGGGAAGTATGAAAAAGAATGCAAAATGATTTAACCTCTCAAATATCTGAATATAATGTAAAGCCTCTATTATCAGAACAAATTGTATTCACGTAGCTATTGATTAGTGGAATGAAAATGAAAATTCAGAGAAGGATATTAGTCTGCATGAGAATTTGATATATGACATGGATCCTATTCTAATTTAGAAGTAACAGGGTGCTTTACAAATTGTTCTGGCTTAACTGAACATCTATCTGAAAGAAGGCTGGACACCTTCATTTTTATTACATTATATATAAAAATAATCCTATGTGGATTAAATAATTAAATATTAAAAATAACATAATAGAGATATTTGATGAACATTTATAAGACTACATATTGCATCTAGGCTTGTGGGAGGAGGGGCTTAACCAAAATGGAAAACCAGAAGTTATAAAGGAAAAGATGGACCAATTACATTATCCCAAATTTTAAGCTTTTAAAGGCAGTATTGTCAAAGCTAATAAGTGATAAATTTTATGGAAGGAAATTTTATAGATGATGTAGCATTAATGTCAATATTATGCTAAGAATCTTTGTAAATTATCAGGAAAAAAGAGACAAGATTCAGTAGAAAAATTGTCAGTTTACTGAAAAGGAAATCTAATGACCCACACTCATATGATTGAAAGCTCAAATCTCACCAGCAATGAGGGGATTGCCAAACCAGCATGAGCTTCTTTCCTGAGAGAGAAAATAAGCTCTGAGCTCCAGAGCATGGTGATGGCATTTTCTGTAATAACAGAGCCACACAGTCTTTTCCATCTATTCCTAGCTGCTCTGCTTACTTAGTACTCTGCCTATTACCAGGAGAAGATGTACAGATGAAGACAGGGTGGCTGCTGGATTCTTGACAGTGTAGCCACAAGAATCAGTGGCTTCAAGTATGTGGCTCTGGATTTCACTCATGTTTAACAGACATATCTCAGAGAGAGCTATACAAAGATGAGATGAGTTCTCTGGTCTCTGTGGGTTGATTGTACTCTAATGGACTTTCATTATCACCATCTTTCAGGTATTACACCCTGGCTCAAACTAATATAGCTTTTCTCATAATCAAGTTTTCAGCTCTACAAATCTAAATAATTTTCCAGTTAGTGCAATAAGAGGTGCTATGGAAAGAAGGAAGATAATTTTTACTAAAACCTGAATCCAGGCAGGGAAAATGGATTTGAAAACTAAAATGCAATTTTCATGCAGATATTTGCAGAAAGAAATGAATTAATGGCATGATAGTACAGAGAATCAACATTTGAGAGGCACCCTTTGAATGTATTGAGTGTGAGAAAGTATCTCATGTGGCAATTCATAATAAAGAGAAACTCCTATAAATACAATGAACGTGAGCAAGAATTCAGCTAATACTTAATATGCACCAGAGATTTCATATAGGAGAGAAACCCTATGACAGTATTGAATATTGAAGAATCTGTAGTGATCACCTCTTAAACAACATAATAGCAAACACACTTGATGGGGGACTTATTTGGATATAAACATGATGGGAAGACTTTGGGTCATCATTCATCCCTTCATCAACATGAACAAATTCACACTGTAAAGAAACCCTATGCGTGTGATGAATGTGGGCGAATTCAGCCATACAGCTAATCTTTATATTAGAGAACCCATGTAGGGGAGAAGACACTTTTTATGTGTAACCAGTGAGGAAGAGCCTGCAGCACAGATCTAACCTTCATGTACACAAGAAAAAGATTCTGTGGAGAAACCCTAAAACTATAATGAATGTAGGAAAATTTTTAGCAAGAGGAAGCCTCTTAATGGACAATTAGAATGAAATAAGTATGGGAAGTCACCTGTATGCAAACATTCTAAATGTAAGAAATGAAGGAAAGTCTCCAGCCATCACTCATACATTAGCATCAAAGTGCTCACACTGGAGAACACCCACGCCCAGAACCAGTGTGGGGAGTGTCTGCAGCTGGGGATCACATCAGACAGTTTCTCCAGGGAGAACACTATACAGCTTTCTTTAGCATGCAACTGAGCAAACGAATCACACTTTTGCCAAATGACATATTTTTAAACATCTTTATTTAGGATATAGGATTTTGAGTTGTACTTAGATGTAGGATTATGAATTGTACTCAGAAATACTTAAAGCAGAATTGATGACAAGGAATAATCAATGAGATGAATCATATTCAAAAGATTACTAATTAAGAATACTCAGTATATTAAAGGTTAGTGCTAAAAAGTTTTTTAAAAGCATCAGCATTCTGTTGAGTACATGAGCCAGGTTTCCTTTAATAATCCACAGTTAACTAGCTAGTATCTACTTTTTTATGTAGCTAATACAACATTATAACAAAGACTTTGGGGCTATCAGAAAATAACTTTGAATGTTACCTAAAAACTGGATTGCAAAATAGAGTATCTCTTATATCATTGATGTTAAAGTATATATGTTCATAGAAAAGACACATGGAAATATGGATAAACACATGATTTGTAAGTGAATTAAAAACAAGATGTTGTTTGTCAGTATTGTTCACAAGACCAATAAAATGGAAACAAAAGTGAATGCCTATCAGTAGAGAAATGGTTAGATATATTATGATATCATCTCACCATGAAATATTATGCAGTCATTAGAAGTGATCTAAGGCTATGTAAGTGGCTATCTATGAGGTATTATTGAATTAGAAAAATAAGCTGAAGAGTAGGTATAATATGATCTTTTTTGTGTAAAGCAAATAGGAAAGGGAAAAAAGCCATATATACAAACTAGTTGTTGATATGATTATATCCTTGTATGGTAGGACAGAAACAGTACTGAAAGACACATGGGATCTTATTAATGTGAATAGGGATATGGAACAAGTCAAAAAGAAAAGAAGACCATGTAAATAAAGGGGAAATTCCAGATCTGTTATGATCACATTTATTTAAAGTAGTATCTATGGCTCAGCCAGGAAAAGTTGAGCCAGAATGGTCAACCTAGGGATACATTATAAAATTACTGAACTCCAAAGAGTTATTTGTGAAAGCAGGCAAAAGAAAAAAATGGGATAACTAATGGGAATGAAATCAGACAAGCCTCAGAGTGACTAAAAGATAATAAAACATACTTTCTTTTCTTTTCTGAAGGAAAGAAAATATGACTCAAGAATTTTATTCCCCCTAAACAAACAAACAAATAAATAAAATAGAAGTGTTTGAGTTTGTATGCTTTAGTGCTTAAAATATTATATTGTTTAGAGAGTCTGTGTTTTAAGGATGATTGAGTCCTCAATAATCAAATTATTGCCTTTTCTTAGGATCACAATGAATATCCAACTGCAGTAGTAAAGTGAGATTAAACTCATGAGCCTTTTGTAGGATCTTTTTTGACACCCTTATTCCCCAGCGTAGAAAAAAAATTCTGCCAAGGCAAGCATATCATAGAGTTCATAAAGAACAAAATTAAAAAAGCAAAAAGGTCTAACCAGCTAATTGCAGACTAGTGTAACACTTAGGTTGTTTTTTTTCCCTCTTTTTCATAGATGAGGATGGACTTGGTATAAGTATTATTGGAATGGGTGTTGGAGCAGATGCTGGACTTGAAAAGCTGGGGATATTTGTCAAAACTGTAACAGATGGTGGTGCTGCACAGCGGGATGGCAGGTAAGCTAAGTACTGTCATCAATAACTAAAATCTAGGAAACTTTTCTGGGAATTTCTTTCAATGGTAGCTTTCTTCTTTTTATATTTTAGGTCGGAATTTCAGAGTGTGTCTTATATGTGGAAAATGTTCAAACACTTGAATTACTTTCTGATTTGTAGGCAGAATACCTGATGGTAAATGAGTGGATGGATCTATTATCTATATCTACCTCTGTACATATCCATTCATCAATCTAGTAGAAAGTGAGGAGAAACATAGGTGTGTATAGTTTAAGAATATGTACTGTGGAAATCAGCATGTAGTTTCATTTCAGAAATATTAAAACATGTTATAGTAGATGCCAACTACAGAAAAATGCAACAGAAGGCAAACCTCGGATTATGATAGTTCACAGGAAATGATGATCCACAGTGTTTTTTCACAATGAAGGCCATGAGATCTGACCACCTTCCATTTACCTGCCCTTCCCTTTCTGGGAAAAATTCAGCCTCAACTCAGATATCATGATTTTGGTATTGCTGCATCCCCAGTGAACAACAAGATAACATTGATACTAAGGCTTCATAAGAATGAGTCTTCCTAGCACCATGAAACCACAGTATCCAATCAAAAAGTTGATTATCAATACATCCTTCATATTTACTTATGACCAAACAGGGGAACTTTGGATGAGAAAATGGATTCTGTGGCAAGTAACCTCACAGGGTATCTAATCATAAATTCCCGGGCAGGTTAGGGTGAGTAGTCATACCCCAGGCATATAAGTAAATGGTTTATTTGTGCCTTAAGCAAGCCCTGTCCCTTGTTATTTTGCATCTAGATAAATGCACCTTTGAAATACTAGAAGTAATACCTCTCGAAGGGAGTATTAACCCTTAAGAGAGCATGTAATCTTGTTAACTCTGCTGTAATCCAATTCCTGCCTTGCTTTCCCCATCTCCCCGTTATTTTCCTTCCTTATCTGTCCTCTTTAATTTGAAATGCATTAAAGAAGTTGCAAAACTGTTATCTCCTGAGCACCAGAGATCTTGCTTTCTGGCATATGTCATCAGTTTGGCTCAAATAAATTCATAATATTGTCAAAAAAAAAAACTCCAGCGCAAAAATATCAAATAAGCGATAATAGATCTGGCATTTTTGAAAATGACAGAAGCGGAAGGGAGAATAGGAACTCTAATTCTGCACTGAAGGTAATTCAGGAGATCAATGTCTCTCAAAAAGAGTTCTGTCTAAAAACACAAGTTTTTGAGCAGAACTTAAACCCGAGGAATTAAAATCTCTAGGAGAGAGGTCCAGCAGTCTCTGCTTTAAACATTCGCCTTGGACAATTTAGATGGATGCCAAGCATCAGATCATTGTTTTGTCTTAGTTTTCATCATCTCAAACTACAAGTATCTTTAAAAATATTGATTACTCTCCACCCCAGGCTCCATCAGGATGCTGCATTAGGTTGGGGTTGAAGCAGAAGGTTGGCAATAGAAATAAAAGACCCAAAAATATGAGTACCAAATTCAAAGAAAAATCTTATTTTTCTAGGAACATTGAATAACTGGCTTTGATTTTTTTTTTTAAGGTTTAAGTATCTGTCATTTAACCATCTTCTAAAGAAATAAAGCATGTCGAAAATCATTTGTGAATCTCTGCTGAGACTCATAGTAGCATTATTTCTTTTGTAATCCTAATAACACATATTGATGTACACAGATATTTCCCAAGGGGAACTTGACTTATTAAAATAAAAAGTCACACCTTGGGTATCATCTCTTTCCATAAAGTTAGGGACTACATCTTAGTCAGTAGCTTTATTTGTATTCCCACAGTACTAGAATAGAGAAGTTCTGAAGTGAATCTTTTGAGTGAATGTTCAGCAGATTAAATATGTATCGCACTTAATACACAGTGGAATGTTAACATTTTGTGTTTAAAAGTAATTTGTTAACAATCTTCTTCCATTTTAGAGTAGTTATGGAAATAACCTCTTTACTCCTTCAGTGAATTACGTAATGGTAGCAATAAACATTATTAATTTAGAGTCTTTCTTCCAAGTGAGTTAAAATGTCTCTTTAAGTTTCATGAAAAATTAAAGTCATTCTAAAGTGATAGGAAATAATTCATATTATTAATATTCAAACAATACTAAATTATTATGAATCATCCTTCTTAAGTAAATGAGCCACAAAGCCAAACTTAAATACAGATTAATTAAAAAATAAAAAGGTAGAAAATTTTGCATTTGGCACTCAGCCAATTCCTGTTGTTCTAAAAGCAGATCTATTTGTTTTTCCATCACTCATTTTAAAAATTAGCTTGATTTTCTGTTAACCTATTTACTGATTTGTTCTCTTGTGTAGTTTTAATATTTACACCAACACGAGATCTTCACTTTATCAGTTACAGTGTGCATCTCCTCAACCTTTTTAAATGACTATTTCCTAGTATAGTAATTCTATTGTTGTTATAATAGATACTTAATAAATGCCTCAGTGAATATGTTAAAAAAGGTAACTCAATGTAATGAAATGAACAGAATTTTTGAGATCATGTGACCAGGAGTTTTAATTTCATCCCCTCTACATAGAGCTGTGGTATATTGAAAAAAATTACTTAATGTTATCTGCATTGTTGTATTAAATAAGCTCATATAAATAAAAAAATCTTTTCATGGTACAGTTTATGAAATTGTTCTTGAATGAAGTAGGAATAAACTTTAAAGTTAAGAAAATAGTTATGGGAAGTCATAAAAAACTATAGTATATTTTATATATCTATGGAAAGATATATAAAATGCATAGGATAATATGTATAGAATAATATATAGAGAATAATAAAATTTTGGAGATCAGTGGGATTTTAGAGATCTTTCAGTTCATACCTTTTATATGTATATGAAAATTGAAGATATAACTATATACAAAAATAAGTGGTCTCATTATTAGACCTATGGTAGTGTTCTCATCTTTTAAATTATTATATTATTATTTCCACTATTTCTGGTGTGCTCATTTGCACAGTATTTAAATGTTTACTATTTAAAAAATATCAGTATAAAACAATTACAAAAGGAACAGTTGGTTGCTGCCTCCAGTCAATAATAATTTTTAAAAAGTTATGTTATATATGCTTATTGATATTGTATTTATAGATTCACAAAACATTGTGATTAGTGTGATGCCATTCTTGTGGGTGTTTTCTATTTATTCATTCTTTCAGCCTCCCCTCTACTTCTCTCTCCCTCCTTCTTTTTCTCTCTCTCTCTCCCCATCTCTCCAAAAAACTTAGAATTAATACACACCAAAATGTTAGATGACTATATTGGCTGATTTTTGGATTTCAGATAATCTGGAATATTTAATTTTTCCAGAGAGAGAATATGTAATACTTACATATATTTTAAACTACATCTAAAAATAATAAAGTTACTTCCATGTGACCTAGGGAAAGTTATTCTTCAGACCTCAGTTGTGGACAAAATTAAAGTTCTTGATTAGATGTTCTCTGTAGTCCTTTTAGCTTTAAGCAGATGAGAGTTGGTATTGTACCTTTCTAGCTTGCTTTATTTTCTTAAAAACTCTCTTATTTAAGAAACTCTCTTATTTCAATTTAATCTAAGATTTAGTCATACTTCCTTCAAGGGATGTTAAATAGCAGACATATGCAGAAAATTCTTTTTCCTCTCTTTTCCTCTTATTACCTCAACAGAAGAAGCCTTTTTTACTGATTGCTTTTACTCCTTACAAACATCTCATAAACTCTCACCACATTTTGAGTACTTTAAAAAATTTGCCAGATATTTATATCCTGACTCATCTAGTATACTGAGAAAGTTTTGAGGCTTTCTTATTCTTTGATATCATGTACTGCTTTCTAAATTTTCTTGTGTAAAGCTTTTCATGTCTGTTTGTTCCTTTTCATGTGCCTGAAACATAAAAGGTGCTCAGTAAATATTCATTAAATCAGTGAATACTTGTGCTTTAATTACTTTCAACACATTTACTTGGGGCTAACATTTTTCTTTTTATTCTGTTCTATTACATTCTCTTTCTCCGTCTCTCCCTCTCTCCCTGTGCACAACTTTGCCTCTTACAGGGTAACTTGTACTTTAGCTGGGTGATATGGTAGCTACTTCTGCCTTCTGTTTTAGTTTTACATTTTTAGTAAAATAATATTAGTTTTTGTTGCTAGAAATTTTATGATTGTACACAGGATACTTTAACACACTAATTATTTCTCCAGTCCTCTTTAATGAACCTATAAAGCAAAATAAATTTTATAATATCACAATTGAGGCAAATTGAAATGTATTTGGGATCTGCTTTGTTTCTGGCTCCTGTGGTTGTTTCTGAAGCTTTTGCATATCATTTTAGAATACAGCCCTTTTCAGGCTTTTGGGAAAAGATATCAAATGTGAAACTAAGGTACTGTGTAGTTTATCCTCATTCAGCGTTGATTTTCAAAAGATTTTAATTGTTTTTGACCATCTTTTGAGTAACATCAACATATAAAACAGATGAAGGGGTCTATTTTTGGACTTACCCTGCAGCATACTCTCCCTCCTGCAGGCCGAATAGGTAGAAACTGCTGTTGTAATTGTGTCCCTCTGTTGTAATTCCTTAGTCGATGGTTTCCTCTCTGTGCACACACTTCGCGTCACTCTTTAATCAAATATTTTGCTTGTTCACCCCTTTGAGAGTTAGACTGTAACTGCTTTGACATGTATGTATGTTCATATACAGTTAGAACTTCCCTATTTAGCATTTTGGGGAAGACTATGTGGACCGAAGTTTATTAATGTTGCCCCAGTTGGTCTCCTGCTCATTCAGCATCTATTGTTGAACCTTACTTACCCTGTGAGGTAGAATTTTTATTTTTTGTTTTTTTGTTTCCCCTTGCCAGTTATTTCATGTCAGTAAATAAACAAGCCCCAGAATAGTCCAACATAGATTTTTACTTGCCTTTCCCCTGTAGATACTGGTTTTTGAATTCAGATTTGAGAGGTTTTTGGATTCAGAATTCAGATACCAGACGGAGGCTAAAGGGCAGTAGCTTTGCACACTGGTGTGTGTTAGTACATGGAAGCTGTTGAAGAAATGACCAGGATTAGACGCCTTTTTCAGATTAGCCAGGTGCATTCCCATAACTCCATTCCAGTAGACAATGTTTCCAGGGGGAAACAGGCTATTTTCTCTGCTATTGTGGAAAAATTTTGGAAAATCCAGATTATCTATATTCTTCATACTCTGGGATGGTCTCAGACAGAGAGCTATCTATTTAATTTTTACTACGAGGACACATCCCTTGTTTTTTTTGTGCTTCTCATTATGAGCCAAGATTTGAGAGAGATTATCAGTGTTAGTATTCTGTGAGGTTACATCTCAAAGTTATCCCCTCTCAGGATAAAAGATTCAAGCAAATAAATATCACTTCTTCAAACCCCTTCCGCAACTTAATATACACACTCAGTTTTGATCTTCATTAAGTTCTTTCATATACTAGAACAGGCTGACACTTTAGCACTAAACTACTATCTGTTTTCTGGAAAAACAAAAACTCATCCCATTACCTCATCTGTACATTACATTTTTTCTGTCACCGTTGCTTCTAGTATAGTCTCAACTATCTATATTAAACTGAATTTGTGGTCTACTTAACTAAATTCTAGTTAACAACCTTCACTGGTAGTTAGGTACTAGATAATAATTGCCTATGTACACAAGCAATTTAGCAGACTAGCAAATATCATTTCCTGTGGCCACACATACTATTTTTACATCTTAAAGTATAAGAATGAACACACTTATTAACATGATGCAAAGTTACAGTAACTTTTTAACAGTTAACATACTGCAAAATTGTACATATATTCATGTGCTACTTAACTGAGGGTGTGTTCTGAGAGATGCACCATTAGGTGATTTCATGATGTAACTGTTATAGGCACTTACTCTAGATGGTATAGCCTACTACACACCAAGGTCATCTGGAATAGCCTACTGCTTCTAGGCTCCCAGCCTCTATAGCGTGTTATTGTATTGAATACTGCAGGCAATTGTAACACAATAGTATTTGTGTATCTAAACATAGCTAAACATAGAAATGGTAGAGTAAAAGTATGATATAAAGATAAAAAGTGATATACTTGTATTAGGCCCTTACCATGAATGGAACTTGCAGAACTAGAAGTTTCTCTGGGTGAGTCAGTCATTAGAAATCAGAGATTATAATATGAAACTGAAAAGTTTAAGAAGATTAGGTCTAAGAAAAAGTTACTGGATATCTCAAAACGGAGGTAAATAATTTTCAAAGCAATAAATTTGGAGAATTAAGGATAGAAACTAAATATAGAAATTCACTGTGTTTAGGTTTGGCTTTCCACTGTAATTCTTTTTATTGTACTTTATCATTTTTGTTAGCTGGAGGACAAGAGGAGAAAGTTCTTTGTAGTTAAGAAATAAAGACAATTGGTATGGACCACTTATGTGTGGAGATTAGCACTAAAAGAACAGATGATAACACATTTGTAAAAAATGTAACAAGAAAAAAGCAAATTGAAAATAATTTACAAAAAAAAGAAAGACATACAGGTATCCATTAAACATCTTAAGTAGCACAAAAATAAATTAAAATTTAAAAATAACGTCTCATGTTTCAGATTATAAAAAGATTTTTTAACACAACATTCACTTTTAATGCAAGTGCAGTAGACTACTTTTCGACACTGCTAGAAGTACAAATTGAACAACCTTCTGAAGGACAATTTAGTATTTAACATGTAATGCACGTTGACACAGTGATTCCACTCATAGCAAGTAATTTCAAAGAAATAATCAGAGATATTCACAGTGATATTTATATAAAAATGATCAGTAGCTTGAAACAACATACTAGTATAACAATATGGAAGAGGCTTACATATCAAATACTACAGCATAATGTATTCTAAATGTTTGCTGTAGAAAAGTATTTAATGATGTGATATAACATAATGTATTATTTAAGTGTAAGCTCTGGAGTCAGATACCCAACGTTCCCAGCCAAGTTCTGCCACTTATTTGTTATGACTCTATAAGAGGAGTCAGTGTTTCCTTATGTGTAAAACATAAGAAATCTAATCATAATTATTATCATAATTCTAATATATTTAATCAGGGTTATTTGCAAGATTAAATAAGATACAAAGCATAAAGAGCATATAACACACTGCCTGACATATAGTAAGCACTCATAGCACACTGCCTAATGTATAGTAAGCACTCAGTAAATATTATCGTGATGAATAAAAAGTATTAATCCCACAAAACTACATATTTATATTATTCTAATTTTGTTAAGTAAGTAAACAAAGGTGTATACAAAGGAAAAAATCTGGAAGGAATTTCACCAGCATAATTTTAATAGCGGTCAACTCTAGATGGTTGGATTACATGACATTTTTATTTTCCTCTTTAAATATTTCCACATATTCCAGATTTTTAACCATGAACATATATTACATTTATAATTTTAAAATAGTATCTAAAATCAGTGCATGCTAATTTGACAGCTGATGGTAGCATTTTATTTAGTGACTATGAAAATGACCTAAAAACTTTTCCTTTAGACTGAAGCATTATAGTTACTTGTTCTTTATTTAAGATGCATGTGCTTAACCATAAAATAACTAGACTATAGGTTTTGGACTCATGGATCTATAATCTATAAACCAAAGCCAAAAGACATTTTCTTAAAAAATATAAGGGATGGAGGATTAATACATGTGGTTTTGAGTTTCTGTTTTCAACAGAAATTTTACAGTGCTCATTATATACAATATTTAAAGCTATGCTTTATTACCAAGGTTTTGGAGATAACTAAGAATCTTGGAAATCATATTTTAAGTTGGTAATCTAAAAAACAATTACTCTTGATATAAAGGTGTGAGAATTATGATTCAGTTTAGTTGAACACAATTTTGTATTTTTTTATGCTTTTAAACTTTATGTAGGAGACCTGTTAGTTTATCTGATTAGTATTCATATCTGAATGTTAGGAAGTTCAGATTAACTAGTCTCTTCATGAAACTACAAATTCACTTCACAAAATCATGGAGAAAACAGCTGTGTATTTAAACCAAAATTGTTAAATTAGTCTTATTTGTCAGAGACTCACTTTTATTACATGAACTTGAGCTCTTATTAAAAAATATTTCTGAGCGTCTAACAGAGTTTTTAAGAAGGATTTTTTTTCTCAAATGTCTAGCACATTTAAAGTTTTCATTAGATACTAGAAGATTTATGAAAGTGCTTAGGATTCTCTATGAACCAATTACATTATCGCTTCTTTAATTTATTAAACACACTCCTGTTAAGAACATATTTCATCCACACACAGTGCAACATGATGTCTTCTCTCAATTATAGCCACTCAAGCTCTGCAGCCTCAGAAACAGGTCAAGAGATCAAAGAAACACAAACCCACTGGTCAAGATTTCAAAGGGCTATTTTCCTTTCTAGTACTTATTAAATTTTTTAATGAAATAGTTTGAACTCACAAATAGACAAAGAAATTAAAGGATTGCAACTCAAATTCTTCATCGTCTCTCACAAGGTAATAGTAATAGATACTATAATCCCAATAGAGGTCTCGAATGATCAGATTATAAAATCATACTCCTGATCATTGCTGCTACCATTGGGGAATTAGTTGTCATTATCACTATCTAGTGCAAATTTGATCCAGAATTAAACTGGATAAGAACCAGAAAAAAAAATAATAAAAGTACTAAATTAGGGGAAAAAAAAAAAGAAAAGAAAACATGGTGGCAAAGATGAAATTTTGTTGCTGCTTTAGAATCACTTTGGAGACCAAGCTAAAATGTGACTGGTCTTAATCCATGAAGTGCATTTCTGTGGTATTACAGTTGAATTGTCTTTGTGAATCTGTTCTGGCATCTTGGTGGAACATCCAAAACTATTATAGGCTAAGAATCAAGAACTAAAAAGATGACTTTTATAAATAAAAAATGAACATGTATCAGGCTTTATTCAACTCACTAAGAGAACTGATAAAATGGTAAATGTGGTTCAAAGAACATTTTAGGAGTGAGCATTTAAAGACAAGTTAATGAAGTAATATTAGAATAACATTGTTAAGTTAGATACAAAACTAGTTAATATTTTACAGAGAAACTGTGGCTTATGGAATTATCTTTTCTAACAGAAGAAAAGTATCTGAACTTTTTCAGGACAAAAATCTACAAATTAACATGCAACTTTACTATGTACAGGACTTTCATCAGTTTTAAACAGTGGATCAATTAAAATATATTCTCCCAAATTATCCTTAGTTGGTTCTGGGATGTACCTACATGACATTGAAAGGACATGTTGCCCTCCTTTTGTTCTTATTTCTGAGCTTTAAATAACTTTTCTTAACACACGGCAGCAACACATGGTATATACAACACTTGTCCAGAGTGATAATAGTGGCACTCAGTTTTTATTGATGGAAAGAGTCAATATGGTAAGACGTCAGTTTTCCCCAAACTAATCTTAAAAACCAGTGATGATTTTGTTAATTTCTGTAACATTAAGCATTTGAATAAGATCTAGAGTTTATATATAAAAGACAAATTTTAAATCAATAAGAGTATCTTAAAAATCAAGTATTTTGTTAATAAATTTATTGTGAACGGTAATGTATTATCAGAAAAATTAATTGTGGGCAATTTTTTTCTCTCTTCCCAAAGAATACAAGTCAATGACCAGATTGTGGAAGTGGATGGAATCAGCTTGGTGGGTGTCACACAGAATTTTGCTGCGACAGTTCTCAGAAACACCAAGGGTAATGTCAGGTAAATATGTGGCTTCAGATATGTACAATTTGATAATTTGATATTTTGTTAAATTTTGGTTTTATATAATTGTACCTATAAATATATGTAATTACAATGAAAATGCTAAAATTCGCCTTTAGTTTTTAATTTTTCCTTCTTTATTGTAATTAGTTCATGTAAATATAACTTAAAACTATAAATTATAGTACTCTAGAAAGACATGACAATATGAAGTGTACAGTGTGAATCAATATTGTTGATTACTGAGCTATGTTAGTGATCATACATACATCTAATAATACATATTATTTAGACAAGCAGGCTGAGTGTTTTGAGATGAATGCATTTTTAAAATCTTTTTATTGTTTTAAAGAATCAAGTAGGATTGACCTTTGGCAAGCTATAACTTTTCTAACTTAATAGGACAGAAAGTATATTCTTTTGAACCTTGAAATTTATATCCAGTCCTAGGGTTCTGAAAATTATAGATTGGAAGACAAATAAGAAAGTAGTCCTGAGCCAACTGAGGTCAAGGTTTGAAATTTGTTTTATTTGATCATAGAATACTTATTTTTAAATATAGTATTGTTTATATCTTATACTTTCCCATAAGTCCTATGAAGGAACACATAAGGGGACATTACTTAGTCTCTGTAATTATGAAAGTATTTTAGGGTTATCACCATCAAAATGAAACTGACAAATACTTTGAAAATATTGATGAATTAATATTGCTATAAAGAGGTAACGTTAGGATTTTATTGCGGTGCATTTTATGTTGCACAAAGCATGAGTTTAAGTTATAGAATTTACACTTTTTCAGTTGGAAAGCACCCCTTAATGCCAAAGGTAATCTTTAAGAAATACAAACTCAGCAACTTTTATGGGTGCTGTGTCAATGTTTCGAGAATACCCATAGTCCTGAGAAAAGTATGTAAAATAATTGGAAAGAGTACAGGGGAAACTGTACTGTCCCCTCAGTAAATGCAATTGTGTTCTGAAGATTGCTGTCTGTTATTGAGGCAGCACTTTCCTGTGTCAGTATAGAACTCGGTTTTGAAGCTGCCCATTAGGGTTTAAAGTGAATTTAAAAGTGAAATAAGACACACATTCAACTTATAAGAACATTTCTCAGTTGGAAAAAAGTTTGTAGTTACATGAAATTATAGCTGTCCTTTCCCTTCATAATTTCCTGCTGTTATCATTTCAAGCATTGTACAAATTGCCAAAGGCTTCTTAGCTGTTCTCCCTGATTTCAATCTCTCCCTTGAATCAGCCCTCATTCTTACCCCTAATAGAGGAACGTAATAGCAGTTTTCAAATATATGAAGGGCTATCAGAAAAAGGAATTGACTCATTTTATGGAACTCTAGTAGTACAACTAAGATCTGTGGGTAGAAATAGCGATTCTGCGTTTATCATGCCCCTCTCCTCTTCAGAAACCTTCAGGGGACCTCCATTTGTTGCGGAATCTAAGCTTTTTACCTTGGTATTAAAAATATTTCATCATCAAATCTTATCACTTACCTCTCCCTGAGTTCATGCTGTGGTGCAGTCATACCAGTGTAGTCATCATAGGTCAAATGTGACTTGTGAATTATTTTTTTGTGCCTTTCTCTCTGCCAGTTTTTTCCTCTGTTTAAAATACTCTCTTCTGATTAGAACCTAATTATTTTTACAAACATATTTCAGATTCTTTCCCCTCCAACAAGTCCTCCTTGACCTCACTGTCTCCTGGTTATCTCTTCTTCCTTGTGCACTTATCATTCATACCACTTTTTTGACTTTAGGTTAAGAGATCATTCTACTTTGATCTTATTTCCTCATTCACTTTGCAAAAATCTTGATTTTAAAATGGGACCTTTAGCTGCCTTTGTTCCTTCAAATTATTTAACCTGGGTCTTAAGTGATTGAAATTATGTACCCCAGGATCTTAATCAATTGAATGTAAGGAAAAAAGTCTTTCCTCAGTTTTAACTTATTAAAAATAACATTTGAATTTCCCCAAATATATTTTATGTGGGTAGTTCTTCATAAGGTATTAATACAAAAATGGGATCCAAAAACTAGACCTCTATTTTTAATAACCTGTTTTAAACTGAAGGTTTAAAATCTGTAGCGTTCTGTATTTCTTATTCATTGGTGACTGAGCTACCACATTCAGTGGTTACTAAAATTTATTTTTAAAAAAGAATATCTGAACATATAATAAACTTAGTTTGAATTTTTCTAACCACTAAGCACAGATCTGGAAGGGATTGTTGGAACTCGTGGCTTTAAAGAGCCAAGAAGGGGGAACATAAGCTAGTGGTGATGAGAAAAGTGAAACAGATTTGGGTGGTGGTTATTTTTTAAGAATTAGAGATCAAGATTTTTATTTAATTCCTGAAAATGTACATGAAATTGGTGCCAGTGTTTGGATATGAATCAAAATCACACAATGAAGTTCTGTGACTTTACCCACACAGAGAATCATTTTTCTCTGACTTCTTAGTCTGCTTTATTTTATTAAACTGAATTGCTATTCCTGAGTTTATGAACTAATAGTACTAATGAAGACCCTGTTAATATGCCATTTTTAACATACAAGATACCTTGTAATACAAATATTTTAATGTGATAATTTCCAGGGATATATATATGTTTTTCAATCCTATGTCATTTATATGAGTTAAAGCATGTTAGGCCACTGTGAAGTGGTCCAGCTCAAACTAGGCTGGCCCCTGGGTGTGGGCAGCCCAGGCCTGGCTCAAAGCCTTGGTAAATTATTATTTCCTTAATTTTACTGACATCACTTTGTTTAAGTCCTGACAGTGAGCACTGTGCCTTTATCATGTTAATTACTTTTATCAATTATGAAAAGGACTCACAAGACTCATAGTTTGTACTCAGAAATGATGCAACAGGGTAACAATGGGAGAAAGATAAGCATCTAATGGGTGAGTGTTGGAGACTCAGACATACCCTTCTTTATCATCTATCCACTGGGTCTCCTGGGATTTATTCATCTCCAAATTTTAAACTACCATGCACATGTTCATGAAGCACTTTGGTAGCAAGAGGCCCAAAGTCTTTGTATGGTAGGAGTCTCTTATAGTGCTGGTCATGTAGGTACATTCCTACTACATGACCAGCTTAACCACTGTAAACCCCCAGACTCCACCAAATCCAGGTACAAGTAATAAATCCAATTGTTATTACCAAACAGTTTTGATAGGCTGGTATGTCTTGCTTGAAACAACTCACAGACCCATGTTTGCAAAGTATCACGTTTCCCTGGTGAATACATTTCATAGCTTTATAAGCATTTGGTCTATCTAAAATGGCTCTAGATTAACTCATGCTATATCATACATTTGCATAACACTTTACTTTAGATTTCTTCTGACTTTTGACTTTGGATTCATACTATTTAGTATGTCTTTATTGTATATTTCAATGTTACCTGGTGAAAACCTAGGAAGAAAATTTGTAGCAGTTTTTTAAAAACCTTTAATGTGTTTGGTGGTTGATAGAATACAACTTTCCAAGTGTAATATAGTTTAAAAGTTAGAATAAAGTTTTATTCTCATTGTCATATATTATGTAAAAAATAATTTAGGTAGTTTAGATTCAGTTTATTTGAATCAGCAAGTTCATCTACCTATTCACAATTTTTATATATATATATTAACACATACTAAATTATGATTTTCTTGGAGATCCTGAAAAGATCCTTATATTTGTTGGCCCATGTTTAGTTATGGAGAAAATAATTTTAAACTTGAAATTATAAAGTTATTAGAAAAAATAACAGGAAGTAGTTCAAAAGATGAAAATCACTGGTTGTATACCTACAGAAAGAAAGTAGGAATCACTAGATATTTACAGACTAAATCAAAGTTATATAAAGCTACCTTTTATTTATTTTTGGATATGGAATTTAGTATTCTGTGATTTTTTTTTTTTTTTTTGCCAGAGATGTCCCAAATTAAGACATTTGTTTCACTCTGTTGTGTTGTATCTTTTGCGGACAAGAGGAAAAATATGTTTTGGGTTGTAGTATAAGTAGCAGATAGGTAAAATCATAGAAGACTTTTCTATTATAAGCTATAAATAATATTTAATATATTCATTCATATTAATTTCTGCTCTTAGTACCAGGAAATATTCTCTTTCTCTATAACTGCCTTTTTTTTACATGAAGCCAGACTTCATGGATTCAGATTCTGGCTTAACCATTTGTCAGATGTTTGAGTTTATGGAAATGCTTAAATCTCCCTCTGCCTCAGTTTCTTCATCATGATAGTATTTAACCCATAGATTTGTGCTGATATTAAATGAGTTAATACATGTTATGTATTTAAATGAATGCATAGAAAAAGTTACAATTAAATGAAATACTAGCTATTAGTATTTTCTTCTGAAAACTCTGATCACTTCTTAGATGTTCATGTAGATTGCTAGAAAACCAAGAGTCAATTTTATAGCCATTTCTAACAGAGGCACAGAATCTTATCATATGAATTTGTAAAATAACTTTATTCTTTCGAATCTTTGTGTTTTTTAATTTTTATAATTTTCTCTACGTGCCATTTTCTCTTTCATTTATTAAAAATAGTTGAATGAAAGAAATGAACACACATGAACAAAAACAGTCAAATTGTTCAATAGTATAAAAATAAAAAATGAGTATTCTTTTCCTCTTACTCCATGTCTTAGTCTACAGAGGAAACCATTAATAGTCTCTTCTTTTCATTCTTTTGGAGATGCCAGTATAAGTCTTGGATACATGAAGATGAATTTAGAGTTAAAGCTTTTCAGGAAAGAAAATTTCAGTTCTAGTTTGTTTCATTGGTGAATCTTACCAAACATTAGAGGGAGAAGTAAAATCAATTCTGTACAAACTTTTCCAGAACATAGAAGAGGAGACATATCTCGACTTCTTTTATGAGGCCAGCATTACCAGCATGCCAAAATCAGAAAATGGCATTAAAAGAAAAATTATTACACATCAATATCCCTCATGAATATAGACACAAAAATCCTTAAAATTTTAGCAGATTGAAGTCAGGAATATATAAAAAGGGTAATAAATTATGGTCAAGTGACATCTTTGGAATGCATGGTTGATTTAATGTTTGCAATTCAACCTATATAATTTTCCATGCTAATGGAATAATAGAAAAAAATCATATGCTCATCTCAGTAGACATGATTTGAAAAAAACTCAGGAAACTTGGAATACAAGAGAATTTCATCAGTGTGATAACTAGCATCTAAGTAAAATCTACAGCTAATACTAAATGATGAAAGATCAAATGTTTTCCCCTTAGTTTAAAGGCAATACAAGTATGTCCACTCTCACCACTTCTCTTCAGCGTTGTACTGGAGGTCATAGCTAGTTCAGTGAGGCAAGAATAAGAAATAGATTGTAAAGGAAGAAGTAAAACATTTTGTTTACAGATGACATGGTCATCTATGTAGAAAATCCTAAGGAATCTACAAAAGATGCTACTAGAACTAATAAGTGAGTCAAACAAGGTTATGGGAAATAGGTTGATATACAGAACTCAATTCTATTTCTATATACTAGCAACTACAAAGAATTGAAAATTCAGATTAAAATAACATTTATGATAGCATCAAAAACATGAAATACTTAAGAATAATCTGACATAATAAGTTGAAGATTTCAGCAAAATTCTTCTGAGACAAAATAAAGACAACGTAAATGAGCAGAGACATAGACCATGTTTATGGATCCGAATACTCAATATTATTAAGATTTCACTTTTTCCTAAATCTGGAGATTTTTAAAAAAAGAACAAAATTGAAGGACTTTCACTGCCTGAAAACTAATCAAATCACAGCAGTCTTGTTTAAGGATAAAGATAGAAATATAGATTAATAGAACAGAATCAGGAGTTCCAATATCGACAGACCTAAACTGACATAAACAATTGATTTTTGCCTAATGTAACAAAGTAAATTCAATGGGGGAAATTGTAACCTTTTCAACAATTGGTGCTGGAATAATTGGATAACCACATTAAAAAAAAAAAAAAACTTGACCTTCTCCTACAGTCTATGAAAGTCAACTCTAGATTGATCATAGACTTAAGACAGCCAAAACCATAAAATTCCTAGAAAACAGGCAAAAATATTTATTATCTTGGGTTAATCAAGGATCTTTTAAGACAAAAGCAAGAAACACAAAGGAAAAAAAATGATAAACTGCATCAAAATTTAAAACATTGGTTTGAAAAATACTCTTAAGAAAATTAAAAAGCAAGCTAAAGACCGAATATTTGCAAAACAATTATCTGATAAAGGATTATTATTTAGAAGACATGAAAAACTCTTATAGTTCAATAAGAAGATATATAACCCTATTAAAAATGTGCAAATCAATTAAAGAGGCACTTCACCAAGGAAGATATACAGTTAAGCACAGGAAATGCTGTTCAATATCATTAATCATTGGGGAAATGTAAATTAAATCCTCAGTGAGCACTACTGCACACCAACTAGAGTGGCTGAAATTTAAAAGACTGATAATACTATGCATTGATGAGGATGTGGAGCAACTTTCACATTCATCCATTGCCAGTGGGAATGCAAAATAGCCCAGCTACTTTACAGAACAGTTTGGCAGATTGTTATAAAGTAAAATGTACACTTACTATACCAGCCAGCAAGTCTAGCTATGTACTCAAAAGCAATAACAATGTATATATACCCAAAGACTCATATTTACATATTCACAGACACTTTATTCTTAATGGTTGAAAACTAAAAACAACTCAGATATCTGTTAACTGATAAATTGATATACACAAATTCTATTATATACCATGCAATGAAATATTTCTCAGCAATACAAAGAAGCGAACTATCAATATATTCAACCCCACATTTGACTCACATACGTGTTATATTGAGTAAAAGAAGCCAGATGCAAAAGCCTTTGAATTGCATTTAAACTGCAAAGGCGAGAGAGGGAACATTTTTTAGGTGATGAAATATTCTGTGTTGTGATTATTGTATTCATTACACAACTGTATATGTATTTGTCAAGACTCATAGCATACAACTTAATTTTGGTGAATTTTATTGTGTATAAATTTGACCTCATAAAAACTGATTATTAAAATGTATAATAGTTATATTTAACTTGAAAAGCACCATACTAATTATATCGATGATGATGATTTGGAAAGAAGGACCAAGTCTCTTTAAGAAAGGCAGGTATGATAAAATGAATTTCTTTAGCAATATGTAGATTTTATTGTACCATAGACTTTTATTTTAAATATACTTTATTATTATTGATATTTTTACCAGAAAAAATGTATCTATATAAAATTTATGTCTGGGTGCTTTTTCATATTCAAACATGGATTTGCAATATAACGTTTAAGAATTAATTTTTTTTTGATCTATAGCTTAAAGTGGAACCTTGCCTGTCTTGTTCATAAGCTCTATGCGCTTAACATAGTTAATGTACCTAGTGTTGCATAATAGTAGTGACTTGAAGCAACAAACTTTTACTGTCTCACAGTGTCTGTGCTCTACTTCCCAGCTGTCTCACGAGAGCCTCTCTGCATTGTTGCCTCACAACATGGAAACTGGCTTCACCAGAGGGAGTGATCCAGGAGAATAGCCAAGATGGAATCTGCCATCTTTTCATAACCCAATATCCAAAGTGACATTCCATCAGTTCTGTATTTTATTTGATAAATGTAGGTCAACAAGTTCCCCCACACTCAAAGGAAGAGAATTGCACAAGACCTGAATATCAGGAGTCAGAGATCACTTGGGTCCGTCTTAGAGGCTGCCTAATAGGTAGTGATCAATAACTAGTTGGATGGATGGACGGACAGATGGGCAGATGGTTGGATAGACAGACAGGCAGATTCATGTTATACCACAATATAATTTGTTTAATGTTGTGTACCTTATCTTAAGAAGAACTCTGAAAATTTTGAGACTGTTTAGGAAAGACTGACCAGAATAGTGCAAAGTCTGAACATTTTTTCTTCTATATAGAAAAGTAAAGATTCTATAAACTTTTGCCTAAAAAGTAGAAAACTTTAAAAATACAACTGTAAAACATTTGAAAGAATGAACTCTGGAAAAAGGATTAGGTATTCTTTTAAACTCCAGACAGCTGTTCTACTCCTGAAGGACAGCAATTACAGCAAAATGATGGTAGGGAAGGGAGACTGCTTCCTCACAAGAAGTTTCTACTAAATGATGTTCGCTCTTCAACACCATTCACATTAAACATTAAATGCTTTCTAGCAAGTTCATGCTCCTTATGATCAATAACTATGTATTCATCTTGCTTTTGTCCCTGGCATATGTATTTAATGACTTTGACATTGTGCTGTACTCCACTCCTAGAGTCAGGATTTTATAGGAATTGCAGTTACACACAATAGAAAATAAATAAATCTGAGGATCTTAAATATCTCTCTATCCGTTTTTGAAGAGGTTATCATATTCAAAAGGAGATTTAAATGAATAATAAGTGAATTTTTTATAGGTATGCACATGTTTATTTTGGATTCACACCTGGACGTTTAATTTCTAAATATGGAAGTTTTTTTAAATTTTTACTTAAAATCATTGGCATATCTGAGATTTCTATTTGCAACGCATTAAATTTTGAAATGTTTTCACTTCAGTCACATCATTTTAATAAGTTTTTGTTGCCATCACAGCACAAGGGGAAACTGATTATCACTTTTTATCAAAGCAATTTTGTGATTGTGCCTAATGGAGTGTCGTATATAACGGAGGGCAGTGAAGGAATTGCCACTTGCATGGAAATCATCAATCCTTGTGGATTTCGTGTTTACATTATTGCTAAGACCGCCTTTGCCCACAGACAAGAGGAGAAGCCACTATGGATTTGGGATCATGGACGGTCTACCTTTTTAATCTTTTACTGGAATAATTTTTGTCTGAATGACAAGACATTCATAAATCATTTTTCAACATACCTCTCATCATTCACAGAGAACATGTAAGATCTTTATGACTTCAGTTCAGCAAATTGTAAATGCCATTTTATAAGTTGTTTATGTTTTTTCTTTGATAGCACACTAGAGAATTCAATAAACTAATCGAATGGATTCCATATAATCTTGTCATCTAAACTCCAACGGACAGTACATGGACATTCCTTGCTCTGCCTTTGCCTATTATAGCTCAGCTTGAGGGCCTGAGGGGGAGAGGGAGCAGTTCTTAGTGAAATAATTCACCTTGAAACAAGATGATTGTTTTAAACACTAGAAACAAGCTATGCTAAAAATATAAACCTTAATTGTATATTTTAGATTTAGAATTGCAATTGACATATGTGTCAATTGCAATCTTAGAAAATACCTAATTTTTAATTTAAATACCCATTGGTTTCTGTTATCCCATTCTTTATAGCAAAAAAAAATAAGATTGAACCATTCCTTGTTGAGCAAAAAAAAAAATTTTTAAAGTAAAAAGAAAAAAGATTTTTTTCTTAAAGGATCGATCGTTAAGTTTAGAAACAGGCTGATTTGATTACATGTATGTCATTTCAGTTGAAGATAATGTCTAAAATATAAATCATAGCTGTATAAGTATCAGTTGATTTTATCACGTATATTTAGAGAGACTGAGTTTTGTACTTTATTAATTGTTACATTTTTGAATATTTTAAAAATTCCATTTAAAGTAATCATGTAATCGATACTTTTATATATTTTATATGATGACTGAAATTAATGTATTCAGAGTATACTTTAGTGTGAGGACTTTTTCTTTTTTCTGTGGTCGACTCACAAAAGCCTACTCTGTTTTCAAAACTAATGTGATACAAATAAGAGGTAATGGGGGCAGTGTGTGCAGGTAGTACTTTTAAATATACCCGACTGTATCTAGATATTAATACATTACCTAGATAAAAACAACAGCAAATATTTATTAAACACTGTAGGTACCAGGTAATTAATTAAGCTTTTTGTATGGATTATGTAATATTTATTTGTTAAGTTATTTATTTTTGACATGGTTCCATAGTGTAGCAGTTAGCACGTCCGCTTTACATGTAGAAGGTCCTGGGTTCACACCCCAGTGGAGCCACAGTTCATGGTTTACAACCATGTCACACTGAATAAGGCTGATGTCTGATCTCAGAAGCTAAGCAGGGTTAGGCCTGGTTAGTACCTAGATAGGAGACCACCTAGGAAGACCAGGTGCTATAGGCATAAATAACAATAATAAATAAAATTAAATTTAAAAAATAAAGTTATTTATTTTACAGATATGGAAATGAAGGATTAGAAATATTAATATTTAAGATCACAGAGCTAGTAAGTCATGTTTATGTTTCAGTGAATTTGTCCTATCAAAGCCATTTTTCCCCTTTATAGACCCTTTTAAATCTTAAGTTATACTATCACAGCATATCCATACTGTGATTTCATAATTGAAATAACCTTACTTTAAATTTTACATTTTCTGCTGAATTCTATAAAATGTAGGTTGTGCATGTACTGTTATAGGATGTATTTATAAAGACAGCTTAAATAAGGACTAAACATTTAAGAACCTCTATAGCAAGTTAATTTTAATGTTATAAATTTTTCAAATGGGAAATTTTACCAGTTTTCTCATAGTAACAATAGTGTCTTAGAGTCCTTTTATATCTGTACCATATTTTATTCTTTTATCACTCCTTTAGTCATATGGAATAGATACTAATTTAACACGAGGAAAATAAGAGAATTCCAGTTCTGGTTGTTTTCCCTGTGGACCATACTTATCAGGATAACATTTTATTATTGCAAATATATACTATAAATTATAGTGGATTACAAGACTTTAAAGATGTATGCAGCTAGGTGCTATAACCCAACATACCTGTCTGAATGAACGGATGCTTACTTTAACATGAAACTTTTAAAAGTGAGTTTCATGAGATGAATTGTCTAGTTTTATATGCATTTACTAATCACTTCAAACTGTAAAGTGATTTTGAATACGAACTAATATTGTGCAAATAACAAATAATATTAAATTGTGTGAGTACTTTCAGAAAGAAAGCCAAGCTGTGATTTTGAACAATTATGCCTTTGTGACTTAAAATGCTGTTTTTTTTTTATGCAATATGGAACAATTCTTATTTTCTCTGAAACTTTGATTATATGTATTTGTTTCTTTTAGTTCTTAGTTTTAGCATCCATAAATAATTCTGATTTGGAATTAGGGATCATGTTTTGAGGATAGGAAGAAACTTGTACATCATATTGGAGTTTTAATTTATTATATAATTACATAATTTTTATTGTATAATATAATTTAGAGTTAAAATTTTTTTTCTGCTTTAAAATTTCTCACAAGATCTTTCTTAACATGCTTTTTTTCATCTCTAAAATCAGCAGCAATGGTTTCAGCTATTTGGCAAGTAACCCAAATCTTATCTTTTCCTTTCCCTGAACTGTGTTCAAAGTAACTTTAAAGACTTGCCTTGGAGAGGAAAGAAACTTCTCTATTCTTAGGGAAAACTCTTAAACTAAAAGAACTGACAGTATAATTCTCAAAGGAGTTTAAAGAATTAATGGCTTAAATTAATGGGAATTCTAATTTACCTTTTACTTTGAGTTTGGCTACTGTTTTGATTAATATGCACTTTGTACATTAATTACTTCCTTCAATCTCCTGTCAACTTTATAGTAGATAAGTGATACTCCTTCAAACCCCACTCTATTATGCATTGAAAAAAAGATAAAAGATCAATCTAGATTTTACTAAAGTGTACCATCCCAGGATATGAGTTTGTTATTAACTTCATATCCCTACACTTGATTTCTGACTTTTAAATTGTTACCAAAAATATAATAAATTCAAGATATTTCTAGATTAGTTGTACATGTTAAAGACTTTATATATCTTCCATCCATCATAGAAACTATAATATCTCCAAATGAAATCACCTGTGTGTCTGTAGGTAATTCAGAACTCATATTCTAGAATCATGAAACAAATCAGGAAACAAAACAAAGATGTCAACTCTTACATTTTCTTTTAAATATATACTGAAGATCTTAACCAGTACAATAAAGCTATAAATAAATAGGTATACAAACAAACAAAATAAATAAGTGGGAAAGGAAGAAATAAAAATGTCTTTCTTCATGGTGGATATGATCTTTTATATAGGAAAATGCTACATAATTTATAAAAAGCTACCATGATAAATAAGTGAGTTTAACAAAGTCACAGAATACAAGGCCAGTATTCAAAAATTAATTGTATTTCTATACTCTAGCAACAGACAATTAGAAATTGAAATTTAAAATGCAGTACCACTTACAATAACTTGAAAAAAATGAAATAGAGATAAGTTTATCAAACTATGGAAACAACCTTACACTGAACACTATAGAAAACAAACACTGTAGTAAAGAAAAACTAACTAAATGCAGAAATACAATATGTTCGTGGATCAGACAGCTCAATGTTGTTAAGATGCCAGTTTTCCCCAAAATGATCTGTAAATTCATAGTAATCCCAGATTAAACATCAATGAGATTTTTAAAAGAAATTGATAAGCTGATTGTATAATTTATATGAAAATGCAGATAATTTAGAGTATTCAAAATAGTTTAAAAATATATATATGGAATTGGAAAATTCAAACCACCTAGTTTCAGGATTTACTGTATAGTAATTGAGGTAGTGTTTGCTGTATTGGCACACAGATAAATACATCAGTGAAGTAGAATGGAAAATCCATAAATCAATCCACAAATACATGGTCAGCTGATTTTCAACACATGTATCTGAGTAATTGAATGGCAGTATTGAATAGTCTTTTCAACAAATAGTGTTGAAACCACTGGTTATCCGTTTGGAAAATAATGACACTCCACCCTTACTAAACATCATGCATGAAAAATAATTTGAAGATAACATAGACTTAATATAAAATCAAAAGATTAACTCTTTAAGAAGAAAAATAGGAGAAAATCTTAGCAATCTTAAATGAGGCAAAGATATCTTAGGAAACAAAAGGCACAAATCTTTTAAAAAGCAATAAATTGGATTTCCTTGAAAGACAAGAGAATTAAGAGGCAAAAACACAGATTGGGAGAATAGATAAATCAAACACATACACACAGTGTTTTCTAAAAAATGGGCCAAAGATTTGAAAAGACATTTCACTTAGGAAGATATACTAATAGTCCATAAATGCATGAAAAGATACTTAAAATTATTTGTCGTCAGGGCATTGAAAATTAAAACCATTGTAAGATACAACTAGATACCCAGTAAAATGGCTAAAATTTTAAGACAATACTAAGTATTGGTGAGGAGGTAAAGCAATTTCAACTTTCATGCATTGCTAGGACTATAAAGTTGTACCACCACTTGAAAAACAGTTTGACAATTTCTTTAAAAGTTAAACATACATTTAACATGTGACATCAATTCCACTATTAGTTATTTGTCTAAAGGAAATGAAAATTTATGTCCCCACAAAGACATGCACTTAAATATTTATGGTAACTCTGCTCATCATATTTAAAATCCAACACAAGTATTTATCAATGGAAGAATAGACAAACCAAATATAGCACATCTGGTACGATACTTTTCAGTGAGATAAAAAAAAGAATGAATTACTGATACTCGGAACAACATGGATAAATCTCCAAAACATTATAATGTGCCAAGGAAGCCAGATACTTTTTGATTCCATCTATACTAAACTGTAGAAAAGACAAATATATGAATCCAGGATGAGGATAATTTACTTGAAGGGGAAATAGTATATTTTGGGTTGATGAAAATGTTCTATATCTTTATTGATGTGATGAGTACAGGTCTATACATTTGTTAAATTTGTTGACCTATACATTTAATAGATGTACTTTATCATGTGTGAATTATACCTGAATAAAGATAAAAATGTTAGTATTTTCAAGTGCTATTTATAGTTGATTCCCAAAGGAAAATAACTGAAATGATAAATTTGATAAATTTGAAAATAACTGAAATGATAAATTCAAACATAATATCAAAGTAAGTACTGTTTGAAACTTAATAAAATTTCTTAAAAGACAATTGCTAACATCTAAATATAAAAATTTGGACATTTAGTGTGTACAAAGAATGCTGGAGTATTTCATTTAAAATATAATTTAATACAGCACTATCATAGGTAAGCATCAAGTATAGAGACAACTAAGAGTCACATCCAAAATAAAGATGTTAAATGATATATGGAAATAATATGGATACTTATTATTTGTATTTTTAGAAAATAGAACCATATATTAGTGCGAAAAGATGTTAAGTGAATGTTAATTTGTTGAGCAAAGCACATAGTGTTAATGAGGATTTATTATAAGTGACTATAGCTTGCAATTAATTACCTCCCTGTTTTTTTCTTTAGACTTTTTTTTCTTACAAGAATTAATATCGATAAATATTTACCTTAATTCCTTTATTACTTGAAGCCACATCTTTCCTCATACTATCTCTTTCTTCAAAAAAGTGAATTAATTCACCACCTCTTTTTTTTAGTTCTTTATTTTAAAACCAAAATGACTACATTTGTTTCTCCCTTCTTTCTTACCTCCAAAGTTACAGTAACTTAGCAAACGGTTAATGCCTCTCTCTATATATAATTTACCCACCTAAGGTATGCTATACCGCAAAAAGTTTTGAAGCTGTTTTTGCATTATAAAGAGAACGTTATTGTGGAAATGATTCTTAAGTTCAATGGTACAGGAAATTATGAGTTTGCTTCCATATGTAGGGCATCAAAAAATGTATAAAGTACTGTAGAATGTATTACATCTGTTTTGTTTTCTCCCAAGATAATAATTTTTTAATGATCCTTTTCTTTTTTCCTTTCTTTTCCTTTGGGCTGTGTCTGCAAAAATCACTCTAATTGTTCAGCTAACCTGTCCTGCCACCCAGGCCTACCATTTAAAGGAGTCCCCAAGCCCTCTACTGGTCTGTGGCCTGTTAGGAACCAGGCCACACAGCAGGAGGTGGGCGGCGGGCTAGTAGCAGAGCAAAGCTTCATCTATATTTGCAGCCATTCCCCTCCATCACCGCCTCAGCTCCACCTCAGATCATCAGGCATTAGATTTTCATAGGAGCACCGGTCCCTGGTACCACAAAGGTTGGAGACCACTGATTTAAAGTATATAGATGATATATTTTTTTTTTGAGGCTCGAGGGACCCTGATGAAATATCAAGCCTAGCACTCCTTTTTACTGGACAATCTAACTATATTAGTTTTCTTTACCCTTCCTATAGATTTGTTATTGGGCGAGAAAAACCAGGACAAGTGAGTGAGGTGGCCCAGTTGATAAGCCAGACGCTGGAACAGGAAAGGCGGCAGAGAGAGCTGCTCGAGCAGCACTATGCCCAGTACGATGCCGACGATGATGAGGTAAGTAGTCCTTGCCAACACTCTTTTCTTACGTTTCTTCTCCTCACATGGCTACTCTATAAAACTCTCTTTACTGTATAACAGTATGATAGGTTCTTTGCAGTTTCTCAAGGAGAATGTATCTACGTTCAACCTCATGGAAAAAGAATATTACTTGCATTTAGTATTCACTTATGAGTCAAGTAATGATAGCCTATTTGCAGTATGAAAACTTTGGAATTAAGGAGTCATCTTTTATCATGCCTTTAAAAAAAGTTCATTGAAACAAAAAAGGGTAAAAACACCAAAATGTGAATAATAGCTGTCTTTCTTGGAATTAGGCGATTTTCTCTCTCTGCCTTATGTTTTTTCATTTTTTCCCAAATTTTCTACAGTAAGCATATAATGCTTTTCCAAAAAAAAAATCAGTAAACATTTTGTGTGAAAAAGCACACACATACATACACAAATATACACAGGAAAATGTACTAAAAATTGCTAAGTGTTTTCAGGGTTTTCTTCTTTGCCAGGAAGAAAAAGTTCTTTGGATCTGCTCACTGTGATTTGTGCTAACATAATGCAGAACAAAGGTTTTCCACCAGCACATATTCCGTAGAGTAGATACATATTGGAGTAATTTTGCATCCTGTTCTCTGCAGAAGATCAAGTAAATGAATAGAAGCTAAGCCCAAGTGAAAACGGCTGTCCAGAACCCTTGTGTGCTATAATATAATACAGATGCTGGGCTAGTTCTAATGTAAATGCCAAACATACATTGATATAATGAGACAACATGCTTTATTTTAAACATGCATGTGTTTCATATCGGCACGTCAAAAGATTCATCAACAATTTAATTGTAGTAGCTCATACTCCATAAACATAGTAAATATTCAGGTAAATAAATATTCTTTATACCAGCAAATAGGACAGCACAACTTCATTTGTTCATCCTCTTTTCTCTGAATATATTCTTTGTCCAGAACTTTTTTGGTTTCTAGCCAGTATGTAGTGAAGATTAATAAACAGACATTCAAATATTTTTCATGTATTTTTAGTCTGGAATGTTTAACCCAAATGCATATTAATCTTTCATGTGCTCGTAGTATAATGAGGATGTATTCTCCACTTATTATAGCAGGAAATTTAAAATGGTGCATCAGTTAACTTTTGACCAAAGAATAAACATTAGAAAGTCTTCACATGAATTAGTTTCTTAGAATTCTATTTAGTCGATTTAGTTTTTCACTTGCAGAGTTCATTTGAAATGGCAAGGATTTTTCATTATAGTGAGATATTACATAGGAAAATGTGATCTTGGATTTAGAAACTAAAATGTGATTTCCTCAAATATTTGAACTTTTATCTTACCTAATTTTCGATTCTCTGAACTAGTTTTTTGTTTTATCAGAGATACTGATTTACTTTGGCTGCAAGCCTATTTTAGGATTGTGAAAATGTCCTCTGCCAACATGGTTTTTACCTGCTTACCCTGCTAGGAAGAATTTGAATCTGAGGTTCAGGGGAATGTGGGTGACACCAGGTGGTGGAAGATGAGGAGGCCAAGCTTTTCAATCTCTGCGGGTCTCAGTGTCTCTGGCTGTAAAGCACAGAGATTGGGCTAAATTTCTAAATTCCTTCCAACGTTTATACCTAGGAAACATAATGTGGATTTTTTTTTTCTTTTGCTGGTTTGTAAGGAAGGAAGAATTGATTGTCGCCTGAACAGGTATTTTCAGTGGTAAGGGCTGGGGGTGGGGATAACTAAATATTCAGTGTCAAGTACTTAACAAGTTGCCTTTCTCATATGATTTTATATAAACTTAATAAAAAATATTCTTTTTTTCCCCTCTAGTAATGTAACCACTGAGGCTTTTTCTAGTGGTTCAGCTAGTAGTTGGTAGAATGGGAGTAAGGTCTTCCTGGCTCCAAAGCCTGGACTCTCCAACACACTTCTATTTTTGAATGGAGTGGACTGTTGACAGGCTCTGTCTGTGTTCAGGCACACACAGAATAACTGGGTAACAGGAGATGTTGGAAAGAGGATTCCTGTTTTGTGTGATGGAGTTTCTTGTAATACTTAGGTTCTGTGATTCTTTGTTCTGTATTTCTAATAATAGGGTAACTGAATACTTGGAGAATTTTTTACTCTAGGCACATGCTTAATCCATAAGTATTCTGAAGATAGGGCTTAAAGGAAAGAATCATTAAATATACAAACATTTTACCCCAAAAAATAGAATTTAGCTTCAGGTTAAACTTCTGTCAGCCAGTTGGAGAAATAGAAATCAGGTGCTTGCTCCTGTGTCACTCCAAGTAATCTTCACTTCATTGAACTGGTCAAGGAGCTTTTTCCTTTGTCTTTCTCTCTTGATCCTTTCTGACTTAAGTTTCTCCCTTTCTTGTATGTTACACACCTCCTGGACAAAATGTGCCCAGCTGAAATCAACTGTTCATTTTCTGTGCATAGGAGAGATGAAAGCTATACAAATGATGAAAATCCACTCCTGTTTAAACACTTTAATTTACCTACGTGACTTAAATTCATTTTTTACTAATGCTACCAAGCATTTTTAATGCGATTTGAGTTTTATGTCTCTATTTTTTGTTTACTGTCTCTCTCTGTTAATAAAAAGTAAAATATCCAAAAGACATAATAGAAATCAGGAGAACCAACACTAGTTATCCAATGGGTAAATAGTCCTTGAAAAATTTAATTTGATATGTAATTAAGTAATTTATTGATTTACATATCTTTTTCAACCTTTAATTTTGTAATTAATCACTTGGTTTCTCACTTTTCTTATCATTTATGTAATCATCTTGTGTTTTCAAAGTTAGAATCATTTTTATTTGACAGTATCCCCTGTGACATTCTCTGGGTCAGCCAGGAAAACCTATAATTAAATGCAGAACAGCCAGGTTCATCCAACCAGTTTCCAGAGCCAGCACTTAGATCAGCATCATTTACTGAAGAATAGATAGCTTCTGGTTTGGGTCAGATCATCCAAAACTTGGAACTTGTCACACTGACAAGAGAGGAGTTACTTGCTTGAATTGCCTATAGGGAAAACATTGCTATGTGAGAAATATATCCTGAAATTATAGAAGTACAGTTGTCCTCTATCAGAACCATATTTAGGATTAAGAATACCATATCATGTATTGTGTGTTCTTAGATATATCTGTTTTAATGCTCTAGGAAAGTATAAGTCATACTCCAAAAGAATTTAAAATATGTAGATAAACTCCAAATTCAATTTCTGCATTTTGGGGTCTTTTTTTTTTCTCCAAGTATTTAAATTAAAAGAGTTTAAAACTAGCAAATGACTAATTCAATTTTAAGTTGCATTCCTGTTTTTTTTCATTCCCATAAACATTTTGATTAAAAAATACAAAAATGTTAAATGGCTCTGCCCAAAGGCCAAAAAAAAAAAAAAAAAGGAGGATCCTGTAAAGAAGAGGGAAATATAAATCTAAACAATCGAAATATTTTAAATGTAGATTTGTGATAAGTTTTTGCATTTCTGTATTTAATAGAATTATTGTTCATTTCTTTTTCTTTCTTTTTTTCCTTTTTTAAACACTCTGAAAGGTAACCATGGAGGATTTCAGTAAATCCCTCAGACAGTCAGCACTATCCCACGAAATTCTGGGGGTATGGTAAATTTTTCAACTAGACTTTCAGTAACAAATTAAATCTGTCATACTTCACAACAATCAATGTTTGGCCTTTGAATGGTGGGGATGACGTAATTCTGGTATATGTTTTGTGTACTGTGGCTCATGTACATATATTTTGGGTAGCTGTTTCTATCAACAAGCATTTTGCAATGTGAAATGCTATGGGCTCAGACTGGAAATAAAGTATGAACTGGTAGTCTATCACTTTCTTGAGTTAGAAAATACATATGGTCGTTCACATTGACATGAGCTATATTACACATACACTTTTAAAATTATCATATTTTGCTTTTGCTTCTTTATATATCTTTTAAAATATAATATTTATTACATTTTAAAGTCTAGATTATATGTGGCATTCCAAAGTCTCTTTAGGCAGTAGTTCATAATACTGTTAATCATCACTCTAGAAATGGAGGCCCTTGTCTTAAAATATAATGTAATCTTTCATAATTTGTTTTCATTTCTGGAAATGAATATCATTATAACTATGCCATGACAACATTAATTTTTTAGAATCTTTTAAAGTATTGAATACAATTTAGAGCAACTACCTACATGGGTATGCATTTTTATTGCTTGTGTTAACATGTAATAATTAGAGACAAAAATAATGGAAGCTATGGTTTGCATAAGTGTTAAAAGATTTACAAGAATGAAATTTTTATATAATAAGCATTAAAGGGATAACATTATATTTGACTCATGCTGTTTGCTGTTTGTGGTTGAAAACAGCTTGTGTTATGTGAATAAGAGATTGCATTTATTATGGATAGTCCTTTAATAATGTGAATTGACTTTATGCTGTGTTTACAATGTTGAGAAACAAAGAGTGGGAGCATTCTCTTAGGTCTCAAAAGTGTGTGTTACAGCGGGCACTGGAACTTTACTATATTTTGTATTCTTTATCATAGGCTGCTCTTTTAGAGGGGGGAAGAAGCCTTCTTTAATTTTTGTTGTCGACTGTTTTAGAATACTGTGGCTGAATTGCAAGAAGTGTCTGGCAACTGCAATAACAATAACAACTATTTCCTTAAGGTTTGTTTTCTGATGGAAAATACTTATCTGTACCTTTCTGCTTCATGTGTGAACTTAAGTATTCTTTGTCTTATTAACTAGCTCTATGCTTGGAAGAACTTCTCTAGCACTGTGTGTTTTGTATGTTGAATAATAGTTGGAAAAAATACCATTTGAAAAATAATACTTCTGAAATAAAGCACATATTTTAGGTGCAGATTCTATAATTTGGACTCACCTCCTAATATTTAACCATAGGCGTTTTTAACCTCTAACACTTTAAATATTTTGTAATTTATATTAAAGGGAAAAAAAGGTATCCAACAGCAGGGCTGTATGATGTTTGTACAATACAATGTACACAGTGATTTATATTGTCTTTAAATCCAGTGACTTTTTTTTAAGAAAATAATTTTTTGATACAAGTTCTTATTTTTTTTCCAAAAATGGAATGCATGTATCCTTAAATTATCGTAGTACTTTTTTGCACAATTTATATGGTACACATACCAAAATGTCGAAAAAGGTATTACATTACAAATAAAATAATTCTATCTTTAGCTGCCAGTAACGGAGATAGAGGAGCTTAAAAATGGAAATCAGGTATGTTTAAAAGGGAGACTGGCTTATGGTAATTAGAGGGAACTGAAGAATAGGAGAAATATAAAGCAGTTTTTACTTGTTTACAGACTCCAGTTTGACTGTATCTTTAAAGTCATAGAATTTAATGATATTCTTTGGTTTGCAATCCTTAAATCTACAATAGTGATTACTGTCATTGAAACCCAGAATCATAAGGTGCTTAAAAACATTGATTTGAAGACTGTATCCATGCTTGATCTAACCTAAATAATGTACAGACACACACACACACACACACACACACACACACACACACACACTATCCCTAGGAGGTGGATATCCTCCTCTGCTTATAAGATCCTCTTTAGAAATAATATTTGTATGTAGAAACATTATAACATTAAGCACAGACTGGAAAATGAGTATTGTCAACGGGAAATAGAAGTTAGAATAGAAACCTTCGCCTAAATAATGTCATCTTCTTGTAGCTCATTTTCTTTATTTTATTTTATCATAATGCAAGTGATTTGAATGTGTTTTCTTCCAACTACCACATTGTGTTGATATTTATTCATGAACCAGGTATAAAAAAATAAACTTTATCAAATTCTCCTATGCGATTAAATTCTTCTGAGTATAGACTTTGTACTTCCTAAAAACCATGCTAGAAAAATTCTGTATTACAATGATCAACTATAGAGTCTGCAGTGTGAAACAGATGTCATAGAAACAAACACAAATGGCAATATTTTTCAACTTTAAAAATATAAGTTGAGTATAATTTTTTTCTTTTTTATCAAAAATCCTAAAATACTAAAAGGTGCACAGTAAGAAATGGGCCTTACTAGCCTGAGAAATGCCAGCTTTCCAGTGCGCTGTAGGGACCCTGCGATTTCCCCATGCCTTTGCTCCACCTCCTGTGTTCTCTACCTTGAATGCCATACTCTCTACCAACTTTTGGTTGCCTTTGAGTGCCCACTAGTCTTGTTCACCTTTCTGGGCTCTGGTTTCATCTATCTCCTCTACAAACCTTGGATTCTCTCACCTGGGCCGGGGGCCCTTTTGTTATGAGTCAGTAGCACCATGTGTATCTCTCCTTATCATTATTTACCCATAAATTTCCCCCAGTAGTTTGTAACCTCTTAATGACAGGTTTCAAATAGCTGGTTGATTGTTAACATATCCGTAGATGAGCACATCCTAGATGAGAGGAAGCCAAGATATGGAACTGAATTGAGTCACTCAAAGAATGTTAAGATGAAAATTGGAGAGAAGAGTTAAAGAAGAATGAAAGTTAGTTGAGACCATAATCTGAGCCAATAAGGGAAGAATGGCACTGAATGCAGGGGTAAAGGGAATGCCAAACCTAGTAAGATTAGAGGTTAGAGATAAAGGTCTGAAAGGATAAGCCGTACATTTCATCAGTAATAAAAACTAAATAGTGACCCGATCAAGGACTAATGGCCTTATCATGGAGATTTGTCAACTCTGATAAGGGCTCTGTTTACTTTGAACTGATACTGATGCTACTAAGGGCAGTGGTAAAAACTCTTAATTGATTTCTGGAATTTCAGTTCTTAAAGGAGTTTTAAAGATTATTTTACTGACAGAATAAAATATGCAGCTCTTAATTGTATAATTTGATAGTTTTATTATATATTTCAAATATTACAAATTAATGAGTAATAATTTATATACAATAAAATGCACTAATTTTAAATGTGTTTAGGTTAACAGTTTGATAAATAATCACCACATTCAAGATATAGGACATTTTTATTACCTCAAATAGTTAGTTCTTTTATAGAATCGTAGTTACTCCCAGCCCAAAACAACCATTCAATTTGCTTTCTGACACTATAGACTAATTTTATCAATCCAGAGTTTCATTTGAATGAAATCATAAAGTCATACATTTTTATGTCTGATTTCTTTCACTTTTCATGTCATATTTATCCTAAGTGTTTGTATATTAGGATGACACTATAAATAGGTATTGCTTTAACTTATAGTAGATAAAGCTCAGGGCACACCCAAAATGGGATGTCTAATTAGAGAATTTCAGCATAAAACTAGAACCCCCTGGACATCACTGCTGTATAAGAAGAAAATAAATCTAAATTTCTGCCTCAAGTACTGCGTGGGAAAATAGTGTCAGGGAAGAAAAAATTTTCTCTGGGAAACTGATCTTTGCAGCCAGAGTTTATGCTACACTTCAGGAGAAAAAAAAAAAAACAAAACCATATCTTTTCTTGAGGCACTCAACCGTCAATCAAAGCCTAAACATGAAAGTTTCAAGAAATACAAGCTTAACGATTTCAAAGTACAAAATTCACAGGGAATTAAATCACCATAAGTAACAAACAGCAAAAGAAAGAGTGGGTGAGGGAGGAAAGGAGAAAGAAAGAAGGTAGAAAGATAAGATCCAAGTTATTTTATTGGTTATATCAAACTGGAACAGATATCTCCAGTCGCATATAACTAATTCCAGAAGACACAATATGAAAGTAGTACAACTCTGATACCAGGAAATCAGTAAATAAAACCTTAAGAGTGTGAGATGTATAAGGTAATGAGGTTTAACCTTGTTACCAAATCCAAATAATGATGAAAAAGATGATTTATAGGCCTATTCTAGTCATAAAAATTACGCAAAAAGAAATCCTCAACAAAATATTAGCAAATCATATCTAATAACATGTAAAAGAAATGATGGCCACATTGTGTTTTGCCAATAATGCAAGTGTGGTTTAACATTTGAAAATCAGTTACTACTTGGATTTGACATTGTACTAGAAGACAGGAAGAATTACAAGAAGTAGATTAGAAAGGAAGAAATAAAACTGTTACTATACACAAGTGATGGGATTGTCTATTTAGAAAACCTCAAATATACCTACAGATAAATTATTAGAAATAATATAAGATTTTGGTAAGTTTGCTGGATACATAATTAATATAAAATATAACATCTATTTGAATATGTCTACAGAGGGAAAATATAATTTATAAGTGACCTTGGTAAAAGGCAAGACCTTGCCTAACAAAAGATAGGCAGACCTTCAAGGAGGAGAATAAATTTTATTGAAATATATTAAATAAAGCTTATGTAAAAGGACAAATAAAACTCACTCATGGATTAAAAGTCTCAATAGCTTAATTCAGTCAACTTTCTCTAATTTATTCAATGTAACTCCAGCAAAAATAATTCTAAAGAATTTAAAAAGAGAATTTAGCAAGCTATTGCAAAAATATGTATGAAAGAAAAATGCTCCAGGAGTAACCATGACATTTCACATGTCTTGAAAGAGAGATATTTATTATTAAACTGTAGCAATTTAGACCCTGGAGCAAAAGAATGGAATGTTAGCCACAAAGCCTAGAAAGAGGCCCTTACATCTATGAAGAGTTGGTTTGTGACATCGAAAGCACTCTAGATGAGTTGAGAAATGTTAGACTTTTCAATGAAGGAAAAATGCTGAAATTGCAACCCCCATCTCAATCTGTACCCAAAAGTTCATTCCAGGTGGATTGACTAATTAAATGCAAAAGCAAAAGTATAAAATCTAGAAGACAGTGTAGAAGAGTATATTCATGACCTTAGTGTAGGAAATGGTTTCTTATATGAGACACTTAAGAAATCTTGCAAAGCCATAAAGGATTGAGAAAATTCACTACATTAAAATTAAAAATTTCTGTTCATCAAAAGAATACCTTTATGAAAGCAAAAAGACAAACCAGAAGCTGGAAGAAAATATTTGAGAAAGAAATAACAAAATGAATTATATAAAAAGTTCTATGAGCCAATAATAAAAGACTACGTATAGGCAGCCATTGGCTTGAACAGTCATGACGTAAGAGAGGAAAAGTCAGTGGCCAGTGAATATATGAAAAGAAGCCCAACCATTTTAACAATTAGGATGTGAAAATTAAAAATGAAATAAAATATTTCATACCTACTGAATTAATTTAAATTGGGTATTTTAAGTTTTGGTGAGGATGTGGAGTAAAAGGACCTCTTGTTCTCTGCACACAGAAATATAAATTGGCTCATCCGCTTTGAAAAAGTTTGGCATTATATAGTAAATTTACTCAATTATATTTCTCAGTAAACACTTAGTAAAACTTATATACATGAGCTATATGAACATGTATAATACTCTTATAATAGAAAAAAAAATTGGATACAACCGACATCTTTATCAGCAATAGGAAGATGGGTAAATATATTGTAGTATATTTATGTAGTGGAATAATATACAGAGATTGTTTCAGCAATTCATAGCAAGTGGTGGAATCTAAGGAGCATACTATTAACAGCAAAAGGCACAGAAGGATGTAAACTATGATTTTATTTATACGAAGTTTAAAATTATGTAAAAATAAATGACACATTGTCTAGTTATACTAAAATACAATAAAACTAGAGAAAACTAAGAATGATAAAATTCAGCAGGATTACTCTGTAGGGCAAGCTACTGAAATAGAATCAAAGAGATAGTCACAGAGGACCATAATTAAAACGTGGTGGTACTGTTCCTTTTCTTGAACTAGGTTATTAGTTCATTGGTGTTGGTTTTATCATTACTCCTTAGATTTGCTATATGTTACATAAATACTCTTTGTGTCAACTCAGTATTTAATGAAAAAATTAAAATCTGCCTTGTAAAATTGCTTATATTTAGCAGTTACGTAAATAAAAAAATGAATATGACATAGTTCCTCCTCTCCAAGGACTTATAAAAGGACTTAAGACCCTGTGTCTCAAACTTGCTCCAATTATGGGAATCTCATGGTACTTCTTTAAAATTACAGATTTCTCCGCCCAACCTCAGACTTACAGAATGTGTACTGTGAAGTGTTGAGGGTTATGGGAGTTCGTGGGAAGGGGTTAGATGCAATCAAAACTGGAATTATCCAGTTTAAAGATGCCAGAAAAACTGATGTAAAGACCTTTGAGTCCTGGTATTGCAGAGATTTTGTAAGAAGAAATTGCTGCCACAAACCACCAGATAGCCATAATGAGGAAAGGAGTAGAATTATTCTCCCTCAAAGGAACTCGTAAGGTTGAGATAATATTTATTATTAATCCATAGATAATTCATAGAAATACCATCAATGACATTTTGTTGGTTTTACTTTTTTGTTTACTGTAAAGTCTGTAATGAAAACTTCATTTTTGCTATCATCTGAGTCAGTTTTTATATCAACATGCCATATTTTCCAATATTCAATTAATTGCATAATTACAGAATTATTAAAATAATAACATGTACTACTTTGGTCACTGTAGTTGTTCTCTTCTGCAGATTAAAATGCAAGGAAATACAAATTTCTTAGTCTCTTCCCACAGTTCTACTGGCATCAGAATAAATGCTTCATTGTTTCCTTGGCAAATAAAATGAAACTCAAGGAAGTCTGCCAACTTGAAATTGCAGTGTGACACTTGAATTACAGAGGTCTACTTTGGTCTGTTGACTGCTTAGTTCTACATCTCAGTGGGATAAATAGGGATCACTGGTTCCCTCCTCATATAGAATATATTTATCAGGGACTTAAAGACAATGGCATTTGTGTCCTAGTAAATGGGTAACATTTATTAAGAGGAATTGAATTGGGAATGTTGAGTCATGGAGAAATATAGTTTACACTCCCAAGAAGCCTGCTATTTTGCTATGGCAGCAATAAATATATATGGTAAAGAATTTAAATCATTTTTCAAGACAACCTGTAAAAAGGCCAGATAACCATAGCGTAAAAGAATCATCACAACTACAGACATACAAAGTAAAAGCATAAATTTGAGATTTGTGGTTTTAATTTTTATTTGCAAGACGGTTTTTATTGTTTTTATTTGTTTTCTATAATCAAGAAACTGTGTCTACTGGCTGTGTTCAAGAAGACCAGTTTATCTGCAGAGTAGAGTATATAGAAAGGAATAGTGGTTGGCAAGTCTTTGTAAAGGTAAATTGAACAATATTGTAGAAACTTTTAAAATCAGCTGAATTTCTAGACCTTTTTTCTTGTTTTTGCATTAAATAATAACTAGGAAAAAATTCTCTATAGGGCTCTCATATGTCTGAGGCATTCACCACCCTTTGATTTGGACCATCTTTTCAAATGTTTGTATATAAATAGTCTTAGAAAATAGAAGTAGTGTTTCCCTCTGGAGTAAGGGCAGTAACACTTACCACCTATTTTAAAAGATGCAGTCCACCAAGCTCAGTTCCTCTCCTGTCATGTCTACTTGTGTGAGCATTATTTCTCCCTCCTTTCATTACTCTGTGGAAATTGTGGCTTGAGGTAGCGGCACAAGAGTCATGATAGATTATGTCAGCTAGTAGAAAGACCCATCCTGAGTTAGAGGAAGGTTCTGACCTTGTTCAGACAACGCTTACGGAGAAATGCACCCAACACTGAGCATGAAAGGAAGGAATTTGCAATTGCCATGGTCAGAAGCAGGTGAACCCTTAGAACTTTGGCTCACTAGGGAGATAATGTGGCAAGGCATATAATGCTAGTCAAGGAGAAGTAGCAAGTTGTGCTGCCATTCATCGTGCCAATTTTAGATTCATTCAAACAATAGAAGACCTCAGAGCTTTTTACAGTGGGTCTTGGTTGCTCTATGGGAATATTGGTCCTGCCAGGAAGATTTCTTTGAGATAGACAAACTCCTGTGGGAAACCATAGGTGAATATTTGGGTCCAAACTGGTTTATAATGTTGATGAAAATAACCCACTGGAGAATGAGAAACTGCCCCAAATTCTTACGGTCAGCCTCACCATGTTTGAAAACTTCTCCATTTCCTGTGTTCAAACCAGATTTGTAAATGGACTCCAAATTGAGATAGACTCTATAACTGAGTCCCTGCGGTGGTGTCAAGACTATGGCTGATGAGTCAGACTCCCCAAAAATAAATAAATTGTGTCAGAAATGATGACTCAACTTATACAGTGCTTTAGGTGGACGTTGGGAGTTGGGTAAAACATGAGTAACCACTGCACTGCTCAAAACTCTAAATAAATGTACCTTATTACTGGTACAGAACTGTTCTCTGCCTCCATGCCCCTTGATGCTTTTCTCTCTATCCTAACCTCAGCTGCTTTAAGGAGAAAGATGACTAGGGGTCAGGCTGAGATCTTTTTGTCCTCCGGTGAGACCAGATGCTTTATGAACTCCTTGAGTATGCTGGAGAACTTTGGGAGGGGAGGCACTCAAACTTTATGGTTCTGTAGATACTGGCTCACAGATCACTACCTACTCAATCCCATAGTGAGAAAGGATGCCCCAGTTCAGCTTAGGTGATTTGGGCGGGGTTCACAGTGGGAAAGGAAGCTAAAATGGCCTTGCAGATGGGGCCCTTTGTGCAGATACAAGTTAATGCTGTTATGGCTTCCACTGTTAGATGTATAATGGAATTGATGTGTTACATACCTGTACTTCTTCCACTAGTACCAATGGAGAGTCTCCCAGTCAGAGGTTGCCACAGGTAGAGCAGTCATGGTAGGATGTGTAGATCACTCTCCCTGTTTTCTCCCAGGTGGTCCAACAGAAACAATATAGGATGTGTAGATCACTCTCCCTGTTTTCTCCCAGGTGGTCCAACAGAAACAATATAGGAAGAGAAGGGAAATCACAGCTTATTTAAATATTTAATGGCTGCCAGAATACTTGGACCATTTTCCAACATAACTATACTACGCACCTGATGTAGCAACCAGCAAATAACCAAACCAAACCAAACCAAACAAAGTAAGGGAGCAACTATTAACCTTCTACTAAGCTCTTACGGAAACTGAAACTGCCTGACCCACGAAGGCCCTGTGACTCTATTGCCTACTGTTCTCAATTTGAGATGGGTCAACTTGAATGCACTGACCAGTGAGGTTGGAAGGGCCCAACAGACTGTGAGTGTCAAATGGGAACGATAGATTTAAGAAATCTGCCAGCTTGGCCAACGGCACCTTGGATTTACATGAACGACTAGCAGCTTTCCGTTTCAGGGAAACTTCATCTGCTACTCCACCTCCAGAAATGAGACCTCTAGCTCAGTGATGCCTTTAGTTCATGGAGGTTTCCTTAAATGCCTGCTCTTAGTTCAGTGATGGTTCAGCTGAGCTATCTAATGCTGTCTACTGCTTCCCAACCTCAGCAGCAGCTCTCCACGCCCCCAAATGGGCTTGGGCATTTCGCTCAATCAGCAGAACTCAAAGCTGTTCTTGTGGCTCTGGCCAGTACTCCCTTACATGGACCTTGTTCTGTTTTTACTTACTCTTGAGCTTCACCCTTGAGCTATTGTCAATGACCTAACTATTTGGTCTCTTACTTGAAAAATTACAGACTAACAGATTAAAGTTTGGGATGGAAACTGTGGAAACAAATTGTGGCAATTAATCAAACTCTTTGGGCTGCTCATGTAGCTGTACCTTAGGAGCGATCATAAGTAGCCTTCATGTATTTAAAGAATAGATCAGATAGCCTCAGATGACTCTAGAGATTCCTTCCAAAGTGATTCCCCTAGCTTCTTTGATTACTAGGGGTTGCTTTCCTGGGAGAGCTGACATTATTTATATACATCCTGTGGGCAATGTTCTTAGCATCAGACTCATTTAATTAGATAAGGTGGTATAAAATTTATTCCTGAATTTAGGTGATCTGATCGATGACACCACATCAATCCTAGAAGGTATTCAGGTCAACCTCAACTCACTGGCCAGGCTTGTTATGGATAAATAATAGAATGGCCCTGAACCCTAGAACCCTGGGCCATTGCGGAGTCTGGATATACCCTACTATATCTAAATTAATACCTTAGGCGAAGGTGAAGGGATTATGAAGTACAAATTGGTAGTTACAAAATAGTCATGGGGATGTGTAGCATAGGAAATGTAGTCAATAATATTGTAATAACTAGGTGTAGACTAATTGAAGGGATCACTTTGTAAATTATATGAATGTCTAACCACTATGCTGTACACCTGAAACTAATATAAAATAATATTGAATGACAACTCTAATTGTAAATTTTAATTAATTAATTGATTAATTAATTAATACCTCAGACCAAGTGGAAAGGGCAGTAAAGAAGCTTAAGGAGAAAGCTACATGGGTTTTTAAAGTAGACTTTGATGGTTTATTGAATTTGTGTAGCCAGTAGGGTCTGGAAGCCTGAGGAAAATAGTCGATCTCAATACTGCAGTTTGAACTCTTTCTGCTGCTTGGAATTCTTTTAATAGTACTCTTAATATATGCTGAGATTGGCAGGATGGATTTGGTCCTAGCCACTCTTGATCGCATTGGTTAGTGTAGCCAAGAGAATATCACGCTCATAGGAAAAGTCACCGGAAGCCACGATAGTGTAGAAATGAGGGTGGATATTGTTTGCAGACAATTCTCCCATGCGTCTCACTTCTGAATACCTTATGAGCAGAGGTACTGGGGTCCTTTGTTTCAGATATTCTTTTCAATGATGTATATATAGTGAACAGCCTTGGAAAATCAAGATAGTGTCTCTCTTTAGGGCTGGTGGCAGACTTGCTTACCACTCATTATAAAAACTCGAGGTTTCCTAAGATAAGAATTTTTAACAAAAGATTTAGGGTCACACCATCTGCTTTATTTTTTAGACCACATTCTGGCAGTACCCTGGATTTCAACTTTGTTTGCAAGCCATTTCTTACTTTTAGAATCAAGACTTTCAAAACTATTAAGTCTGGTCCTTAGTTTTAACAGTCTTCTCAACGTATCTTTCTTTGGTTACATTTTACTAAAAGCAGCAAGAAGAAATCAGGCAACACCTTCAAGACTTTGGTAGGAAATCTACTTAGCTAGATCATTCGATTCACTAAGGACATCTCCTACTTTCTCCTGGAGAAGGTGAGAGTGTTGTTAAGCTTTCTGCCACTGTATGACAAGGACCCCCCTTCCAGATTTCTGCTTACAGTCTGTTCAAGGCAATTTGGGCTTGCTTTAACGTACCCTGCAGAATCCTCCCAGCCTTCATTCACTTCATTTCCAAAGCCACTTCCTTGTTTTTCTATATTTATCATACCTGTTTTCTATTGCTGTATAACAAATTACCAAATTAGCAATTTAAAATAAGTAATATTTATACATTACAGTATCTGCGGGTCAGTTTAGTTGGATGCTTCTGATGCAAGATCTCTCCCAAGGCTATAAATAAGGTGTCAGCCAGAACTGCAGTCATCTAAATGCTCAACTGGGGAAAGATCTGCATCCAAGCTCACTCACAGCTGTTGGCAGGACACAGAAGATCCACTTCCAGGCTCCCTCATGTGACTGTTGGCAGGCTTCAGGCCCTTGCTGGCTGTTGGCCAGAAACGTCAGTTCCTTTTGATGCGAGCCTTTTCCATAGGGTCACACACAACATGGCAGCTTGTTTCTTAAGAGCAAGAGGACAAAAGAGGTGCAAGTCACATTGGTTTTTGTAAACTAATCTCAAGTAACATCCCATCACTTTTGTTATATTCTGGTTGTTAGAAGTGAGTTATTAGGTCCAGCCCACTTTTGAGGGGAAGCGATCGTACAAAAGCATGAGTCAAGGAAGAAGAGGTCACCAGGGGTCATTTTAGAGCCTGCCTATCATGGTGGGAAATAGAGTCCCTGCTTTTGAGGAATATATTTTCTAAAAGGAAGGGGGGCAAAAAAAAAAAAGTAAAGAAGGCTTTAAAATGCTGTAAAATCAAATGTTACTTTGTGAACTGTCTACCACAATTGTTAAAAATTTTTAAGAAGGGAGAGATGAATTTGAACTGTTAGAAAAGATTTTATAAGCAAATCTTAACTCTCTCTGCTGAGAATTTTTAGGAAGAATAATTCATCAGCATTATTACCAATGACCTGAAGAGCCAAGCACCCAAAGACAGGGAACAAGAAGGCCTTCATTACTGTATCAGTAACCTAGATACAGATTTTTAGATGTTTATTGATTTGGTGACTAGACAGTAAGAATGGACTGAAATATTAGAAAGTATTCTGAGAACAAAGATTGGCGATAAAAATTCATATGATTTCATAAATGAGAGGAGAAATGGGCCAGGCATGTTGGGTGTTTTACATATTTTATTTCTTTGGATCTTCTCAGTATCCTTTGAGATGGTGATCTTTTGCACCATTTTATAGAAGAGGAGAGCACAGAAAATACAAGCTAAATGACTTGCCCACTATCACACAACCATGACATTGTTTTTTCTGTTTGGGGGCCCCAGTTTCTCCAACCCCAAGGCCCATGCTCTTTTTTTGTGGCATTGGACTGGAGAAACCAGGAATGAGGACAATAAACAGAGTCATGAAGCCACCTAGTTATTTAACATGTTCTAGGCACTGTGATGAATGCTTGGACTATATCACAACTGGAAATTCTCCCACCAAGCTTATGAAGAAGGTGTTATTCCCATTTTATAGATGAGCAGAGGATGGTAAAGAGACTAAGTGGCCTAACATTACAAAACTAGGACACACAGACATCAGCTGACAGCAAATAAAAAGAGAGGCCTTTGCAAAGAAGGGGCCACTTTGCTGGAAGCCATCTGGATGGTTGGCGCAGGCTTGGGAATTTTAAACATTAAAGTGTTAGAGGTCTTTCTTCTCCAGAGAAAAAGTAACTATCTTCTATTCTTTCACTGAACTGAGTCTGAAAATATACATAACCAAATTCAAATCCAGTAAACAAATTCCAACAAAAACTGCGTAATTAAGGCTATTTTTATGATTACCACCATTTAGTTTCTCCGAATTTACCAGAGCAAACATTGCTACAGCAAAAATTACTGCTAATGGTTGACTTAACAACAAGAGAAAATCCCCAAAAGGGTCATTTAGGCCCCAGCTGCAGCTGTGCTTCACTATGTTTCTTACTTGAAAGCTGAGAATTAACAGGAAAATCAGGCTCTGCTATGCTATGTAGATGTGGCTAAAACTGTATTAATTTATTCAGCAAACATTTCTTCAGTGCCTACTCTGTGCCAAGCAGTGTGCTGGCCACACTGGGATTACAGGAATAAATCATACCTGGCACTCTCAAGGAATTTACAGTTGAAAGAAGTTCATGGGAAAAAACAGGTATAAAACAGCAAAGTTTTCTGAATGACATGAGGAACATAGCAGAAACATAAAGGAGTGGATTAGAAGAATCTTAAGGCAGCAGCCTCATAGGACGTGCTATGTAGATGGGTATTTATTTTGGATCACTGGGGTAAGAGGGGACCCAGTTAAGTGAGGACAGAGGCCTAGAAGTTTCCTTGGTCTTGGGTGGAAGCTGGTAATATAAGAAGAAGACCAAGTTTAGGGAAAGGAAAAGTTTTACTTCAGAAATGATCAATTTCCTTATGGAAGATTCAAGTGGCAAGGTTTTCTAGTATGTTAATACTGACCAGAACAAAACTGATTAGCAACTGTGTGGTTACCAGATGGATTTGGAGCAGCTTTAGCGTGTTGCTGATGTAGCATTATTCCACCAGCAGCAGCAGTTGCTTAATTTGAGCACCTACCATGTGCCAGACTTGTGCTAAACACCTAACAGGCACCATTTAATTTAACTTCGTGACAACCTTGCTATCACAGAGGCAGGATTTGAACCCAGGCCTATGTGACTTCAAAACCAAGATTCTTTAATCAGTTTCTGCTTTACCAAATCACCAGCATAATAGATATTGTTCATTCCTTCTGTAAAACCTAGACTGAGATCTACAGCTCTCCCTAGTGTTCAAGGGTCTAGTATGTCTACATGCTTCCACTCCCACCAGTCAAAAGTTACATATGCTTACGAAGAGGTAGAACAGGTCAGCTGTACTTATTACTGCAATTATGTATTTTAATAAAATATTAAATGCTCTAGTGGAATATGAGTATAAAGGAAGTCATGTCTATGAAAATGAGATAAAATGCTTAGGGAAGATTCAGTAAAAGGCTGGTAGTCAGGAAAATTTGATGTGAAATGGAAATGTACAAGAGACAAACCATAAAAACCTAGAGGAATTTTGCATTCGTTTTGCCTTACAAGTCTTTTTCATACACTTTAAGACACTGCAGTAATGCTACAGACTGTATGCTATAGTTCTGGTTTATTTAAGAAAGAGTGCATGAAACGTCAGTTAGCAGACTGATAGGCCAGACTTCCTTTTAAATACTTCTATGCACTTGCCCAGGGTGAGCATATTATGAGAGAAGAGGACAAGAACTTTGCGGGTCTAACTAGAGATACTCATTGAAATCTTCAAAGTGAATTGAATGATGATGTTCAAAGATGTGGAAGGGGAATCTCAACACAAGATAATGCACTTAGGGTTTTGGTTGGAGAAATATGAAAGGAATGTATTTATTTTAACATTTTATTTTTTTATTTTCCCTCTCCTCCCTCCCCCTTCCTCTGGTAAAGGAATGTATTTTTATGTTTTTGTTTGTTGTTGTTGTTGTTGTTGTTTTTTGCAAAGCTTTAGTTCCTGTAGACTGCAGCATAGCATCAGAGAAAGAGCGTGGGCTTTGGAATATGTTGGATGTAGCTTCAAGAACATAACTAATTGACCTTGGGTAAAGTCTCTCAGTCTCAGTTTCCTCAAATTAAGATGGTATAGTAATACTTTTGTCATACAGATTTAAAGAAATGTTCAGTGTTGGGCATACAGGAAGTTCTAAAATAATTGCTATTTTTTTTTTTTGCCTTTTTTGGAGGAGCTATTAAAAGTATTAGATATTAATGAAGAAGGCAGACAAGGAGATAAAAAAGAACATTTACTATCTCTGTCAATTTTTACACTAAGAGCTATTCTTGCCTCATTTAAAGTAGATTTGCAGATTGTGACAAAGAACTTTACTTGAAATATGTTGAATCTGGCCAGAAATAAAGAGAAAGAGCTGGATACCAATGGAAATACTTTGCCGTAGTAATTGCTTTTTTGTACATTGTATGTCTTCCTCTGTAAACATTCAGATTCAATCCAATCTAATTTTGAAGTTTATAAAATTCTGCTAACATATGATTCCATGTAATTTATTTTACTTGCAGATTAACTGTAAAAGTGATGTCCATTTTTCATAAAGATAAAAGAATCAGAAGAACACATTATTCTTAGTCTACCAGATGTAACTTTGGAATTATAGATGTTTATGAGGTTACATAGTAAATATATTCTTTATTCTATAGCCTATTCAGGGTAGGAATGGTAAATGATCAGGGAGAGAGAATGGCAACGTAAAGTTTTGTCCTCAGGATGCTTATAAGACTAATTTAAAGGAAAAAACAGTAAATAAAAAGATAAAATGAAAAATAAAAGGAATTTTAGCAGAATTACAGGTAATTTGGGTATTGAGAAAGAAAGGAGACCAACGAAGTCAAAAAATAAAATCAAGAGGAAGAAATCTTAATAACTTTCATTTTTGAAGATAATTTTAATAACTAAAATGGATGACAAAGACGCAACTGTACTTAGAGGTAAGAACTGTATATGTCGTGTATACCCTAATCCTGTTATTTAGTGTAAAGAGTGTTATAAGACAAACATGACAAAATGCTGCCCCCTTAACAAATGACTTTGCAGTTCATTTTCTTGATGTTACTGTAAACCTCCTTAGGAGGTTATAGATATTACCAAGTGAATACAGTTGGCATTCTTGGATTTATTCTTTTAAAATTTTTTGCCGAGTTCCTGTTATATGTCAGGCCCCCTCCTGGGCACATATTTATATTCCTTGCCATACACATAATAAAGAAGAAACTGTTTTCAAGCTGGCAAAAGGAAATTGAATTGCCCATTTCAGTTCTTAACGTTTAGAATGTGCCAGCTTGCTGTTGGACTTTAAATTTAGCTTAAGATTTTATTAAGTCATTCATGGTATTCATCAAATTAATGATATAGAAGTAAATTTTATATACCTGGTTTAGGCTTTTGTAATAAAGGTGTGGCTGTGCTGCTAGTTGTAATTACAGGGTTAAAATCAAGCACATAGTTTTATATCTTTAAATCAAAACTTTCACCAAGGTGTATTGAGATTGTGTATTTACCAGCTCTGCTACTTTCCTATTGATTAATATCACTGGGATTTACAAAGTACCTATTACCAAATCTGGAATTAGAGTTATTTTAAGTAGGGTCTAACTCTACCAACAAATAGCTATCTAGAACCAAGCGGCCGCCATTCTTCAGCTACCTTCCCCAACCACTGCCAAAGACACTTGGAATGGTACTTATAGTTCAGACATTTTCCAGACTCATTTCTAAAGAGTCCTAGACCTCCAGGTACTGTGGAGCTATATAGGATCAAGATGGAGGCCATCAAACTCTTTCCCTTTCAATCAAAGTACCTTTGATTTTATTTGGAAAAAATAAAAATTCTAACTAACATTTAACCCATTTTGAAAAATCACTGCTCTATATAAAATATCCTGAGCTTACTTCTGTAAACAGATGCCACAAAGTCAAGGTCTTCGTGTTAATAGCCTCCTTGTGAGGAAGCAGAGTCTGAAGGATGCCAAGGCAGTTTGTTTGTCATGGTCACTGGTCCTCAGATTCCTTACTAGAAATTGTGTTTAACTCTGGGCTTTACAATTTAAGAGAAATGTAGAGAATTTGGAGAGAATCAGTCCAGGTACAAAGACTGTTACAGAGAATGAAACCTACAAGGAGATGATAGATGTTTTACTTGAAAAAGAGAAGTCAGAATTGCAATTTAATAATGGTCTTCCAGACATTAGAAATTATTACATTGAGGTTAATGACCGTATTTCCTCATGTGCAAACATAGTAAAAGAAATAGTTTCAGCCTTAGCAAAAAGAACATAGTCCAGAACCAAAAGAAAAAGCAGCAGTCAGATGCTAAGCCTTTTAAATCAAAGGAATAGATCACTCAGTACACTGTTTATGAAAGTTTTTTAAAGGCAACATGAATTCCTATCTGTTTTATGTATTAGGTATAACTACCTGAAGGGACAAAGATGAATTAAATGAGTCAGTGATTTATCTTTAAATTATATCGTTAGGTATAGATCTCAAACAGTTATTTGGAAATAGTGTCTCGTAGCCTGACATTGCCAGGAGAAGAGCTGTTTTCTAATAATGTTAAAGAAGTTAGTAGTGAGGAGGAACATTTATTCCAGGTGTCATGAACTAAGATGCAGGGGCCTGTGGCCATGATGAAGGAGTAAAGCTAACAGCATAGAACAGTATGGAGTTACAGAAGTCGTGGTATATTAAAAAGTGTGTGATCCATGTAAAAGGAACAGCCATTGCTGACTGTGGCCAATTGTCATCATGCTACAACGCCAGATCTTCAAGAAAAACTGGAAATCTAGAATCTTATGTGAATTTTTTTTTTAACATTGACAAAATACTAAGATTTATCAAAGTACTCTGCAGGCAAGGCAAGACACCTGTGCGGGCTATAAATTAGAAACCTTTGGATTATCCTTTAGGTCACTAGTTAACTACCACATTAGTTAAACGAAACAGAACTGATTGAACTCTAAAAGCTTAGGTGAATAATCTACTAAACTTTTGTAAGGCTTAATTAAGGTCCCTTCCAACCTGGTGAATCTTTTGATCTCCCCTCCCTTTCTGCTCCCAGTATTGGGTGATTTATTCACACAGGTGATAATTTAAGGAAATTATTTTCCTTAGCAACATAATTATTTAATGAAGCCATCAAATACTTAGATTGAAAACAACTTTTGTTGCTATGCTAAAGATGCTACTGATGCTATTAGATTTTTAGAAATGCACTTATTATACATGGCATAGACGTGTCACTTTGGATCTTTAAACTAACATGTGTTTATAACATTGGCTGCATGAGGCATGCTTGAATTAAAAGACTACTTACACTTTTACCATTTGGTGACATGTTTTATTTCTCTTTTATAAAATATTTTCAAATAACCCACCTCCATCTGAGGCAAGGAGAGCTGGATTTCTGAAATCCCCTTCCTTTCAGACAGGAGAATATGCCACAGATGAAGAGGAAGATGAGGTAGGACCTGTCCTTCCTGGCAGTGACATGGCCATCGAAGTCTTTGAGCTGCCTGAGAACGAAGACATGTTTTCCCCATCAGACCTGGACACAAGCAAGCTCAGTCACAAGTTCAAAGAGGTAAGCTGCTGATCTGAAAAAATAGTTTTCTATATCTGTCCATTTTATTATTAAGTACATGTTTTGTTTGAAAAATGTATTCGGAATAATCACTTTTCAAAATAGAGCCTTTAAATAAGAGATTGACTTAAATCTCCTTGAATATCAAGGTAATATTTAAGTGGGTCTCATTCCACACTCTTTAATTTAAATGCTGCTTGTCATCGTGACAGCTTACAACTTGTCTGTCTCATAATTTCAGGCTATAGCTTAAGTGTGCAGTTTTCATGATAAGTTCAGATTATATTTTTTTAGTGTTATAGAAATTTTGGGACTTGGTTGATAAGCTTTCCTCTAAGTCAGTGATTTCTAAGAGTTTTTTTTTTCTTTTTTTGCAGTAGACAAGGTCCCAACAGGAATCAGTGACATACCTAGATGGTTTAAGTGAAGAGAGTTTAGAGAAGGAACTCTGTACAGAGTTCATAGAACTAGCAAGGGATGGTGAAGTGCTCAGGGACTGGATAACAGGAAACCATTACCGTCTTTTGGCTTAATGGTTAAGAGGGAAAGAGACTGCCTGTTCTGATGGAGGGCCGTTCGACATCCACAGCTTTACTAGATGCAGCCACTGCTAAAAACTACATTCCGGGGACAAGGGTGATAGATATCTGGTCCCTTCCTTCATCCTGCTGACGCCTCCCATTAGCCACACCTAGGCAGGGGCGGCTGTGAGATGCAGTCTTGAAATCCAAAGAGGACAGTGCTCCTGAGGCAGAAGCTGTCAGAAAAAGCCAAGAATGGATTTTTAGGCAAATGCACATGACCACGCAAATAACTACTCAGAACCCCAACGTGTAAAACAGAAACAGATAAACGGGTCCCCAGGCAGTTTATTCTTCATTGTTTCAGGAAACATCCTCCATGGTTGAAGACAAGCCCCTCATTATTTACAGCCTCCCCACAATAACCCTGAAGCACTGAGGCTTTGGTTTCAAGTCTGTTAGGGACTTGGAAAAACACATTGTCCTAGACGTGAAAAACAAGGTCGATAATTGTAGATTTATAGTTTCTAATTTTATTTATAATTTCTATTTATGATCTCTAATTTTGATTTATCATAAGTAGGTCTATTTTATGTTCCAATTTTATGCCTAAATGTGCCTGGTATAATAACTTACCTTTTTAATTCCTTATGACAAATTTATATTTGTGAGACCAGTATCAAAGCGAATGTACTTTTTAAGTTTTTATTAAAAAAAAAAAAAAAACAAAACAAAAGAAAAACTTAAGCTCATTATAAGTTTTGGAAAATACAGATTTGTATAAATACCAAAGCACTCATAATCCCAATATTGTGGTATTTGGGATTATACAATGTATACTGTGTTACATTCCTACTCTTTATACTTGAATTTGTATAATTAGGATTTCCTCATGTCATCAACGGTTCTTCCAAAATTAATGCTTCTTCACTGCTTCATTTTATGGATATTTTATGACTTAACTTCTTAATTCCTTGTTTTAGAACATTTTCTTCATTTCCAGGTCTTGTAAAAATTATTACTAAAAATAATACTGCAGTAAATATCTGTGTACTTATCTTTAGGATAATTTCTCACACTGGAATTATTGCCAAAGAATATGAATATTTGGGGGACTTATGATATTAAATATCAAGTGGCCACCAGAATGGCTTTTCTTGTTGATACAGAAATTTATTTGTGTATTGAGAATGTCTATTCCTCTTTCAGCTCTAATCATTAGGTTGAACCATTTCCATTTATATAATTCACAGAGTTCTGGACGCAAAATGCATGGGTTTTTTAGATGATCTATGATTATTTCCAGTTCAAAATTAGATGTGAATGTCTCAGTGACAATGAAGTACAATATTGTGTAATGATCAGAGAATTCAGAATTCTCCTTACAATAGGGGTAGCGACAGCTACGTTAGGACCATTTCTTATAAAGTCTTTCTAAATTAACTGATATCTTTAAACCAAAGAGCACTACAGAAAAAGAAAGTTCTTCTGTAGGAAGTGGCTGAGTGGAAGGAAGAGGTATAATCTAGGTACCTGTTTCTCCATGGATCCATTGTGGCCCAATAATATAGATTATCATCAAGAAGAGTGGATGGACTTTGTTCTTGAAGAAATCTTCCTTGAATGTTGTAACTCTCAATCCAGCTTTGAGGCAGTGAGGTCAAGGTATTGTACCCTGACAAAAGCCTGTAGTGTCACTCTTCCATATTGTTAGATGAGTGGCCCCTACTCTTTGGAAGATAATTGAATTGGAAGTAGGGTCCACATTCTTTTATGGAAGCTAAAGAGCCTAAAAAGTAGAAATAGTATATGGTAGGTTACATCTTTCGTTTTCTGAATTGAGCCAAGGACTCAATGCTTCATAAATATTGTTTCAAATGGACAACTGCATGATTCAGACCAGGGTTCAGCCAGCTGTGACCCACTGGCCAGATCTAGCCCACTGCCTTTTGTAAATAAAGTATTATTCAAACATAGCCACAGACATCTATTTACTATTTGTGGCTGCTTTCATGCTATGACAGCAAAGTTGAGTAGATGTACAGAGACCATATGGCCCGCAAATTCTAAATTATTTGCTATCTGGCCTTTTACAGAAAATGGCTACTGACCTTTGTGTAGTTTGCTGCATGATCTGGACCCATTTGGTATAACATGGCTGATTTATTTTTAGTCTGAGTAACCAAATCTGTAGTTTTCTGTTAATTTTGGTTTTCAAGAACAGATAAATATCACATCATTTCACTTGTAATTCATTGATTTTCTTTTGTTTTATATTTAACATATATTCAGGGGATTGCCGCTGAATATCACCTGTGTGGCATCCTTACAAAGCACCTGTATCTTGTACAGTACCACTCTCACAGTTTTAAATTTATGTGATTAACATAGTACCCAAATACTGTATAGCGCTAGATAGTTTTCATAAGTGGATATTCACGTTGCATTGGAGTCTGTACAAAGTCTAATATTACAGAAGGTTCTCTTAATTACATTATTTCAAGCAAAAGTACATGTTGTACTATTAAGGTACAGCACTTCAGACTGACATCTCAATGAGTCCTGCTTTGGCCTCTTATGTGCCTTCCTCGTAGACTCCACGCTCCTCTGTTTTTGCTCACTGTTGTATCCTCAGTCTTTATGCAGTCCTTGACATAGAGTTACTGGCGAAATATTTGGTGAATGAATGTTATCAAGCATATACTGGAATTTGTGGCATAATACAAGATAAGTATCTTAATTTAATTTTTCCAAATAGTTAACAAGATGGCTAGCACTTTTATTAAATGCTCCTTTACTCATTTCCTCTGAGTTGGAAGGCCAGTGTTATTAGCTACAGAATCGGTGTGCTTACACTCTGGACTGCTTTTGGTCTTCATATTCTGTTCCATTTTCTCATTCTTTGCTGAAATACTATTAGAATATATATTAAACATTGATGGAATAAATCAGATCTATCAGATCTTCAGAAATTCCTTTACTTTTAAACTTATTCAAGAAAACATTTGAATCACTTTATTAATTTCCTTGAAAGAACTTCTTTATAATTTTTATTGTAATTACATTAAGCTAATAAATTAACTTGTAGAAATGTAGCAAGTTTTATCACATTCTTTTAATCAAAGCTTATAGAATATATATGTTTAATTCATCTTTTTTTTCTGACTTCTAAATTTTATAGTCCCCTCTATTAGTTACATAAGCACCCACCTGTAAGTAACAGAAATCTCAACTAGAGTAGATTAATCAAAAGCTGCCACAAAGGTTATGTTAGCTTTGATTTAAGTTAAGAAGGTTTCTTTATTTTTCTATTTTCAGAAATGACTTTAATAAGAGAGCCTTAATGACTTGCATAAGATAGAAATTACTGTTCCCTGAAAATTTGTTATTACTCAGCTATAAAACCATCTGTGCCTTTGTGGAGGAAGATTTTTAATACCTTTTATAACAGATATTATTCTATTCAAGTTTTCAAGTTTTTCTTGGGCCAATTTTGATATTTTTGCATTTCTCAAGAACTCATATGTTTCCTCTAGGCATTCAAATTTATTAACTTATATTTTTATAATAAAATTTTTAAATACCGAAATCTTTCATATCTATAATTAGTACTTTTTTTTATGCTTTCACTTCTTTTAATATTTTTATTTTAGTTGTTTTTCTAGAATTTTGTCCGTAATATTTTTATATTCCTATTTTTTAATTAAAAATACTTATTATTTCATACCAATATCTTTATTGTTCATCCTTTCTTCTTTATTCATATTAATCAGTTGTGCATATGACATTTATTTTTGATAACTCTTGCATTCAGTAAGTATATTTAAAGTTTTGAATATTGCTTTAGCTAAATGTCACTTTTTTTTTTACATTTATAATGCCATCGTCACTTAGATCTGTTTTCTCTTTAACATGATGAGGGATTTCCTCTTTAACCCCAAAATTATTTAGTGGTATATTTTACTTTCTAGACATAGGGAACTTGATTTTGCTATCCTTTGGTTGTTGGATTCCAATTTTATCACACTGTGGTCAGAAAAGATATTTCACATGATAGCTGTTTAGAATTTTTGAGACTTCTTTTGCAGCTTAATTCATAAACAGTTTTGTTTAAGTATTCCTCATGTATGGAAAAAGCACACATTTGCTGTGTTCAGGTATAAAATTTATATGTGTTTTTCATTTATATAAATAAGATTAACAATACAAACACATTTCTCAATAAGCATGGCTTAGGTTTTATCTTCTTATCTTCTAATTCTGAAAAGCATATGTTAAAATCACAAGCTACAGTTTTTTTCCCCTATAATCCTAACAGTTGTCGTTTTATATGTTTTAAATCTTTGTTGTTAGCTGCATATATATTCAGGATTGTTACAACTTCTTGATTCATTGTAACATCTCTCTTGTCTCTTATGATGTATTTACTCCAATCTCTATTTTGTCTGATGGCAAAAATTCAACACTGCCTTTCTTTTGTTTCATATTTGCTTCACAGCATCTAATTTTTCTCTTTTTTTTTTCTTAGCTATTTCATATCCTTTCATTCAAATGTGTTCCCTTTAGTCAACCTTTTCCTAAATCTTACTTTTATACTACCCTGGGGGTTTTTGCTAGTTAATTGGTGAGTTTAACTCATTTATATTAATCACTTTGATATTAGAATTTACATCTACTGACTTATTTTATATTTTACAATTTCCATGCCACCTTCCTGTTTCTTCTCTATCTTTTTACCTACTTGTCGTTAGATACATCTAACTTTCATCAGTTGCTTAAAAGTTATGTTATATTCTGTTTTTTCTTAGAGATTACCACTGAGTAACTCTGACTCTGCCTTATTATTTTTACCTAGCAATATATAAAACAGATCTATAGCTATGTCTTTACCATTTCACAAAATAATAGCTATAGCATACTCTCATCTGTCTCTCCTCCCCTCTCCAGTTTTTTTTGTATTTCAGGAGTTTTAGTTAAATATATTTATAAGCATGCCTTTTACAAAATAATTAGTTCCTACTCACCTATAATTCTTTCTAACTCTGGATCAGGGCAGCCCTGATGTTAATTCACCATCATTCTGGTGCTGCTGCTTTATCATAGTGCACCGAAGTGTAAGTTCGTGGCCAGGATATCCAAACTTCAGGGCAATGGAGTAGATTGCTCCCTGACTTACTGCAGATGTAGGCTTACCCTGGCTATGTATGGAAGATCGAAGATTCATTAGATTGCCAACTCCCATTCCTGGTTGCTGATGTTTTACTGCTTCAGATCTTCATCCCCCCCCCCCCCGCCCAAATATTTAGAAACATCTGTGTTCTGTCTCTTGAAAGTTTTTCTTGTTTTTAAAAAGTATTCTCTGTTTCTGTAATTTTCAAAATTAAGAACAAAGTAATACCATCTTTCCTTATTTCTCAGAGTGTACCATAATTTATTAAGTGCTCGTGGAGGATATAGTTTTTATGAGTTTCTCGACCTGAGAATGGGACACTCTGTTTATCATCACTGGAATGATAATTAGCTGGGTTTAATATTTTGATTCCCAACCTTTTTTTCCTGAAAATGTACTAAGGCAAGCTTCATTGTTTCAGGCTAAAATTATATATTATAAAGGAGAAGTCTAATGCCAGCCAGGCATTTGAATGCTTGTATTATTTTAGCCTTGTATTATCTGTGTTTTTATCTGAGATTGTTGTCAAACATTTACTCATATCAGAGACCCCATTTTTTATAGCATTAAATATTCTTTTAACTTCAAATTCATTTATGACCTTTAGCACCTCTAATGTGACTTAATTCTCTTATTAAATTTTTAATTTCCTTACTTTCTATCCAATCCTAATGCTTTTTCACTTTCTCTTCATCCTGGTATTTCATAAGGTTAATTTAAGATTTCTTTTTACTTACAGATTACATCATTTTTACAGGTTTACTTATTTGAGTTTTCAAGTCAATACTCTTTTTACCTTGCTCTAAAGGTATCAGATGCCTTTTCCATTTTTACTTATCTTGAAATGAGACAAAAATCTTTGGTATTTGATGTTAGTCTGTAATTATCCACTTTTGTGATTATGATTACCATTTCCAGACCCACATCAGGAGGACATATCTATGTGCCCCTGGTTGCTATTTTCTGGCAAACCATAATCTAGTGCAGTTCTCTGTACTAAGGTGAAAGATTTCCAGATCTTACCACTCAGTTCTCTAGTTAAAGGAAAAGAAAAAAAAAAAAGATTGTTTCCTGCTATCTATCAAAGTACTTACTATGACCACCCCTGACTATGTTACTCTATTTTGGGTTTTGCAGCTAAAAATATGCAACGTGGCACTATCAATCAGCCATCTCCCTCCATTCTTATTCTGTTCTAGTAGTTGCTTTTTGTATGACTATGGAGTACTGAGAGAGTAAGAGAAGCTGGTTTCAGGACAGTTCCTGGGAAAGACAGTGCAGGGTAGCCGACTCTCTCACACTGGGCAGACTCTTGCTCTCAGGCGACCAGTGAGGTGGCACCAAGCATCCCCCTCATTCTGGAGTGAAGCATTGATAGGTTTTTCTTAATCCAACTTCATGACTCATTTTCTAATAAGAATTGTTGGAAGTTTTAGTGTCCATTTGGTTGTGAGTTTTTCTTATTTCAATGTGATTTCACTGGAAGTTTGGTGGGAAGTAGGAAGAGACTAAATCAGAAACTGCTGACTAGGTGCCATTTAAACTGTCCACTGTTTCCTGTTCACTCCTCCTTTGGAGTCGTGGGTATTAGCACCCTGTAAAAACAGTTCTATATTTGTCTTGAGGAAAAAATGGTGTATAAAAATGACATTATTTTACTTTCTTAAATTATAGAGAATCTACAAAAAATAATCTTAAAAAAGATATAAATGCATTAAGATAATAAAATAAAGTTTATGGCACTCCATTAACATGTAGAGAAGCTATAAAATATTGCCTACTTAGCAGTAAACAGATATTTATTTAAAAAGGAACTGTAATTACAGGCTGTCACCTGCATCCGGCACCTTCATCATTAATCACCAGTTGATGAGTACCTACTTAGAGGGTGACCTTGTTGGAGTATCTCGCCCTATGCTACATATTTGGCAATTAGTGGTGTCATTCAGATTAGATTATGATATTCAATCAGCTGGTTTCAGCTAATTTTGCATAAGTTGTTCCCTGGAAAAAAACCACTTTTGTTAATATAAAGATATGTACCATATATAAAGCTTTGAGCAGAAATTAAAAAGAACGATGGCGTTACTTCATTTTAACAGCACCAAAGTGTAGGCAAAAAAAGCTCTCCGATTCCTTCTGTTGTGGAGCTTACACCATTTTAGGCATGACAGACCTCAAATAATCACAAAGGTAGTTGTAAAAATTCTGATTCCAATGCTAAAATCACTTTATAAAGTTCTATTCAAATATCAGCAATCATGTAAGGGCAGACAATGTTGCTCTTATCTGATTGTAAAATCTCTACTACTCGAGCTCTCTTAAAATCGTTCCTGCAAAGGTCATATTTTTCACTTTTTAAACAAAAATGTTTTCCATGCTTGCACAGGATAAGTGAAGAGAGTGTAAAAGTTCAATCTTACTATTTATTTTCTGTATAAGGATGTTTCTATTTCTAGTGCAGTTATATTTGGATTATATTGAGTCAGTGATACGAGCACATGTTCTATATTCATCTTTTTGAAAGTAATAAACAGAAAATATGCTCAGCAGGTTCACCTGCAGAATGTTACGTGAGAGCTGCTATTCTCTGTAGGAATGCATGTGTTTATTTGTACTGTAGTCCTGGGGTGGATCTCTATGGCATTTATGTTAACAATGACAGAAGAGATGAAAGAGATCAGTCTTCTAAGTTGAACACAGTGACCTGAGATTTTATTTATATCCTCCCTTCTCAATTCTTTTCTCCAGTCTTAGATTCTCTGAAGCCCCAAAGTTCCAACAGGTATTTCAGGCTCCGTTTCCATTAACTAGTCTTGCTGACATGCTCTCCCCATAGTCACTCAGCATGACCAGTCTCGGGGTGATGTGCAAACTGTTGGTCCTGTGGAAGGAGAACTGCTAGAATCAGAAAACCTAACCTTTTACCAGATGTGCTTCTCTTGTTAAGTTGCTTCAACTCTTTGGAAAGCAGTTTTGTCTTCCTCATGAAATGGAGGTATCTCAGCCCCATCATGCCCCCTTAGCCTGGATGGAGGGGTCCACAGTTGGGAGATATGACAAATAGGCTGAAGCCAAAGGTCATCTGACCTGGATATAGGAACAGAAGACTAGTCAGGCCATCTGTGAGCGGGTTCTCTCTGATGTTTCTCTCAGGGTGATCTGGGAACTTCTCTCGGAAGTGGTATTTATTAACCTCCCTGTAGCATTTTGAAGGTAGGTTCTGTGTCACATTCTTGTATCCTCAGTGACTGACTAGCATAGCACCTGGCACATACTGTCATTCAGTAAATGCTGGATGAATAATGAATGATGTATTTTTTCCTAAACTCTGCAAATAATAACAGCAACCTATTGAGCACCACTTTGTATTTGGTGTCAGAATCCCAGAGACTGCCAGAAGCGATACATGATTTCTAGCCAGACTAATACTTTCTCTTCTGGGTGGTGACGATGGTGACACATGCCCCAGGGTTTTTGTGAGGTTTAAATGAAAAATGTATCCCAAAGCTGGTTCATATTATGTTCATGGTAAAGGGAGAAACAGATAGAGGGAGTCAGACCTGGGATAATTTTTAAACCACCACCTGGAACTGGAAGAAGCCATATAACTTCTGAGCCTCTTTCCTCATGGGGCCAGTGAGGTTAACATTGAATGTCCTGCACCCCTCACAGATTTGCTTGCAGTAGTAAAGGAGGTAATAAAAATGATAAAGCGTCCTATAAATGTAAGAAATTTAGTATTAATGGGAAGAACCGTGGGCTGAAATTTGTAAAACCTGGTTTTGATGCTTGTTAGCTCTGCAACTTAAGCTACTAAAACACAGTGTTTTCCTCTCCAAAATGAAAAGAGTTTGATTCATTTATTTTTGATGCTTTTTCTGTTAATAGTGATGGACTTGTAGAAATTCTTATAATGTGCATACAGGATTAAAATAACATCTATAATTTAAGGCCTTATGAAATTCTTAATAGTGATGGACTTGTAGAAATTCTTATAATGTGCATACAGGATTAAAATAACATCTATAATTTAAGGCCTTATGAGTACTAAGAAAACTTTGCACTAAAACTTTTGTCCACCTTCTGAATCATGTCTGAATTTACACACTTTATTCTGCTTCCCTGTGTCTAAAGAATTTGGCCGTGCTTAGTGACACGCCAGGCTTTTATCAGTGTTCTCGCCACACTGTTGAGTTCAGCTCTCTTCTGTTACCCATTTCAGTGAGGGTGGGATAACTGAAGACCACCTTGGCTGTTGCATAGTTTTACCTGGGTTTGTCCCACACATCAGTGAATTAATCTAGTGAGTGCATTCATAGGAATGAAAATGTTAGCTTGGGGCAAGAATTTCTAGACTCTGTAACCATGATAACCATCTGTAGGCTCTTCATTTCATAAATGACACACCTGTAGTACTGGCAAGGGCCTTGGCTTCGTCCCATCTAGCTCTCTCATTTTTGATATGGGCCCAGAGAAGCAGCTTGCTAGAGGCCACAGCGATTAAGCAAAGAAAATCCAGTCTCAACAAGTTGCCTGCTATATACTTTGTTACTCTACAGCACTGAGAAAATAAAATCGGGCACTTCCGCATAGTTGCAGCGTTCATCATAAAAACTTCTCTTTTGATTTCTTGCAACTCTTCAAATAGAACCAGGGGTATTCAGTTTATTTCAGATGTGACATTTTACAGCATTTAGCACTTTTAACTAAGAAGTAGAGTTGGGGTAATCATATTTGAGTTCTTCTGATCATTCTTTCTTAACCTCGGCTAACTTTATAGAGGGCTGATTCTGTGCGAGCCACTGTGCTACAAGCTTTTTATGGGTTATCTCATTTACTCTTACGATAAGACAGGTTATAACCCACGAGGAATTGTATTTTACAGGTGAGGAAAATGAAAGTAAGAGAGCTTCAGTAATTTTTCAAAATCATATAGCTAGTACACGATAGACTTGAGATGAGTTCAAGCAGTCCAACTTAACTACAGTTAAGTCCTCATTTAACGTCCTTGGTAGGTCCTTGGAACTATTGTGAAATGATTAATGAAACAATTTTACAACAGGCTAATCGTTATAACCATGAGTTAAGTTCCTAGGGCATCTCATTATTATAATGAAACGATGTTGAATGAAGTGGACATTATTTGAGGACCTGCCGTACTTTTCACACTGGACACATGGTAGAAGGAACAAGGAGTGGATCCCCTTGTCAATAACAATTCCAAATACTTTGAACTCACATGGATTTGCTGGGTGCTCATGTGTGTTCCCACCGAAGTACAAGATCTCCATGGAAAATAATTTCTTATAGTTGTGTGTGTGTGTGTGTGTGTGCACATGCATATGCATGCATGTGTATATTTCTTTTACATATAAATAATGTATCATGTCTAACATCTAAGTACTTTTGCCATTTTTCATTTTTTAGTTTATATTGGTAGGGTAGATTATCACTAATATTTATTAGAAGAAGAAAGAGTTATCTTCACAGCATTTTGCACGTAGCAGCTCTTTAATGAATCCCTATTGAATTAGTCTTTATTTTCTAAGGAAAATGGCACTGGATCAGAAACCAAAAGATCCAGGTTCTAAGTCCTGGTTTTAACAGCAGTTCACTGTGAGAACTCGGCCAGGTCAGTTTTCAGCTTTGAGCCCTGGTTGTCCAAGTCTCAACTGAGTTCAGAAGTATAAGGATTTGTGATTCTGCAGTCGTGTGCTGAGTATGGGGCCCGCACTTGGGCATGTCAGTTTGGGTTGCCTGGCATCATCAGGTCCCAAAAGATTCATTCAGACTAGGATGCTTCCTCTCTAGAGACTGTTAGAGCACAGAGGCCCCTGGGAACCAGTGAGGGTGAAAGGAGCAGGAGTCACATCAGTGAGACTGCAGGAGTAACTAGATCTGAAAGTGAGGAAGGAAGAAAAGTGATGCGAGCGGGGCAGAATCAAAGATAAAACAGTTTCAAGTTCACCCCTCAGGACGGCAAGCAGCAGCAGAGCTGTAGCCATGTAGACCACAGGACCTTAAATACAACAGGAGCCCTGAAAGCATCAAGGAGGGAACATTTTGCAAGAAGCTCAGGAGCCCTCATGTTCTGGGCTTTTATTCATCAGTATCTAAGGGTGTTGAATAAACCTGTCCTTGACTCTGACTTCTTTCCCTCTTCATCCTTCCTACATGCCCATACTAGCCAGGTAAAAACCAAGGAAATTCAGGTTACCAACCATAGTGAGAGCTGAGGCTTCCAAGGTGTTGTAGCCTCCGAAGGTTCCTGTCTCTATCCTTCTGTCAGCTAACTCACTTTTTTTCTGATAAGAAGACCTTAGACTTATTTGATTACAGTAATATTAGAAGTTCACAGTCCCTCTTGTATAATTCTAAATCCAATGGTCTGAAAACAGATTTTTAAAGTAATTTTGTGGCAAACTCACTTGAGGGTAAACCTAACCAAAACTGATAGGATGCTATTTACAGTCTTTATATACCTCACATAGTGGGGGTAGTCATATGTTTGGTGGCAGAAATATTCATGTGTTTGATTGCAAACTGTCTCCACAGGCCCTGCTGTGGGTATACTCGATTTATGAAAAATGCATCTTGCTACCTTTCTGAAATTGGAAGAATTCTCAATTCCAAAAACATCTGGCCCTGAGGATTTCAGAGAAGAGATTGTCAAGCCATAAATTGTTTTCTGTAAATGTTGGTGTATTTATTCATCCCTTAAGGAAATGAATATTTTGTCCTTCTTCCTTTCAGATAAAAAAAAAAAAAGTGGCGGGGAGGGGAGATGCAAAATAAATATAAATGGGGGCTCTCATGCTAATAAACTGTAGCTGAAGCTTTTGGGGGTCAGTGTCCTCAATACAAGTAGATATTTTGGAGTACAGAAATGTAGATCTTTACCTCTCCTGCAATTAAAAATAAAGTAAACACAGATTTCGCCGTGGAACTGCATCATCCTTGTCTCCCTTTGCAGCAGCCTGAGCTGTGAAGAGCTGCTCAGGGTAGCGTGGGCGTGACTAGCGGTACCATAGCGCCACCTTCCTTCCAGGTCGAATCTTCACACTGCCACTAGCCATCTTGCCTGCTGAAGCTGCTCATTCCACAAGACTGCAAGGAAACAGTTCCTTGACTCTCAGATCATAAAGGAAAAGAGCTGCAAAGGGGGCAAGGAAATGTGTTTTCTTCTCTTTGGTCCCTGAGCAATTAAATTTATAACCTAATCTGATGTTAGGGGGTGTGGGCCATAAACCCTGTGTTTAATCAGTTTACACCTAGTGAGTCATTGTACACCCTAGACATTTTAATTTACAACCTGCTGCATTGCAGCACTTTTCTAGGCCTTCTGCTATGTAATATGATATTATTCTAGTTGCTGAGGCTTTAAAAATATAGATACACTTTCTTAGTTCAGATTTTTTTCTTTTCAATTTTCAGTTGCAAATCAAACATGCAGTTACAGAAGCAGAGATTCAAAAATTGAAGACCAAGGTAAGCACCAATCAATATATGGTGTTTGAAATTGTACTTTTTAAGCTTCGGATGCTATGAATAAATTCAACCCTAAGACTAAAAGATTTGTTCCCATGCATTTAAAAGAATACGGATGTGAGAGATTCATTTCCACTGTTAGATGTATAGACAGACCTGCCAATGAGAGCATGCACCCCTGGGAGGAAAGTGCCGCCATACCCCCAAGTGAAAATAGCACAATATTTTAAAAATACATACTTATACATATGCGGTTCCCTCTGAGTTTTCCTCAAAAAAATAAACATTTACTGTTTCAAGCATCCAAATTATGTTTCAATTACTAATTCCTTAAGCACAAGCTACTATACTGTATCTCTTTCTCTTTGTTTATCTTATTTTAAATGGGTTTAATCATTTAGTTTTACCTTATTCATCAGGAACTGTATTCTAACATAGAATATTTTTATAGAAAATATTTCTAATTTCTAATAATTAAAAGCTGTACAGTTTAATATGATATGTGAATAATTGCTCTTAGGTACCAGATGCTATTGGAAATTTTTAGTTGTTTAGTTCACATTATTGAAATTTGTGGGAAAAAATAGGTCATGATGAAGGGGTGTGTATATTTTTAGTTCATATATAATATAATGCAAAATCCAAAGGGCATTTTTATTTGACAAATTGTAAAGTACTTGCAAATTCCTAGAATTGTGTTTAGTTTTATAAAATATGTAATCTCAGAGATTTAAAAAGTTCTTTTGAATTACTTTTAAAACAATATTCTTTATTGTTTTTATGGTCTTTTAAAAATGAAGACATAATCCCTCCCCCACCATTACGAACTGTTTTCCTGTTCACATGGAACATTTGTTTTGCTTTTTCCATGTGTTTTAAATGGAGATGAATTAGCAAGGCTATTTTGGTTAAATGGTATTCTCAGCTAATAACTCTGTAGCTCTTTAGTCAAAACATGTCTATACATCATTCATGGTGTCAGCCAAGCTCTGTGAATAATAATTTTTAAATTAGTAGTGGTTGGTAAATAAACAACTTCGAGCACAGAACACTGCTTAATAAAAGATGCAATAAAAACCAGTCCAAACCAGTCCTGTTTTAAATTGCTTTTGTTCCTTGGCATAGAATGGAAGAATCGAAGACTTTTAAAAATTGTTGGTTACAATCAGGGAAAAAGGTTCCCATTTGATTGTAAGTGCTTTAACAAAGCTTATGTTTTAGACTAAACATTTAATTTAGAAAATTCTAGAAATGAGTATTTTATATTTTTCTCATTGTTGTAGCAGATAATATCCATAGAATAGCTTACTTTACTATGACTCTATATCCATAGTGATAAAAGGATTATTAATTTTGAAATGTTTTTGACTACTTTTTTACTTTGCAATCTGTTTTATCCATGTATTTAGTTTAAAATATACATAAAACACATATTTTTTTTCATTTGCTAAATGCTCTGTGATTTTGGAATATCTTAGATTTTGAAAATTGATAGCTTATAATGACTATCCTTTAGAACTTTAAAGGGGGCATGTGACATAGATGAAGCACTAATTTAAAGATCAGACAGTTTGAGTAATGACATTTGACCCATCACCTAAAGACTCAGTCAGCCTTGAGTTTCTGCAGAAATGAAGGTGTTAGACTAGTATACTAGCTATTCCTAAGAGTCTCTAGAAGCAGAAACCATAAGTAGCTGCCTTTCGTTCCATTGAAGAGATTTAAATTATTTTATCAATAATTTATATTTTTATTTAAACACTGTCTTTATAATTTTATGCAGATTGGGGTTATAAGGATCAGAACAGTGCAGCAAAATAATGAACTACAGACTATGCATGTCGATTGAAATAAAAGATGTAAGGATATCATCAAAAAAGATAAAAACGAAGTAAAAATAACTAACATTTATCATATTATTATGCCCAAGGAGCTGTTCCAAGCACACTGATGTTAGAGAACTTTAGTTACTTGCCTAAGGTTTAAAGGCCAGTAGTGGCAGAGCTGGGGTTCAAATCTAAACAGAATGGTTCCAGAGTCCCCTTCATAACTAGAAGGCCACACAGTGCTTCTGCCCCTCTCTTCTTCCCAATCTGCCTCCCTGCTCTCTCTTTAGTTAATTTATTTACAAAAACTATATGTAAAACAAAACAAAACAAAAACAAAAAACTCTGAAAGAAAGCATAGTGAAAATCATTGGTTAGAATCAAGCTCTCAAATGTTGTCATTTCCTGCTCAGAGAATTTCATACCATATAGTGTGATGGAAAGATCATGGGAGCTGGAATCAAACCAAGTTTTATCATTTATCAGGTGTGTGACCTTGGGCAAAACAATTCACTTTTCAAGACTTCCATTTTATAATCTATGAAATAATGAAAATAATAACTTACTCTTCTCATGGTGTTTAGCGACTGAGTATATGTAACAATTGAATTTAATCCAAAACATGCTATAAAAACATAAGGGATTTTTGCTACAGAAGTACCCAGATTATCTTTGCCTTGACATTTTCTTTATCTAGCTGCAAGCAGCAGAAAATGAGAAGGTGAGGTGGGAATTAGAAAAAAACCAACTCCAACAGAATATAGAGGAGAATAAAGAAAGAATGTTGAAGTTGGAGAGCTACTGGATCGAGGCACAAACATTATGCCACACAGTCAATGAACACCTCAAAGAGACTCAAAGCCAGTATCAGGCCTTGGAAAAGAAATACAACAAGGCAAAGAAATTGATCAAGGATTTTCAACAAAAGTAAGCAGCTTCTAATGACTGAAGAAGAGTCATGTGCGTTTAAAGAAGGTTTATATACAGTAATTTGGTAATATCTAGTGGTATAGAAAAGATGGCCTTAGAGGTATCCCCTAAAAAGCATAGTTAAAGCAAAAATAGGCATTAAGTTTTGGAAATCATTCTATCATTTTTTTATAGGAGATTATATTGTGTTTTTTTTTTTACCATTTTACCAGTTACCTCATGAATTTTTTTTTGATAGTTAATCATTGATAGTAACTGTTAAGACATTTGAGTCTTTATTCTTTTTGAAACATCTGGGTGATTCAGAAGCAAGAAGCCCTACTGAATTCATGCAGAATGACTATTGGACATAGTACATGCAGAGCAGCAGTGGGGGCCTTGCTGAGGCTCTTTCTGTCTTTGTTATAATCAGTAACATCAGAATTTTCCCACTATAGATACTCTAAATATAGACTAGCAAGACCCCTTGCCTCAGCACTTCATCACAGTGAGAGAGTCCATCACCACATTCTGCTCTTGAATTTCAGCAGCTCTTTCTGAGATGACGCTGCTTTGCTTCCATCTGTTGGATCTTGGTCTAATTTCAGGGAGGCTGACCAGGGAGATTTTGGCTTGATATTTTTCATCAGTTACTTCTGGCTAGCGAAAACAGTAAGAAGTAATGCCAGTGCCTCTAGTCTTCATGCCAAGCTTTAGAAGCTAAGAATATATGTAAGGTTCACTATAGCTCTGTTATTTCCTAGAAATAATATTTGTAATATTTAAAAGAGATTGCTATAAAAAGTTTATTGTTAAAAAAGGGGAAATTGTTCTTTGTGGTAGTGAATTCAGTACATTACTATTTTAACTCTTCTTGTCAAAAATATCATATTTAACTAAATTTCATGTAAAATTTTATGATGTTTTGCTAAATTTGTATATTATCTTCCAGGCTCTCAAAATGGAGATATTTCTCCTTCTTTCCATATTATCTCCTGGTGTATAAGAGGCATTTCTCCCTCAGTGTTTCTGGCCCACCCAACCCCTTTCCACTGTCAGTCACAAGGAGCAGTCTTATTATAATTATATTTTTTAAACTCTTACCATCCAGTTCCATCAGTTTGCTAGATATATTATTTTGTAAATGTGAAATTATATCTACCTGACATGTAATTATCACCACTAAATTACCCAAGGTGGGTCATTAGTTCATAAGCTCCTGTCTAATTATGTATGGGTGCTCTAGAATCAGGAGCCACAAATGAAAATCATATTAAGCAGAAGCAAAGCACTTTACTTTGTGATGCATTAAAATGTTTTATTTGATTTCATTATTATACCGTTTCTCTGTGATTGAGTTTTATTTATTTAAATAGCTGCCCAGTTATTTATCAGTACAGTTTATCACTTCCAATAAGAATTTTCACATCTTTCCTCATCTATTGACTATTTGATGTGATCAGATCTATTATTTACTTCTTAAGAGAACTAGATTTCATCAAAAGACAGGAAGCAGAAAGAAAGAAAATAGAAGATTTGGAAAAAGCTCATGTCGTGGAAGTCCAAGGCCTGCAAGTACGGGTGAGTTCCATGCTCAAAGCCACCAAATAATAGGATGATTTTGCCTCATACTTGGAGAGGAGTGCTGGTTTTATGAATGGATGTATTTTTTTTTAGATTAGAGATTTGGAAGCTGAAGTGTTCAGGCTACTGAAGCAAAATGGGACCCAGGTTAATAATAACAACAACATCTTTGAGAGAAGAACATCTCTCGGCGAAGTCTCCAAAGCAGATAGCGTGGAGAACTTGGATGTCAAGCAGACCTCCTGTCAAGATGGCCTAAGTCAAGGTTAGTTTAACCTAACCATAAAAATCACTCTTCATGACTGTACAATTGAGTCGTAATATTCTTCTTTTTCTTAACCAGAGATTTAAAAGTTGAAAAAGCCTTCCTGTCACGGGAAAGAAGAAAAGGCTTATCAGAATAGAAATTTATCATTTAGCACTTGTTTTATCAAAAATAAGTGTTTTGATGTAAAGAAATAACAAAATTCCAACTTAAGATAAGCCAAAAACTATTTTAAAACCATTGCATATTGATACACTTAATATAATACCTTAAAGTGATAGTTTTATCCCATCTAGGGTGAACTATACTACTTATGTATTAGTGAGTAAGGCTTAAAAATTTTAAACTACTGAAGATCTTTTTTATGACATCAGAAGGCTGACTACCTACTTCCAACATTTACAATTCATTGACTTAAGAAGTTCTATATAAATTTTGTGATTTTACAAACTTGGTGTCATATATGTACTTTTCATTCTTTCCTGTCAAAGACCAAATAACACCAGAAATGCTGGAAATATTTTTTATATAAATGGTTGTCTTCTTTCACACACCAACCATAAATAAATCACTGATTTTCTCACGTGCACACACACCCATATGTAAATTGTTTGTATATGAATGTGAATGAACACTTTAACCTCTATAGTATATTTTTAAATTAGAAAATGTGTAAGAACTTATAATGATAAATACATACCAGGATATAAAACTTTTGGTTTCATCTTTTAAAATAGCTACCTAGAAAAAAAAAAAAGATAAATAAATAAATTAAATAGCTACCTGGTAGTTTTTGGAAAAAGAGAAAATAAGAGAATGCTGTGCAGCAGCATTGTCATGAGAGGGCTGACAAGTCACAGGCAGTGACTGGACACGCAGTGAAACTGTTTACTGATAAGTCGTTTAATTATTTGATGATCTTTCTCACATATTAAAATGTCTCCAAGGAGTCTGTCCTGATAAACAAGTGTTTAGATCATACCGATAACTTTTAGAACTACACTCTTAGCCATTACAAATGAAAAGTACTGGAAATCTTCATTTGAAATTAAAGCAATATGTAGAGATTTGAGACCATTCACTTCAGTTTATATCTTTTTGCAGGGTTTTCCCTTAATAAAATATAATCTGTAATTACCACCTCCTGGGCAGCTTAAATTAGAGTATTTAGCTCCAGCATCACCGTTAGCTAAAGAGCACTTGTGATTTCAGGAAGGTTGTTCAACTTCTCGGGGGTGGTTTTACTACGTATAACATAAAAATAGTAACATTTCTTTTTTCTCCACCCTAAAGGGTATTTTGAGGCTATATGACATAGTCTGTGGGGCCAGGGGGAAAGTAATTTTATTACAGCTTTTATAGAATTATAATATTTACATCTCTGTAAGATTGATTTCTAAAGAAAAATTTCAGAAATCAAATCAATTTTTTATGTCTTTGACTATTTTGATTCTTAAAATTAATTGTAGTTTATGATAAATATGTGTTCCTGCTGTGGCATGCATGAAGTATGATCAGTAACCAGTAGCTTTCCAGAGTCTAGTTCCTTTCTGTTCATTTCATTCAGTTTAGAAATCTGTATCTTGTCAAACATATAATTAATGGTATTTATTAAATTATATGACTACAGAAGATCAACAAACTATATTATTAACATGCTGATTTGGATCAAAACCTTATATTTCTCCTGAACCCTTTTTCTCTTCTACACCCTCCGTTCTGCCACGTAATTATCAGTTTCCCTAGCAACACTGTCCATTCACAGTGAGATGCGGAGACTACTAATTCTTACTGAAACCAGTGCATGCTTGCGCAGTAGAGGTAGAATCAGTCATCTCAGACATTAGTAGTATACACATCAAGCGGTGCTCTTCCAGTTTTGCTGCTGAGGACAGTCAGTTATAAATCTCCTTGAATTTCAGTTACTTGATCACATAAACTAAATGGCTTGGTCAGTAGCTAGACAGCAATGCTCTGGAAAGCACTTTTCTAAATTGATCCTTTGCTTCTGTTGCTAGGGAACGCTGAAGTACTAGATGTTTAGAAAAGGAAATAAAACTGTGGACCAAACACAGGCCATTTGGCATTTAAGGATGCTCCCCCTAAACACATACCTTTTTGCAACAGGATGGTACAGGATGCAGTCAATTCCACTAGTTCCTGCCCCTTAGGCACAGTCCTCTGCCTCCCCACCTCCTGTGGACTGTCCAGGTCTGATTTGCTTTCCAAACTGAGCCCACTCAAGTATCTCATTAAAATTTTGATTATACATACAAGTTTATTATTTAATATGTTCTAATACTTTTTCTTATATAAAGCAAATGTAACAATTATTTTTTTCACCAAGAGCCATGATAAACCCTAAATCCCTTCTCGTGTATGCCAATGTGCTGGTCAAGTATTATTTTATGTGTTCCAGGATGTGAAAAGCAATGCTTTTCCCTACTGCCATGTTTCGTGTGTATCATTTCTTAATGACCAAGTAATTCTGGTCTATATAAGAGTTCTCTACCTTATCCAAGTACCCTGAAATGACTAGGTATGTTTGTGGCTGCTCAGCTAGTCAAGTCAGGATTAGAGTAAGAGCAGAGAACAGGCATATCAAAGAGATATTGGTAGGAAAAACAAAAAAGGCTGTAGTCTTAGTTTGATTAGATTCCCTATAAAAGTCACTTAAACTACATGCTCTTTCTAAGCTTCCAGATATTCCAGGATCTTTATGATGATAACGGTTTTCAGCTTCAAATATTTTAAAGCCTGTTTGTTAAAGAAAGATTATCTGTATTTCTTAGAGATACTGAAAGAAAAACTAGGAATGTTGGTAAAAATTGTATGAAGGCAGGTTATGATTTTCCTATCTTGAAAGGTGAGAACTAAGTACAATACCTGTAAAAAAATTATTTGGAAGACCAAAATCCTGGTGGCACTCTGACTTGTACGAGGAAGGGTGATTACTAATTAAAAGAGTGGTATTTGGCCCTGGTAAGTATACAACAAGGTATATGATTTGTAAGGTGTCTGGGATCAAGGTTGTGGAAGATAAAGGTTTTGATATGAGACAAATGAATAGATGATATAAACATTTTAAGAGATGAGAGGTAATTTGAAGAAGAGAAAATGAATAAAATTAGAATAAGTTTTTCCTGATTTATAGACACTATTTTAAAGGCAGGGCCTTATGTTAAAGTTTATGCCACAGGGTATTCTTGGAGTAAATGGAGGCTTTGAATGCCTGAGAAAGAGTTTATACTTAATTCCATAAGCATTCTGACCCACTAACAATTCTAAGGCATAACAGGAGCTGAGGCACTTGTGGCTTTGTAAATTTAGTCCAAGGATCCCTATGAAGTTTGGCTATTACTACCTAGTGCTTCTTCCTTCTCATACCCATCTACTCAGCCAGTGGGCCACCAGTTAGATGATATTGCATGTTATTTTCCCAACATGTGAACATTCAGGATCATTTAAAGCAGTTTATCTTTAGTTACTTACTATTCCTTAGCTCTGACCACAACTGAACAAGAAGAAAAACACTTAAATTTCAAGATGGCAGATTATAGGAAAGTCGAGACTTTCAGAGTAGAATGTGGCTGGAATTAATTACTTAATCCTGGATGTCTTTTAGTTAGCTACTACTCAGGTGATTTAAGAGTATCACAGAGAAAGGAGTATAAGGATATGAAAATAAAGCCATCTTGCTTCCTTCTTTTTTCCCTTACTGCTTTTCCCCAGAATGGTTCGGCTGCTCTAATAAGGCACTAGATTTCCCAAAAGTTGATCCCAAAAATAGTAGTCTGCACCTGAATCCTGAACCCAGTATGCTTAGTCCCAAACCCAGGACTTGTAGACACGTCAGCAGAACTCTTGAGTCTGCTTAGATAGTCAAGCTGGCCAATTCTCTGGTCATCAGGCCCCATCCAAATGGCATTTGCTTGTTGTGACCCAGTTGTTACCTTATTGGTTTTCATGGAATTTGATTTTTTTTTTAGTTGAATTACTTCTGTGGAATTTACTCAGACTTAAATAAAGTCTTTATTGGGAAGGGCAAAGGGAAGTAACCAACTGTCATTAAGGGTGTCTGCCTTTTTTCCCACCAATTGGTTTTTAAAGTCTTATACTTCATTCATGTACTGTCTGAAGTAACTTAGACACTTCTATATGACAGGTTAAGGTGAATTGAAAGTGGCAAGATAAGGGAGAACAATGAGGATGAGGACAGTGTGGAAACAGAAATGATGCTGCAGGTATATGTAACATACTTCCACTATTTTGGAGGCTAGGCCTTTAATTTGGCTCTAAGCTTTCTAGTTGCCAGAAGGAAATGGAAACTCATGTTCATTACATATTTCACAATGATCATAAGGTAAAAAACAAACAAAAAACCATCTGCTCAAGAGAAGTGTAACTATTGGTACAAATAATATATGATTTGGAGCAAACAGTGGTATTAATATTGATAACATCCTTACAGTAGATTGATGATTGTATTAGAACAGTTTCTCATAGCGACCCTTAGTGTAGACTAAAGGCATCGCACAAATATATACAACGTAGTGTTCAGTAAAAGCAATTTAAATTACTGGAGGGAAAAAATGGATAAGATGTGATGGTACCTAGCTCTCTGCTGACCTAGTTTGTTGCTCAGGTGCTCTGTCATATATTTGTCAAGTTGAATTTGTTAACTATGTTCAAAACTGTTAGAATGTATTACTGAAAGAGATTTTTTTTTAAACCTCACACTAAAATTGTGGATTTTCTGTTTCTTCTTTTGGTTATGTAATTCATAACCAAAATTGTCCACTTTGCTCGATATTTGAAGAGCTATATTAGCTTTCTTTTGGTTAGTGTTTGTACGGTACATCTTTTTTTTCCCCATTCTTTTACTGCAAATTTTCTATGTCTTTTGTAAGTTGCATAGTTTTTTACTTTTAATTAGTCTCTCAATCTTATTTTTAAAAATTTTTCTCAATATTTATTTCTAAGATGAATTTAGAAAGTTGCTATGTTATTACCAATATATTGAGTTTAAATCTAACATCTTACTATTATTTGTTTATAATCTAACAACAACAACAAAAAGAACATTTTCTTTGTTATTTTTGCCTATTTTCTCGCCTTCTTTTGAATTAACCAAGTGGGAACTTTTTAAAATTTATTTTCCTCTATATTAACTTTTCTTTTTATTTTTTGTGGATACCATTTAGATATCATTTAGAATATTTGCAGGAGAGGATGGACCAAATATTAATTAAGATATTCATCCAACTGTTTCAGTTCTTCAAAAAAATTTTTTTCTCTCCAAATAAGTTTTATTAGCATGATTAAAAACATTTTCTTGAATAAAGACAGAAAAAAATTTCTAAACATGAAAAAATATCAGTGGCTATACCTTATAACTTATATTTGAAATTGAATGGACAGCCTGACAGCCTTATTGCCTGTCTTCATTTTATTAAAAACAACTCATTCTTGATTTTATATGAAGTTATTAACTATATTGTTTGGGAATGAATCCCTATTACAATTAAATTAAAAAAAAATTCTTCCAAAATTGCAGTGTGACCTGTATTATTGAGTAAACAGTTGATAAAAATTCTCAAAGAGTTAGGATTTTGTTTTTTATTTAAAACAAACAAATATATCTATGATGTACCATAAGTATTGAAGTTCTTAAATGAGCTTTTAATAAATATTGAGTGGCAATAAGTTAAAGGTCGTACTCTCTGGCAGGTGCCTTGAGGATGGTCTTCTGTGTATCTAATGGAGTAGAGATCTGTATATTTAACAAACAGTGAATATGGAGATGGAGTTAATACATTTTTATGAGATTTAAGCTATCTAACACGGTTGTGTTTTGGAATAGAGTTCTTCATTCTGAGGTAAGCAGAGTGAATACCACTGGCTGGCCAGGATTCCCTACATTAAGAAAAAAATAATCTACTTATTCACAAAGATAAATCCTGACTCCAGAAATATATTTTGTATATATCATACCCAACTTTTATTTAAGGAACACAAAGTTAGTTTAACATTGGAAAACTCATATATTTTACACATTAACCAAAGGAAAATATAGATAATCATTTCATTAGGTGAAGACAAACATTTAATAAAGTTGAATACTTATTCATGATAAAAAGCTTATTAGGCTAGAAATACAAGAAACTTTCGTAACTTGATTTGAGGCTAACAAAAGTCTATATCAAACTTCTTATGAAGTGGGGAAATGTTAAAATCAGTAATTTTCTTTAAAATTAAAAATACCTTTAACATTTTACCACTAAATATACTATTCCTACTTCTATTCATTGTTGTCCTAGAGGTCCTAGTAAGTACTAGACAAGCAAGAGATAAATACATGTATGTATGTATGTATGTATGTATGTATGTATGTAAGTAAACAGGACCAACCTGCCTTTCTTTTCTTTTTTCTTTCCTTTCCTTTCCTTTCCTTTCCTTTCCTTTCCTTTCCTTTCCTTTCCTTTCCTTTCCTTTCTTTTCTTTTCTTTTCTTTTCTTTTCTTTTCTTTCTTTTCTTTTCTCTGTCTCTCCATCTCTCTCTCTCTCTCTCTCTCTCTTTTTCTCTTTGTCTCTCTCTCCCCCTCCCTCCCTCCCTCCTTCCTTCCTTCCTTCCTTCCTTCCTTCCTTCCTTCCTTCCTTTGCACTTGACAAGTTGTTTCTAAAACATATATGGAAGAACAACTTGGCCCAGAGTAGTCAAGATACTCCTGAAGAAGTACAAGTTGAGGGAACTTGTTCTTTCAGATGCCAAGATTCACTGTAACGTAACGTAATAGTGATTAAGACAGTGTGGTGTAGTCTCAGCAATAGACAAGTAGACCAGCACAACAGAGCCAAGTCTGGAAACAGACTGACCCATTTATATCAGTTTGAAAATAATACAGAACTGACACTGCAGATTAGTGGAGAATGGATGAACTAACAAATGGTGCCAAGAAAATTAACCATTCACATGAGACAAAGTGAAATTGGATCTGACCTCATATCATTTATAAAATTGATTCCAAATGGATTAAAGTCTCAAATATGAAAAGCAATATATAAACCTTTTAGAAAAAAATCTAGGAGAATGTTTATATGATTTAAGGTGCAAAAATTCCGTATCATAAGAAAAACTTAATTAATTTGACATCAGTAGTATTAAGAAAATTTGATCTTCGAAAGACACTATTAAGAACATGGAAAGAGAAACCAAAAATTGAGAGAAGATATTTGTAGCCCATATAACCAAGAAAAGGGGCCGTTATCCAGAATATCCTAAGAACTCATACTGGTCTTAGGAAAACACAACTAAATAGACAGAACACAGGAGCAATCAGTTCACTAAAGAGGAAACCCAAAGGTTGCTGAACATAAAGAACCATTCAACCTCATTTGTAAAATAAAACAATTGGCAAAGATAGTTTCACAGTAATATGTGATTGTTAGCGTATGTAGGAAAAAAAGTAAACTCACACAACTATTTTTGTTTAAATAGTCTGGTATTATTCAGTAAAATGGGAAATGTGTAAATCCTTTGGCCCAATAAGTTTACTTCTGTGTGTATGTATGCTCTCTAGAAACTTGTCAGCGCACACCAAAGCCATGTTCAAAAATGCACAGCAGTGTTGTTCATCATAGCTGTAGTAAAAAAGCAATCCTAGTCATCAGAATTTTCAACATATTGTTGAGCAAGCAACCAAAAATGATTTGCGGAATATAATGTACAGTTCATTACCGTGCACATAAAGTTAAAAAAACAAGCAAAATTGATCAGTATATTCTTTAGGGATACTTTTGTGGGATAACTAGGAGAGAAAAACAGGGGCTACAATTTGAAATGGGGCATAGAACGGGCTTCAGAAGTACAAATTTTACTTTTCAGGCTTGATGGGTGTCTTTTTTTCCTCCTTTTTCTATGTGACTTACATATATGGTATATATTTTTGTATAAATAAAATATTTTAAAATAGGAAATTTTAACTAGTATAACTGAAAGATAAGAATGAGGAAAAAAACACAAAAATTTCTTTAGGCTTAAAACTATTAGTTTAAGATTTAGTAAGGGGAAAAAAAAAAAGCCAGCACTAGGTGGACATTTACACCAATGAAGTCCCTGAGGCCGTTGGTCTCCACTGAGATACCGTTTTCTGCTGAGGCTGTAACCGTGAGTTGCCTCTGTCCTTTTTGCCTTTCCCTGAGCCCTCGGTGTTAGTGGCTCTTTTTAGATACCTGTGGCTACAAGGCCAGTCCAGACCCCTACCACAGCCTCCGATTTATTTCTTGATAGAGTCTGAGAGTACATTCAGTATTCACTTTTAGTATTGGAACCCAGAATTTTAAAATAAGGTTAAAGGCATGATTAAATCCAGAATTCATTAAATGGAAAGTCGTTAAAAGGAAAGAGAATGCTTGCACCACATTATCTGTAGTGTCTTATACAATGGCATTAGATACAGAGCAATGAGGTAATTATTCCATGCTGTCATGTTGCTCTCATTTGGGGCAGGGGAGGATTCTGGGGTAGATATAAATATCTGAATTCATGATAAAGAAAGCTTGATAATCACAATTTTCATTTTACCTGAACAAATTATTTTCAATAACTAATCCCTGATAAATAACTTTGACCATGAGATATTGAATTGCACTAATTAAAGGGTGAATGTTCCCAGTAAATCACTATGGAAAATTTTAATGAACAAGCCAAATGAATGAGAAATCTATACTTTCGATTGTTTTCTGGCATTTCATTAAAGCCCAAATCTGTCCTCTTGCTCAAAAAACAAAGCACCTAAATTGCCTGTCAAGTTTTGTGCAAGTTTTGCATCTATTGTGTGTAAGCCATTAAGACTTTTTTTTTTTTTTTTTGCCAAATCAACAAGGCATTCAATAGGAGGTATTTAGTTACAAAATGACAACTCTCCTTGGTTCCTATTTCTCACTGCATCTTCGTATAAGTTCACAGAAGTCACCAGACTCTTTAGTCCTACCGAGGTATGTATTAATACAGAAAGCTATGTAAAACAGTTTTGACAGAAAAGTCATTTTTGTCAGAATGAACTTAAGCTTAGTAATTTCTGTAATTTTAGGAAAAGTGGGCTACTTTATATTTTACTTTAGCTTTTGAGTTTCATTTTCTCGTAATTGTGCTGTAAGGTAGATTACGATCTTCTGGAAATAAAGACAATTTTAACTCAATGTGGGATATAGCCCATTTTCAAGAAAACTTTACGAGATAACTGTATTCTGAAATATTTCTTACATTTTATAAATATGCTCTCGTTCAGCATGGAATTCTAATTATACAGATTGGAAGAGACCATATAGTTATGCTAAGGTAAACTAAAAGAACAGGCTGGGATGTGAAGGGCTATAAATGTAGAAAGGATAAGATGCTGCATGGAGTGGTTCATATGTGAAGTATGTGTGTGGGCTCTTCTAGGCTGTGGTGGGCCACAGATTTCACTTGTTATCTATCAGCCAAGAGGAAAACATGGTCAATTATGAGGTGTTTTATAGCATCTAAAAGTTAAAACTCAGTGATGAACAGCTATTTCTGGAATTAGGACCAGAAAATTCTCTTGTGTATATGGTTTTGAACAATGTGCCAGCCATATTGTTTCAGTAGTTATAATACCTAGATTCTTAAGGTTTATTTTTTTTTAATTAATGTAGGGCACTAACATCAGATTTTAACTGAGTTCTTTTAGGTGGACATGAAGTAGTATTCTACTTCCATACTGGTACAGTAATTATGTCTGAGATCTGCAGGAAATTTCACTTATGAGGAAACTTAAGCAACATTAGAATGTAGATGTACTGAAAAACTCTATTGCTTGTGAGTTTTTTGATGAAACAGAAGGGCTCAGGGGTATAAAAATAGTCATTTGGATCTCTATTTTGGTTTTAAAATTGATTTATTCAAGTTATGAAAAACCTAGCTTTTTAAATTTTTAAATTTGGTGTGCAAATCACTATTAAGGGAACTTGGAATAATATTTAGTTTCTATTTTCAAACAGCTAATTGAACATCTACAAACACTTAAAATTACATTTATAAATTTGTTATGTTTAATTTCCTTTTTAAGTACTATTACTAGCAGCTGACAGTCTTCACAAGTACTTAAGAAATTCTTATATATTACATTACATTTACAAGTATTGTGAACTAAGTTGTCTTAAATCTTTTAATGCTGTACATATCTAAGTCTTACTGTTGTCGAAAGATAACTTTCCCATGGCTTCCTTAGCCAACAACTGTCATCTCAGGTAACTTAGGGTATTTCCTACCAAAGGCATAAGATCTGAATTCTTCCTTCTTATCAAGGAAGCTATTATATCAAAATATATAATTTGAGGAGTTGCCTAATTAGCATAGATGGGATTACTAATAACCCAGAGATTTTTGACTGAGAAACTGATTAGATTCTTGTAGTCAACTTTCAGTGAAAATGTAGAAGCTTATTTATTGTCAAAGACACTATAATGGCAGGAAGAGGACATTTACATATCCCACCTTCTTAGACCCAGCTTTTGCCTTTGACCTCATAGTCCTTCTCACAGAGGCCTGCAGTCCCCAACCAGTTTGCCCATGGGTTAGATTTTACATTTCTTTGAATTTTAGGTTATGCAGATCTTTTCTATCAGATTCTAAAGACATCTGACACTGAAGGACTCAATGTTTAAATGCCTCTTTCCCTATTGTCTAAATATAAATTCTGCACCCTTTCACAGTCTGAATCAAGCAACTCTTAGAAGAGTTTCAAATGATATACAGTGGAATTTAGGTCTTCTCAGATAGTTTTTTTTCCTTATTTGCAGCCGCTCCCTCTATGGGCAATCTAGTGGCATCACTAAAGAGTCACTGCTAGGATATGGACAGTGGAATGTGGCCCTTACTGCCCTCTGAGAAGAGGAGTGTAAACTGACTTTAAGCTAAGGGAGGCTAAGCTGGATATCAGACTGCATTGGAAAAGCACTGCACTAAAACATATAACCAAATTAGGCTTCAACGAGCATATAGTTTTGAGATTGCATTATATGACAAAAAAAGGAATTCCTTAATATTTGTCAAAGAGTAGCAAATGAAATGTATAGTTCATTCAACAGTAAACTCAGACCTAATTGAAAGATTAGGAAACAGCAGTAATCTGCTTGTTTTGAAACAATAAGAAATCAGCTTCCTAAAATGTTATCGATAATGCTTGGGGTATAAAATTTATCAGCTTTTAGGTGATTTTATATAAAGAAAACAACTGTTAATAGAGTTCAGGGTGAGAGGTGCCCATGGATGGGTTCCTAACCAAAGTGCTGTCATAAGATGAGCTCAAGTCATGTAACTCAGTTTCAAAAGACCATATCTAACATCTTCCCCATACAGTACTAAAACAAAGCACTAACTGGAAGCTAAGTCACAGGCCTTGTTTAGGCCAGATCATCAGACAGTTGATAAAGTAGTGAGGCAGGCAAACAGTCTTCATAGATATCACGAAATAGCAGCTTCTTCACATGGGGCAAGATGACAGTCACATGGATTTTGACAGTTTTCTGGGCTAATATCAATATCTGGGAATACTGAGTCCTAAAATGCTAAAGCTGTTGGATTAGAATGGAATTAAGATGTCTGTAAAAGAAAACATGCTGAATATATGGGGGTTTTTTTTAAACTAATTTTATATAAGTAATACATAAATGCAAAACAAATACATAATGCAAAAGATTTTAACATTACAAATAGGACTGAAGTATCTGTTGACCAAATCTCCAAATCTAATACCTTTTTTGATGGTAACCACCATTATCAGTCTGAAGTGTATCTTTCCTGTTTTTTTTCTATGCAATTATATGCATATATTTACCATTAGAGAATATATTTTATGTTGCTGTTTTTAAATATTTAAGATGTATGTACCTATTATTCTGCAACTTGCTTTAGTCACTTAAGATTCTCTTGCTAACCTTTTCATGTCAGTAAACACATTTACTGAATGCTTATGTACCAGTCATTATTCTAAACACTTGTATATCTTTCAATGCATTTAGTCCTCATAAAAATGCAGTTATTATTATGTTATGTTATTATCGTGCCCGTTCTGCCGTTGAGGATTCTGAGGGACAGAGTTTAGGCAAATTGCCCGATTTAGTGGCAGAGCCACTACTCTGGATTCAGGGAAGACCAACCCCAGGTCTGCTCCCATGTTAACCATTTTACACTGGCCCGTGAGCCACATGACCTCCCTCTGAATGCCGTATGTATGAACCCAAAGCCCCATGAGACCGTCTTTTATGAACTTGCAGTGACTGTGAATGATATGCAGATAGCATTCAAGTTTTAAAATGTCACCAAGTGTCTCATTATGCTCAGCATTTCAGTTGATAATAGCACAAGCCAGGCAGTGTGATCTGTATAAGGTCTGACTGTTTTTGAGGAGAATAATGCACATAAGAATGCAGAGCAGACCCCATTGTTATGCTGTTCCATTCCCCTGCTTCCCTTGCCGTCTATATCTGATCCGTGGGCAGCATTCCATTTACGTCAAAAATAACGTCAATCTAGTGAAAAAACTGAATGACTCACAGCATTACTTTAGGGAACCGGTCTCTGTAATACAATATATAATATCCTAATTTCACAGAACCTTTTTTCATAACAACTGTTCAAATCATATTCGAATCCATTAAATTCTTTTAAAGGATCCAATTCGAAGCAATATTGAAACTATTCTTCTTAAGATAAAGGTATATTGAAGAGGAGTCCCACCCACTCAAAATTGCTCTGTCATTACCTACTTTATATCTTTTCTATATTTGTCTGTCTGTATTTATTGATTCACTTGAGTCTGCTCTTCTTTTGTATTTCTGGCTGAATTTGAGTCAGGGGTAGGCCATTTCAGAGACTGGAGAGTCTGAAAGAAAGAGTAAAGAGGAAAGGAGAAAGAGAAAGGAAATTTTCTTCTGATTATTATGGACAACAGAGCAAGATACACTGGAGAGAAGAAGTAGGAGAAGAACCCAGAGTCTTGAGTTTATAAAAGCAGTGTTATGCTATTGATTAAGATCTCTGAAGAGAATGAATGACAGTGAGAGAACATGGCCACCTACACACTTACACTTAGTAGCACATAACTTAGAAATGTTGAGCCAGTTGGAGTTCTCCTGCCACATCACCGTCCACAAACTGACAGCTAAATTTTTTATGTAAGAATTTTATTTCTTGGATAAATATAAAACCAAATGAAATCCCTCAGTTTTTTCTCCCCCCTCTGATGCTGTATGCTTCTGGGAATTTTGCAAAGTTGGCCCTTGACGTGTGTTTTTGGTTGGAACAAAAAGTAGGACTAAAAAAAGAGGATTTAAAGAAGGCAGATTACTTGTGAAGTTTACTTTCAGACTTGTGAGTGACCTTCTAGAAGGAGGATAGGTTTCTGAGGACTGAACTCTCTCCACTGTCTTCCACAGATTAACTGTGCGATACAGTTAGTAGACAAGTTGGTAACTTTTGAGCCTTGGTTTTCCTATCTGAGGAAGAAAGGCAGGCTAGGATCCCTACAGTTCTTTTGAATTATAATATCCTGATTCTTATATGACATGATAGAAAAAGATAGCTTCCAGTGGTCAGACCGATTAGTCTTCTGGTTACCCAGCAGCATAAGTCTGGCACACATTTTCCTCCTGTTTCATATATCGCCTCTAATACTCCGAAGGGAGGTGTTACTTGTAGTGTCTCCTGGGGCACTCTCCAATGTCCTTCTGGCATAAGAGCTGTTGAAGTGAAAGTTCTCCACTACATACCATTTTTCCCAGTTTTTACTTAACATTTTTTTTTCTCAGGATGGAATATTGATAACTGATTTGTAATCCATGGGTCACTGCTGTAAAGTAGCCCCAAGGTCTTTGTTTTCAGACACTCAGAAATTGTTAATTGGATGTGATATGTTGTTGGCCACTTGGATAATGGATTTAAGGCACTGCTTTTCAAGTTTTGGCTAACTTCATCTTTAATGTGACTACTTGAGTGGTTTTCTCCTAGTCAGTGCTAACTGATATTAAAACAAAGATACCAGATTGCCATCTTGGGGTACCAGTACCAGACAAATTACTGAATAGTTATAGAGCCAGAAGTCCCAGAATAAGTTCTCTATACTCTAAACACTGCTAATAAGTAGTTCTCCTCTTCCCTCACTTTATCTGTTCAGTACCTAGAAATTGAGAAAGTACTGCAATCCTGGATTTTGAGTGCTATGCTGGATCTGCTAGGATTCTATTGCAAAAATAGCTATATTTACTAAAATAGAATGAGCTTCCTCCTTAGTTCTTTTTGTCACCAACTAATCAAAGCTGTTATTAAATCAACCAAATAAGAAATCATCTGAGAAATCATTTTTCTGTAGTCTTCCCTTTCATGCTCTCTTAACACGTGTGGAAGATTAATGATAATATTTCATATGTAGCCTGTTGAAGTGAATTTCCTAGACTACTCACACCACATGTGATTTTACAACTGAAAACACTGAACTCTAATGGCATTAAAATCTTATTGTAGTAACTTGTTTAACATCAGCTACATTGAAATGCACAGAATAGTAGCCCGGGAGTCAAAAAAAAAGAGAAAAAAAAAAACTAGAATAATCATGGAGGCTCATCAGCTAGCTACGGAGATGAGGGCAAGTTACTCAAGTTGTCTGAACTTTAGGAGACGAAATAGCACACTTGTCCCTGGAAGCTGTGGTGAGGTACACATGAGATGGTGTATGTGACAGGCTTTGTGTTATAGAACGCACAGTCCAAATATGAAATACAAAAGCTTTGTAAATTACGCATGTACGCAGTATATCTAATTATATTATCGCTTTCATCTATTTGGTGCTTCTAGACTTTGTATGTAAACAAGAGCTTATAAGGTTATTCCCAATTATCACAATTAATGAACTTTTAATGGGTAGCCTCAAGTTTAGATTTTATTGGAAGAAGGATATTAAAGTGATCAAAGAGATGATTTTATCTCCATTGACATGTAAAAAATAGACAACTAATTAGAAAATATTTAGCTATTCTTTATATACATCTGAATGGTCTGACTTTTCTTAATATTCACTTCTTTCAAATACAAGAAATGAAAAATCAAAACCTTCTATAAATATTGTCATTCAGTGAATATATCTTCTAGGGGAAAATATGTTTATTTGTTAGACCCATATGCCAGGTGCTAAAATCCATAAATAAGAGATGTACAACCTGAGATGTTTCCTTGTTTTGGTTTTATAATAAATATATTTAGAACATATCTTAATACTGTGAAAAGGAATTTCCTGGAGGAATGCTACTGTAAGAAATTGTTTTATTCTAGTAATATCAATATGTATTAATTTTTTACAACTCAGTTATTTGCTTTATTTTTAATAATTTAAGTCCAGGGGGACTTAATTATTAATTCCTCTAACATTATGACTATTTAATGACTGCCACTCTGAAAAGGTAAAAGTAAAAAGATAAAGTCTTACTAGTAAATTCTGTTATAGCAAATTTATGCTGATTTTCACCTTTTGTTGCCTATACTTGACCTGGCTCCTGATTTTTACAGGATTTTGTCTTTGATTTCTAAGATTTCCCAACTTTGATATGCTGCCCTCTTGTATATTTGTTCATCAAACACTCCACCACACATACACATAAATAAATAGAAATCAGTGCTTTTTATAATTATCTTGTAGGAAGTTTTTATGCTCTTTTGATGTTAGATTTTTGTTGTTGCCTTGGTCATGGTTAGTGTTGGTTTTTTCCCTTAGGCTTTGTATATTTCTCCCAGATCAGCCTGATTTCTTTGTTACCTATGGGATATCAGGTCGTCATGGTTGTCACTTGTTTCTTGCCTCGTGTTAACTGATAACCTTGAGATTTTGTCATCAATATCTGCAGTCTCTCTGTCAGTCCTCTTCAAAGATTTCTCTCCCTGATTATTTTGCAACATTTTTTTTTTAGACTTGAATGAAGCAGTCCCAGAGACAGAGCGCCTGGATTCAAAAGCACTGAAAACCCGAGCCCAGCTCTCTGTGAAGAACAGACGCCAGAGGCCCTCTAGGACAAGACTCTATGACAGTGTCAGCTCAACAGATGGAGAGGATAGTCTAGAGCGGAAGGTGAGCACCTGGACTGTTTTCTGACTTACAGTGTTGCACTGTATTTTTGCTCCTACAGGTTATGGAAGATAATGATTTTTCTGCAACTAGATTCTATGCCCTAGTTGGAAATGGCTGGAATAGTTCACTTCTTTGTCTCCTAATTTCTTACTTAACTCGATATATTGCTGTAATTCATATTCTTTCTGTGTACTCATTCAGTGAACTAACCAAGAGCATTATTCATATTGTCACATTTCATGATGGTGCTTTTGATATTCAGCTGTTGGTTTTACCTAGTGGGAAATAATGAATGTACAAGTAATTGTTTCCTCTCTGTCTTCGGTGTCTGTATTAGTTATAATGGTAATATGGTGAGTTGTTATGAACTATGCAGTCTCATCTGTAAACCAGCAAACAAAAATCGGTTTTCGTGGGGATTTACTAAAAAAAGTTGGTCTTATATCAAAGCAAATATTACATGGAAGTGATGCTCCATGGCATAACTCCCTTATAATCTCTTATACCAACAGCCTTCAAACAGTTTCTATAACCACATGCATATTACCAAATCACTTTTGCCCAAGGGTTTGAGAATTTCTTCTCCAGAATCAGATTCTGGTGCTCCGTCCCTCACTTCAGTGGCTGGCAGTATGCCCTTCTCGGCTGACCACATAGCTGAATTTCAAGGACCACTGCACTCAGAAAGGGAACCTTCCTCCTCCATATGGGGTGACACTTCACTCTCCTCTCCTTCAAAATCTGAACATGATATGGAAGAATCTCCTTACTACCATCAAGCCACCACCAAGAAAATATCACAAGGAAAAGGTACTGTTCATTCTTTTGTTATTTTTATTTTGTTTTATCTAACTTCACTAACACCTCAATTTGTGCAGTATAAAAATGGCTTTTTTCTCATAATCCTAAATCTTTTTTCTTCTCACAATTAGTAACTAATGTTGCTTTCCTTTCATGTTATACAATAAGAGAATACCCCCCCCTTCCATTTATTTTATTTTTTATCTTTTCTTATCTGGTTAGTATTTTTATTCCTCCAGTTCTCCACAAGTGTACTATTGAAGGAAATTCTTCAGGAGGCTTTCTAGAGATTTTGTAGAATAGCAGCCCAGAGTTTTAATAAGCATTAACATAGTTATAGAGAAATATGTATAGGGAGATATAAAAATGAAAGTGATAATAGGTCTTAACCCATTAACTAGTTTTTATTTAAAAGAAATTTTCACCACAATGATGTATATTGCAAAGAATATGATAGAAAAGCTATGATAAAGACAATGCAGTGAGATTAATAAATTTTAAAATAGGCTCCTAAAGTTAACACCAGAATTGCATAGCAGTGTCAGTAGCCTTTGCTCTTTTTAATAGTATGTTTTAATTTATAGAAGTAATAAATTCTTGTTTAAACAAGTTAAATGATGCAGAGATTTACAATAATAGATTCATTCTCTTCTACCATATCTGATGTGTTCCTTTAAAGTAACCAAGTAGGTTGGGGTCACATTTGCCCTTTGAACAATGCGGTGGCTAGGAGCGCCAACTCCCACGCAGTCAAAATTTGTGTATAACTTTTGACTCCTCCAAAACTTAACTACAGTCATCCCTCAGTATCTGTGGGGGATTGGTTCCAGGACCCCCCCCCCCCGCATGGATATTAAAATTCATGGATGCTCAAGTCCTTTGTATAAAATGGCATAGAACAAAGCGTACATTTGGTCTTCCACATCTGTGGATTCCTAATCACAGATCAAAAATACTATTTTTAATCCATGATTGGTTGAATCTGTGGATATAAAACTTGAAGATACAGAGGGTTGACTGTTTATTTATCAGAAAAAATTTGCATGTAAATGGACCCATGCAAGTCAAAGCCATGATTTTCAAGGGTCAACTGTATTATCTTTCACATCTAAAATGTATATAAATATATATATACAGATACGTATGTGTAAACAAATAGTTTTTGGTGTTTGTATTTTTTGTGTTTACAAAAATGAATTCTACAAATGACATTATTCTGCAGTTTTATTTTACACATAATAATATTTTATGTAAAATAAAATTGCCTCCTGGGGCAATATACAAAAATTTAAATAACAAGATAATTTTATGCAGTGAGCCTATAGTATAACTTAGGCAAGTATTACAGTATTGGTGGACATTTAAGCTGTATCGGGGGTTGGTTGGAATTTTTTTTATGTTTGTTTGCTTACCACTGTGAAAAAAAGATATAACAAGCAACTCCAAGCTTTATATTCTTATATGCTAATGCTTTTATTTCTGCAGAATAAATTTTCAAATATTGAATTGGCAGAGTATATGGTACGCAGTGCAAAATGCATGATTTTAAATGTTTTTATTGTTAAAAAGAAATACGGAAAATAAATATTCAAAATAATAAGAAAAGAACAGCCAAAAAACAAAATAGGAAAGGATGAAGAAGAGATAAGCTAAATTCAATGTATTTTTATTGAAATGGAAAGTCTAGTCTTAACTCCTCGCCCCAGCCAAATGCAGTAAAAATGTATAAATTAACCAGGTAGAAGTGAATATCCCCATGGAAGGATGGGTTAAGGAAGAAAAAAAAAAAAAAAAAAGAGAGAGAAACAAAAAAGGCACAGCATTAAAAATGAGAAACAAGATACAGAGATTAAAAGAATTATTTTTTTTAAAGATAGTATGCCAACTCCATGGCAGTAGATTTGAAAAGCTAGAGGAAATGGAGGATTTTCCGTCAAAATATAAAGTGCTCAAATTGGTCTAAGAAGAAGAAAACTTGAATAAACCAATAATCACAAAAATATAAAATATATTTTTATAGCTTTCATTTAGAAAGGCACCAGGCCCAGCTGGTTTTATAGCTGAATTCTGCCTAACCTCTAAGAAAATAAATAAGCTCTATTTTATATAAATTATTCCAGGAGGATGTTTCTTAGTTATTTTAGTAGCTAGAGTCTTAAAACTAGTAAAAATTACATGAAAGGAGAAAATCTTATGCATATAGATTCATTGGAAATACTGTACTAGTAAATGGAATCCAGGAGTGAAAATTAATTATATTCCAAAATCAGGTAGTATTGATTCTAGAAATATAAGGATGGTTTAACATTAAAAAATCTAACAATATAAATCATATCAACACAGGAAATGTAAAGTGTCATAACATTAATAGAAGTTGAAAATAAATTTGGTACAATTTCCAGACATCTTCAGTAAAAAATGTAAAAATATAATTAGAAAAAAATTACCTTAATATAATTGGTCATTTACCAAAAATTAACCACAAAACATCATACATCATATTGAATAGTGACTCTTAAGCCATTTGCACAAAAATTAGGGATAAGATATAAACACCAACTATCATCACTATTATTAACATTATTTTTGAGATTTCTAATTGCAGAAAATTAAATAATCAGTATAAATTTGTTACAGAAAAGACCAAATTATCTTTATTTGAGGATTGTGTGAATGTTCATCTATAAGATTAAGTAGTCAAATATGAAACAAATATGTAAAAATCAATACCTCGATGTGTATAAGGGTAAAGTGTCTGTAGCTTTGAAATACAGTAATAAATTAATGGATTAATGGATAAATAGAGAGGTGGCTATATGATAAAGCAAATATCTTAAAATGAAAATTATAGAATCTAAGTAGTAGATACATATTTGTTCACTGTAAAAATTTTTCTTTTTCAAAAAATTGAATAGCAAAAAGAACTGTCATTTCTGTCCATACTGATATAGAGATTCAGTACAACAGACATTTTGTGAAACTTAACAAGCTGACTGTAAAATTTATAAGAAAGAGAAAAAGGCCAGGAATACCTGAAGCTCTTAAAGAAGAAGGAGGCAGAGGGTCTTGGCTTACCCATAAGATACGTGGAATTATTTAATTCTGTATCTTATTTATACAGAGTTATACAAATGAACTAAAGAATGAAACAACTTAGAAGCAGAGTTTATACACACACACACTCATGACAGCTGCGTGGATGGGTAGGTTGATAAAGAACAGTTTTTAATAAACTGTTCTGGGGAAATTGGCGATCCATATTTTTAAAAATTATAATAGTTCTTCCTCTATCTCATACCATGCAAAAATTTTATTCAAGGTAGATTCAAGACTTAACTGGAAAATGCAAAACTGTAAAACTTTTACAAGACTATATAGGAAAATATATATATTTTTTGACTTCAGGATAGAGAAGGATTTCTTAAACAAGATGCAGAAAAAAAAAACATAAACCATAAAAGAAAAGATTGATAAAGTCAAATGATATTAAAATTAGAAACTTCTGTTCCTCCAAAGATACAATAAAGAATCCCAAAAACTTGAAGATATTTACTTCCCGTGTAACCAACAAAGGATTAGTATCTAGATTATGTAAGTAACTTCTATAAATCACTAAGGAAAGAAAAATAATAGAGGAGGAAAATATATAATGTCCTGAACAGGCACTTCATAGAAAATGAACACCAAATGGCCATAATATCTATGAAAAGGTGTTCAACCACATTAGTAACTAGGAAAATATGAAATAAACCAAATGAGATACCATTTTATACCTACCAAAAAAGTTAAAGATAGCCAAAAAATTAAAGTCTGATAATACCAAATGCTGGTAAATATGTGAAACAACCATAAATTGAGTATCTGCTGGTGACAGTGTAAATTGGCACAAGCTCTTTGGAAACCATTTGGCATTACCTAGTAAAGCTGAAAATGTGCCTACCCTACAGCCCAGCAGGATATCAGAGAAATTCTGTCCTTGTCTATAAGAATCATGTACAGGAGTATTCATAGCAACCCTGTTGTGTAATAGCAAAACCTGGAAACAACCAAAAACTGGTAATATCACCAGTAGAACAGACAAATGAATTGCAGTATATTCCTGTCACGAATCTGTGCAGGAGGGGAAATGAATAAACTGCACTGAAATGTCACCACAAGGGTGAATTGCTGGAACAAGGCATTGAGAGGATAAAGCAAATTATAGATGGCTAAAGATGAACTCTGTGTATATAGAGTTTAAAAAAAACTAGCAGGTTATTTAGAGATACAAACAAAACATTGAGGTTATGAATGGGAATGACAAAGTTAATTACTTGAGGGAGAGTATCAGGGAGCAGAAATAGGGAAGAACATACTGGGGCCTTCATAAGTATAAACAGCAGTGGTGGTGGTATGACAAACGAAATGGGTGTTTATTTTACTGTTTTTTCTTAATACACTGCAACTATTTTATAAAACTCTCGATTTCAGTAGATAATAAACATAGAAAAGACCAAATATACAAAGTTATTGAGAGATCTTATCTCTAATATACAAGTAGCTTCAAAGAATTTTTTTAAGTCAAAAATAGGGTAAGGAAGTAAACTGTCAATTCATTGAAAAGAAAATCTACATCACATATAAAATATGAAAAGATAATCAGCCTCATTAACGATCAGAGAAATGATCGTTTAAATTAGATACTCATCGAATTACCAAAACTTTTAAAGAATTCCACCAACCAATGCCAGCTGTGATGTGGGACACATCCCTACAATGCAGGTATGATTGTACATCATGACATTTTAGAAAAGTCCATACTCATTTAGCTCTACCAGGTCAAAAATTATAATCTTTCTACAAATATATGATGAACATAGAACTACAGCTGTTCATGGGGCTCTTTGTTTTTTGGAGCTCTTGGTAAGCATCATAGCTTTATTTCTGATATCTCCACTGGTATCCTTTCCTGGGCCTGTTGATTGCTAGAGTTATCTTCCACAGACCAGTACAAAGCACAGATCTTCTAAAAGTTTTGAGGTAAAAATTAAGTACTTAGGACAATATACTAGTGGAGAGGCAAGAGAAAATATGTGAAGCCCACTAAATCATCAAAAATGGTTGTCGGGTTGGGGAAAGATTTTGCCCTATTTTCCAAAAAACGAAAGCTTCAAAAACTCTCATTGATTAACCTAAACTGTGGATTATAATCGCACTTTTATAGGAATATACTTGTGTCAAAACCTCTATCATCTCTTCAGAAAAATATGTATAGACATTAATTGGTCCATATGAAGGTAAAACAGCAGAAGCATTGAAGCTATATTGGTTAATACTTTGTGGTCCACTGAGTTTATTAGACATAACTAGCTGTTTTGAAAGAAATTACATATAGTCAAGGAGTGGATCACTCACACATGAAATGTAACCCAAAGATTTTTTAAATTGGCTAAATCTTGTCTAGATTATTTCTCTCTACCTTTTACTTCTGATATAATTATGAATCTTTGAAGTCAGCAGATGTTTCCTCTCAGATTGGGGAAGTATAACATGGATGTAAATTGTTAGATATTAGCAGTAATGCACAATAAAGTGTGATTAGCAGTAATCAACAGTAAAATTCCATCCTGTTCGCTAATTCCTCCCTTGTTTGCTACTGCAGCTTCTTTGGGATAAACCTGCCAACTATAGTAAGCTGGACCAAGAGATAGGGGTGGGTAGTTTTTTCACCAAAGACCAAGAATTTGAGCTTTCCCGTTTTTGATTTTCCTGGGCTGATTGTACTTCAGGGTAACTGGGAAGAAACCATTACTTGAGGTTTTATAAAGTACTGACTTTATAAGTAGTCACTAGTGTGATAACCAATGTTAGGTATTAATTGTGACTAGATAAAAGCAGACCCTCATATTCTTTCCTTCCCTTGATAAAAGTTTCCAGCCTTCAGGAGTTTTCTATACCTCTCATGTTCTTTGACATTAATTATTTTATTCATGTATTCTTCAGTAGATAGTTATTGAGTAGCATTGCGCTAAAGGCTGAAAATGCAGTAATAAGATTCTATCCTTTCCCTAAAGGAGTTTACAAACTAGAATCTGTCTGCCTCCTTTCTCCCTCTTCCTCTCTTCCCCCCACCTCTCTCGATCTTGCTCTCTTTGTTTCATTGATTGCTTGCTTGTTTGTGTTATGACATACCTTGTCTCTCTGACACCCTACGAGCACCTCCACCAACAACTAGGAAAGCCCTATACTTTCTTGCCTTCCACTCGGGCTCTGTTGTATCTTCTGTCACTTTGTGTATGATAATAAGTGATCTAATTGTCAAATCTGAGCCAGGGTTTTCTTATTTATCTTGTTTAGCTTGGTATTCTTGGTCGCCAGCAAAAAGTATGAAAGATGTCAAGGAGACCTGTCAGCCAACTGACTCTCAGAAAGTAGCCTGTTACTAGTCAGTGAGCATCAATACTCCAGACCGTAGTTTTGTAAGTCCCGAAACTCAATAACACACCCAGATTTAATCAAGTTAAGATGACCTATTCGTACTGTTCCAACTTAGAAAACACTGATTTCTAAACCAGAATACTAATTTTCTCATTTACTTTGGAAGGGACAGCTGTCATAATAACCAGCGTCATTCACCTATTTTGTTCTCTTTCTCCTGGTTGGTAGGTTCATAATCCAGAAAGTTTCTCAGTGAGCATGAAATTAGAATAAAGGTAACTGTGTATATGGAATGTGCTCATTAGGCCGGGCTGACTGATGAATTGCTTGTTTCATTACAGCACCAGCATTGCTATAGCTTTCTCCTGTCTTTCAAGGACTCCTCCTACCTGTTTCCCAAGATATTCAATCATTTTTATGATATTGCGGGGCTGATACATTATAGATTAGTAGAGTAGGATCTAGCTTCTTTTGTCCTCAAAAACCCAATTTGGAGAATAACGTTTTGTAAAATCCTTTAGTATGGACTATATGAGACTAATCTGCTATGCAGACCTAGACTCAGGCAGGATAGGGTAAGTATGGTTAACCTGATTTCCCGTTTTCTGTGTGTGTGTGTGTGTGTGTGTGTGTGTGTGTGTGTGTGTGTGTGTGTGTTTATATGTGGTTCTTATAACTCACTGGCCCATCAATAAAGGAATTGGAATGGGGTTTAGCAATACTTACAGTGACAAATTAGACTTCTTGTTTACCTTCTTACCTAACACTCCACTCCAGGAAAATTCTGGTCATTCAGAGCACAGCTTAAATCTTACCACCTTTTGTGGACTCTTAGTATACCCTCCCCATCCCCAAACAGAGTGAATTATTTTTTTCTCTCTTATCCCACAGAAATGTTCACACTGTTACTTCTGCTTCTATCATTTTGAGTATAATAATGTGATCTAGTTGTAAGTTGTGAGCCAGAGTTTTCTCATTCATCTTGTTCATCTTTGTATTCTTGGTCCCCAGCAAAAAATGTGGCATATACTTGATGCATAATAAATTTCTTGGATAAACTAATAAGTGTCTCTCTAGATAATCAATGCAGGCCTCCTAGAACAGAGATCATCAAACCAAAATCAGCCTCCACCTGTTTTTATAAATGAAGTCTTATTGGAACACAGTCACACTCATTCGGTTACATACTGTGATTTCATGCTACAATAGCAGAGTTGAGTAATTGTGACAGAGACAAGAGCCCACAAACCTAAAATTTTTACTATCTGGCCCTTTACATAAAAACATGTGGACTTCTGGTTTAGGTGTATATTTCCTTTCACTCAGCATTGCTGGATAAACTGAAAATGTCTTACTCATTGGTTGCCATTTATCCAGATTTTTCAAAAAGTAATGTATCATTACTTTTGGTCTATCAAGTTAGTACAAAGGTAATCATTAAGTTATTCTTGTATTTGATTACAATCCTGAGGATAATTCTCTGGTATTATCAAACATGTCATTAAAGTTGGATGTTTTTTAAATCATGTGAATACTGCATTCACAAGTCATCATTTTGTTGTAATATTTGTGGGACCTCGGTTGAACTAAGATAGAAGTAGTTCCATTATAACTGACTAAATAATAAACACCTAACTCCATTTCAGTTAAAATTAGGGGGAATAAAAGATTATTTCTAGAGGTTTGTAAAACAAGTTATCTGGCAGTAGAAGGCATGAACATATTTTCTTCCAGAGTAGCCTCATACTAAAGTTTTGGTCTCTAGACTTATATAGCAATGGACTTCTGTTCAGACAAGGTTAAGTAGAGTAAATTAAATACTATGAGTTTTCTATTCATGATTTCAGGAGATTATTATTCTAATTTTATATGTAGCTGTTAGCACACAGAACATACCTTCAAACCTATTTGTTGAATTAATGTCCTGACAAATAGAAATATTTATAGAATTCATTTATTATTACTACACTGCATTAGGCCTTATATATATAGAAATAGTAAATTTTATCATTGTTCAGAAGAAGGCACGGTTTTATCTAGCTAAGATTGGTAAACAAGACTTGACAAAGAACATACAATTAGAATAACCACTGAAAAACTGAAAAACAAAAAAAAAACAAAAAGAATAGATATGGAAGGCCTATAAGGCAAGGAGATATCATTAACAGAACAGGCACAAGTAAGGTGAATTTAAGGAATGGGCCCCCACACCCCAAGCTGCCTGAAGCAGTTCGTTTATGCAGGGTAGAGTGGTTGCACAGAAAATCGAACAGGTAGGTTAAGTCTATTGCTATAGAATTTAAGTACTTTAGTTAGCTTACCTTACTAAGAAACCACAAGATGTTTGAGTAGAGGAATGAAAAAGGAAAAGACACTGGTATGGGAACGACTACACCTCTAAGGAGGAATAATACACAGTGACAGGAAAGAATGATACAAGAACGTTTGAAACAGAAGTTGACTAGATATGGGGGGAAGAAAGTGAGGAGGGCAAAACTGATCAAAGGGTTTTAAGCCTCAGAAAATACGGTCTTGTCATTAATAAAAAATAGAAAACCAGAAACATGATGGGAGAAAAATGATTTACTCATTTTCTGACAGAGGAGGTTGTGAGCTCAGGAAAGAAGCCAGGCCTTGGGAGGTAGACTTGGGGGTCCCCACAATAAAGGGAGAGGGAATCAAGAGTCTTGTTGCAGTGAGATTGAGGAGAATGGAGTCCAATACTTAGTATTTAGAATGAAGTCTTAGTATTTACCTGTCATGAGACCACTTACATTACCTTTGAAAATGAAGACTAAGTCACCAGTGTTCTAATTGTTGGTGAAGGTAGTAGTGGAGAGATTTCAAAAAGCCCAGTGGAAATTTTACATAAAGCTAAATAACTAAATAAACAAAAATGTCACATTTCTTTTTCTGATTTCATAACAATCCAGTGTTGGTTTTTATGCAGACTAGAAATTCTTATGTTCATTAATGTGTACTTGACTGATTTAAAATGGGAAAGTACATTATTACATAATCTTGCCTCTTTGGCCTTTTGAAAGCATTCGTTTAAGTGTTCCTTGGAACACACTTTGGCCAGTGGGTGAGATAATGATGTGAGGTTGCCTAGCAGCAGACTCTGTAATGGGCAGAATGAGGCTTTTAGTCCCAAGATGTCCAGTAACTGCAACACTAATAGGTTACAGAGTGTTTCCATATACATTGTCTCATCTGGTCCTCTCACCGCTCATTAAAACATCTCCCATCTACCTCTAATTCAGAAAATAATTAAGCAGTCTCCTTTTTAACTTTGCACAGTCCTAGCCTTTAAGAGTTGCTTTAGGATTGATCTGGAAAAGTCCTGTACTTTCTTTTCTTTGTCTTCTAGTAAAAAAATTGAAATTCTGCGTTTTTTATTTTTTTCATGTCCATTAGCAAAATCACCTCAGAAGGCCTTTGTGCCATGTCTATGGATTTTCTTTATGTGTCTGTGTCACATCTGTAGCTATTTAATTCGGTTACCCGAAGAGTAATGATACAAATATTCTTAATAAATATTTGAGGCTAGAAGTAGATTTTTACATGGACATATTTCTGACTCTTGCACTTTATTATATATGTTTCAAAGAATTGATTACTGTAATCTGAGTATCATTAACTAAAAACATGAAAAGATGATAACTAAAAGTCCTTAGTTTGTCAACATCCAGTATTTCTTTAGAGCATTGAACACAGATTCTTAAATGAGGGCTATATGTACGTTTCATGTTTTGTAAATACGTGTGTTTAGAACTTTCTTATGAAATAAACAAAATTATAAGCAAAATTAACCTGCATGGTAAATTGAACACTTTGTTTGGAGGAAGACTATTCTCTTTATACTTCAGGCCAGAAAGTTGCTGATTTTTTTTTTTTTTTAATTTTAAAAAAAATAGAGACAGACACACAGACACCACCAACAGACAATTAGGAAGGTAGTTTCACACTCAAATATGCATCAAATTTAAAATAACATCTCAGGTAACTGGGTATGCTGAAAGGCTGCATCAAAGAGCATCCTTTGCTTAATAAAGTTCCAGGTCGAACCTTAGGAGCTATCTGCGTTGTCCAAGGTGGAATAAGCGGCACCGTTGGAATCTAGCACCTACATTTGACAATGAACTCATTCACAAAGCTTCTCCATGATTGGTTTTTGACATCAGTTTGATTGTCCCCATCCCCAGCAGCTGCTGCCCTTTAGAGTGCCAGCATCAGTCAGAAAGGCAAAGATCATTCGGCGCCAAACACTGAGGAGCATTTGACATCTTCAGAATCACAGGAGGCCAGCCACACTGTGCTCCAACCCATCTTCAAAAGAGAACCTTTCAGAGACATTAATGTCTTACAGCTGAGCTCTGGCTTAAGCAGCCTCTCCTATGTTCTGCCTTCCTCTGTCTTAGAACTGGCCACAGGCTACTAGCAAGGGAGAGACCAGAAGAGAAAGCTTTGACTCTCACTTTCTCCTTAAATCTCCCAGATTCTCAGGGATGACTTTCCTTCTGCACTGGCTTTGGGAGATACGGGGGCTGGCTGGGTTCCTGTGAGAAGGCACTAAAACCCAAGGCAAAAAAAGGCATGGAGAGCAGAGCCCCAGGCATTTGAAGCAAAGAGTTGAAGCCAGAGAAGGAACAAAAGGAAAGTCATGTTGGTCCCTGTTTTGAATAAAGGGTGATTTGGTGGTGGTCATTTTTCCTTATATTGTTCATTCCAGTATATTTGAAGCTAAAGCTCTTTGTGATTAGTATTCGGCCTCAGTCCAACAGGACGTCTCCTGGCTTGACAGGGATGTTCCTCCACATAGCTGTGTTTCCTCTAGCTTAAAAAAAAGTATTTGTTATTTTCTACAGTTAGGAATTGAGGCAAATCCCTTAGATTCAGAGATGCACTGACATTTGGCTCATGGCTTTAAAAATAGTAATAATAATATTTTTTTTTTCACATATGTATATACCCTAGATGGTGCCAAAGGCCCCAAATCGGTAAGGACATCCAGTTCATTGGTGGTGCAAGGAGGAAAAATTAAGCGAAAGTTTGTGGATTTGGGGTAAGCACTTCATGATGTAAAATGCAAGCCCTCTGTAAAAGAAGGATTAAAGGAGAAAATGTCTAATTCTCCTTTCTGACTGTGTGCTGTCATTATAGGGCTCCATTGCGAAGGAATTCCAGCAAGGGGAAGAAATGGAAAGAAAAAGAAAAAGAAGCCAGCAGGTTTTCTCCAGGTAGCAGGTATGGGTGAGTGAGTAAAGTTTAGACAAATTTATCTTTCTGTCTAAACTTTCAGGCCCCCTTCCATTAACCAAAATCAATAGTCAGTGTCTTTGAGCTGAAGTGATATACCTAGAGGTGAGATGAAAGAAAAATTGCACAGCTTATGTTTGTTTTACTCCAGTTAAAGCCTATACCTGGCCTTGGGTATATCCACTGGTTTCATTTTAGAATGATGGCCACATGAACAACGTCAATAAATGTTTACCTGAAAACAGCATAAATATGTGTGATATATGCTAAAGCAATTAGACATATTTCAGCTTTGTTGCCTGGCTACTCATAATATTAGTATCTTCTCTTTTGTGAACTCTGAAAGGATAATTTTGCGTTGAAGTACCTACTGACCCTCAAGCCTGTTCTGTCCACATGTATATGCAAATGACCACTGTCTCTTGCTGGACTCAGCTCTTTAATTGCTTGCAGGTCCCATCAACTATGCTGACTGTTCTATTAAAACTTTCCTATGGAGGAGTGAGCTTTGTACAGCATGTTGTCAAGTTTCCCAGTTTTACTCTGAGATAATATAGTTTTAAACTTAGGTTTGTATAGGGAGACAGTAAAGCAGAGAGCTCCGAAGATCAATTGCCTAGGTTTGAATCAGAGCTCTCAGCTTGAAAATCTTGCACAAGTTATTTAGCTTCTGTGTCTCCATTTTCTCATATGTGAAATGAGGGTAATAACAGTACCTACCTTATAACATTAGTATAAAGATTAAATGAGTTTTCATGTAAAACATTTAAAATGTATCTGGTATTTAAAAAAAAAAAAGGGTAACAGTTTGTTGCTATTATTATTATTATTTGCAAGTTACAGAGAAGTTTTATATTTATCTTTTCAATTGATTTTTATAATAAGATTGGGAGGACATAATAATACCATACTTTATTGATGAAGAACTTCACCTTTATAGAATTTAATTGATTAGCCCAGGACTATGCAGTAGGCAATTGATGCCAATTAACTGAGGCTTGTGCCTACTGTCTAGATGTCTTTCCAACACTCCATGTCACCTCCAGTTATTTATTCATCTTATGGTGTTATTTCTTTTTGAAATTTGGGAATTATTCAAGAGCATATACTAAGGAAGAAACAGGCAAAATGCTAAGAATCAAATACTTTAAAATCATTTGGGGACCACTTATCCATTTCATAGATTGTCCCCTGCTGTTTCCTTTTTTCTTTTTCTCTTTTCTGGCATACAACTCGGTGAGAAATTGTACCTTCTCCCTGAGATTACAAGAGAATGGGATGGGGCATAAGTAGAGAGAATTCCAAATTAATTATTTTTGCTACTCTGGATTTCCTTTATGCTGCAAAATGGAAAAAGTTTAGAAAGTTCTGTTTATATTGGGGACAAAAATCTCAGGAAAAATAAGATGATAATGTAACTCAAAGAGGATTTAGCTTTGTGTGGTTTTAGAGTGAGAAATACAAAACACTCACAAAACTTTGTAAGTTAAAGTTAAGAATAGAAAACTATCAAAATACTAAGGGAATAAAACAACAAATAATGAAACTTTAAAAGAGAGAGATGTCCAAAAACACAATGGAAGAGAAACTCAGATACGTCTGAAGGCACACTGTCCTTTTCCTCTGTGACTTCTGAGTCAGTCACTCCTTCTCACCTTTGAGGCTAAAAGGGTTGTAAGCAAAGGCATTAAGCAGGGGCGAGAAGGTTCGACTGAATTTCATCATAGTAGAGAGTATCACCACCTTGTATAAATTCCAGATGAAAACCATGGGTAGTAAGGGTTGGCTGTTATCAGCATGCTGCCTCACCATAGCTAATGCCAACTTTTGAATCAGTAGCCAGCTGAGCTTCTAGCTTGGCTGCTTAGCCAGCTCTATATTTTTAAAACATTAACTCTGGAGTTTCTCTGCTTCAGTCATCACAGGGTTCCATGTGTACCAACACTACAAAATACTTTTGAATTAGAATCATAATTGTCGAATTATTTCTAATTGCAGTAGAACTTTTACAGGACTGAAAGGAATTTATGTAATTGAAACAGTAGAACAGAGAAGAAGAGGGACTTCTCCTGTTTCTCAAAAAAAATAAATAATTTGTGAGCTAGCACAGTGATTTGGTTAACACTAATTGCATCTCATCATAACAGGCTCTGTTCTCCCATATGGACTGACGTTGGGTCCGGAACTGTGTAAAACATATTCCAGAAAGAGCAGTTACTACTGAGTAGTTGCTTAATGCAATTGAATTGGTTTCACAAGGGCCCTGATGGGAGGCGGGTGATAGACAGGATTAACTGCAAGGTCCTATTGCAGTTGTGAAGAACTGGGAATAAACGCATCACCCCTGTGAGACTTTCTCAGAAAAGGGAGGGAAGATTAGTAATGAGTTAGTAATCTTATCTGCTAAGCCTTTCTTCCAGTTCCTGTAAGATTGTAAAATCTAAGGAGGTCATTTATTCAGTTATAACCTGAGGCTATAGGACATTAAAGAGGCAAGATGTTTGCTAAATTTGGTCTTGGTTTTAGTTTTTTCCTTCCCAAGGACTAAAGAATTTATTGTGTTCCTTGTGGAGACGTAATGAGTCAAATACATCACCAGCATGAAACAAATAGATGAGGTTAAAATAATAGTAGTAAATAAACCCTACAAAGGAATATAGTTTCATTCTGTCCTTTTCAAATATATGCTCAGTGAACATTCAGATTTAAACAGGTAACATAGCAGATAAGAAAAGTAGGAAACTGAGTTGTCAGAGCTTGTTCATCCCTTAAAGTACACACCAAAGAGTAAAATCCAATTCTAAATTCTAGAGTCAGTAGCCACTGGTGTCAATGGATTGTCTGCCTTATATCTCTGTGGGAGAAGCTCCCAGTTTAGTCACTAAGGGGAAAGCTCCTGTGAGCAGATCTGTGTATCTTAGAACTAGGCTAAGTGATGGCTGTGAGGAAATGGTGGGGAAGGGAGATGGCATTCTTCTGGGGAAGCAAATCTGCATTCACCTTAAAAGTGTGAACAGTGGAAAAAACACCGTCCTGGAATCCAAGTATTCATCCTGACTTTGCCATAGGTAAATCTCTAAATTTCTTGGGCCTTAGTTTCCTACAAAAAATAAGTGAGGCGGACTAAAGCTGCCTGGTCTCTAACTCCGCATCCATCTCTATCCGCACTATCCAATATGGTAGGCTCTGGTCAGATGTGGCCACTGAGCACATGAAATGTGACTGGTCTGTATTAAGTTGTGTTGTCAGAGAAAATGCATGCTGGATTTCAAAGACGTAGTATGGAAAAAAAGTGAAATATCCTATTAGAAATTTTATAATACTGTAATCAGTATTGGAATCATGTTGCAATAATATTTTGGGTTAAATAAAATATATTATAAAAATTAACTTTACCTTTAAAATTTTTTCATGTGGCTACTAGACAGTTTTAATTTATATAATGTGGTTCATATTATATCTCTATTGGATAGTGTTGATCCATATGAGTCTATGAAAAACAAATTCTTGATTTCTTACTCATTTAGTTGTTAGCATGTATTCTCATTTATTTTTTATCTATATGTACTTCTCTTTGTTCCAGATATAATTTGTTTATATACAAAAGTACATATGATACAATATAATTTATTTTAAAAGTAAATTTGGATAGGGAAAAAGAAGATAAAGTAAAAAGTAAGGTTGTTACTTTAAATAGGACATCTTCAACAATACCTTCTTCATAGGAAGTATAACAGTGGCCTTCAGTAAAAGCCAAAAGCATAATGTGAAAGTGGTTAAGAGCCTGGATTCAAATCCTAGCATTTATCATCTTGAGCAAGTTACTTAACCTCTTTGTGCCTCAGTTTCCTCCTCTGTAAAACAGAAACATATACATGCCTCATATGCTTCTTCAGATCATTGGGAGAATTAAGAGAATCACATTTAAGCACATTCTAAGTTCTTAATAAATATAAATGGCTATCATAATTATCTAAATTCTGATCATAAGAATATAAAACAAAGTATTCTCTGGATGTATTTTGCTGGCAATCTTGTTCATCCAAGGGTGACTTTGGTAATATCTTGAAGATTGACTGGGCTATATGGATTATCTTCATAGATATCATTTCAAAGAAGCTTTAGATAAATCCTAGCATTACAGTAAGTTTGAGATCATACCCCATGACAAGTACTTGGAGGGCAGCTCTGCCTGTTAGTGAGCAGGGCAGAACCTCTGCCCCTGAGCTGGAGTGGAAACACACCCTTTCAGAAGAGTTGAGCTGGCTGAGCACATGTGCAGGAAGAGAAACTACCTCACCTCTGCCCAAACCTGGCCCACAGAAGCACCCACAGGGGAGCCAGAATTGTCCTTTAAAAAAATTTTTTTTTAAAAAACAAGAAACAAAAATGCATTTGTAAATGGCCAGCAGAGAATGGCCATTAGAGAAAAAAAGAGTAACTCAAACCTAGAAAGTTTTAAAGCACACATTACCGAGCCACTTTGTGGCCATGAATAGGATGACAAAAATTCAGTAAAGCACCTATGGACACTTAACTTTTGCACTAGAACTTCTATGGGTTCTCCCCTTCGCTTGATATTTTTAATGTCCAAATGTAGCTTTGTTCTTAAAAAGAGGATTATTTGAGGTATAAATTAAGAGGAATTTTTAGTCTCCAGTTTGAAAACCTAGCTTTTTTTTTTTGTTTCAGTTCTACTTAAAAATCTTATCATTTTGTTTATACATCTAGTAAAATTTTGTATAAAATAAAACCAGTCACTTTCAAAGACCTTTGAATGTTAGTTTAGTCTTGGTAGTACAGACTTGTTTCCTCATAATTGTCCTATTTTTAGCTGCATTTATAAATTTAATCTATTCAGTTTTCTTTTTTAAGTACTCCTCAAGGTCTGAAATGTGACAAACGTAAATTTTTAACAAGTCAACAATTTTCCATTCTTAAAAAACTCTCAAAAATACAATAAAGTGATAACTGCAGTGACTCTAAACATCTCAATATTCCTATCAGTGTTTTTTTTGTTTGTTTGTTTTTACACCTTAATCAGTTAAATTTGAAGCCATTTAAATATATTGAGATAGATAGATCAGTGGATAAATTTCTCAGATTTTTAATAATACGTATTTTCTTAAATCCTAAGCGACATGTTATTCTTAAACTTAACATTTTTGTTTTGATAATATGGATTTCGTTTTAAACCTTCCTTGTATGAGGAAGACTCACTAAGAGAATAGTTTCTCTATTTTAGATGAGTGTAGGGGAGGGAAAATTATTTTTTTCCTCCACCCTTCTAGGTCATCTGGCCAGAGTCCTGTAAATTAGACTGACAAAAGACAGATTACAAGAGAAAAGCAAACAAATGTATTTAATATAAATTTTCTGTGATACAGAAGACTTCTTATGGAAATGACCCAAAGAAGGGATTAAGCCTGAGCATTTTTATGGTAAGTTTGATGAAGAATGAAAAGTCACAGAAAACTGTGATAGGTCAAAAAGATATGAGATAAGGATAGTGAACAAGGGTACACTTAGCAAGGCCTGTGTGTTCGTTCGCTTAGATTCCTCTTAGCGTCCCCCATCTACAGAAATAAGGATGATCCTTTCCTCCTGGTATAGGGAAGGGCACAGGGAGGTACTCTTTCATGTGAGTTTAATGACCTGCATCAGGGTGGATGGGGAGATCAGAGAGCCCTTTCTACACCTGCTGTTTCTCAAATTCCTTTAGCTTAAAATATTCAGTACAGCAAGGTGCCATATTTTAAGTTAGTGTGTCTTGAACGCCGGCATAAGTTCGAACACTGTATAGTGATCAGCTCAGATGGGCTGTTGGTTATTGAGCAGAGATTTAGACCATAACTGAGGATCTAGAAGTGGGATACGTCCAGGTGGTTGCCTCAGCTGCAGATGGACACTTGCTTGTTATAGCTGTCTGTTATCTGTTAGGGTCTCCAGGTCCCCTTCAGAAGGGGCTGGCTTTACAACTTCAGTCTCGTTGGTGGATGTTGAACCACACAGAATTGCTTCATCTGATATGGGTAAATAGATGTCTTCAACCCTTCTGGTTTTTCAGATTTTCTTCACTTAACCTCCTTTACTACTTGTTTGAATTCTATATTCTGTTTACGCTTTTTCTGTTCTGGCAGCTCCTGAACTACTAATTATATTTTGATGACATCCAATTAGATTCTGAATACTTAATACACCTTATACTTGAAGCTAAAACCCACTAACAAAAATCACTATGGAATGTTTACCTGAGAAATTTAATTTTGGGGTGCTATCCCCGGGAGAAACTGGTTTCAAGATGTACATAAGTGAGTTAATTGCTCTATAGAGTTGTTGACTGTAAACCATTTAAATGCCAGGAAACAGTCACTTCCCCTACCTCATCCCCCACCCCCAAACCCCAAATGACATTTTAGGATTACAGAGACTTAATCTGAAGCCCTTCTTTCTCTCAATTCCTAATAATAAAACAATCAGAGATGTAGCTATGACTTGTAATTCTGTTTTTTCTAAAAATGATAATGAGCCATTAATGTACAAGCTAAAAAAAGAAGGTGAAGGAAGTACAGGACACATGTCTATTTGCTCCTCTAGAAATTATTTTCTACCAATCTTGATTTTTCACAAAGATTATTAAGGATCTATATGGAGCTTATGCACCTTAGCCCATGACCTGCCATCAGTCAAAAAAAGTTGAGGAAGGGAGGAAGGGAAGAAAGGAGAAAGAAAAGGGAGGAAGGAGGGAAGGAAGAATGTTACATAAACCTTTACATATTTCTCCACAAAGTTACAGACTATAAGAGTGGTCAGTAATAGAACAACTACTACCAAAACTTCTCTGCTTTTTCCATAGGCCAAAGAGTTCAATTTTTCTTGGAGGAAAAATGGTATTTATTTTAGAAAGCATGTTTAGTAATCTGATAGGTCTATGATTTAAAGTGACGGAGAGTTTGCTCTTTTAAATGAATATTCTGTACTCTGGGTCCAAGCACATAGAACTATACCACTTGTCAATTATTTATGGATACTGGCAAACACACAAAGGTTACATCAGTTCTTGGAGTTTTAGAGTCAAGGATACACAAAGAAGTGAGGGGAACAGGATACAGCCTTAGTAGGGCACGGCCAGACCTCTGGGAGAATTGGAGAATACTTTTCAAAGTACCCCAGGACCTGGTGGTTTGCAGCTGAGAGGATGTGGTTATCTCCTTAGAAGTGAGCTTGCATTGCTTTCTGTAGACTTTTACTCATTGCCTTCTATTATCTTCTGTTATCTAAGAAAGCCTCTGGATATCACCTGAGGCTGAGCTTCCATGATTTCCTTCATCACACTTACACTTGGCCTCCCGGCCTGGCCTGTCTTCTGTGCTGGATCTACAAGTCCACCTGGAATTATCAGTCTTGGATATTTTCCTGGCAGTGAGAATTTTATCAAAGAGTTTAGATGTGGTCTCCAGATTTTGTTTAAAGTATTGCCTGGCCAGGATTTGAACTATCAAGAGTCCTTTTCAGAAAGTCCTTAAAAGAACAAAAATTAGGTAACAATATTATTATTTCCTATTTAAAAAAAAAAGTGGTGGTAGTTGTTCTAAAAACATTGTTACAAAGGCAGTGCACCTGGGAATGAGACTGTTTAGTCATGTCATTAATAATGGCCTATTGTGACCTTTAAAACAGTAACCATATATCGAAGCACTGCCATACCTTATTTGAATTGTGGGTGGAACTCAAAGAATTTCCCATTTTACTTTAATGAATTCAGAAATTTATAACCAAAGGGGAAAATAAACATTAGTTTATCTCAATGATGCCCAATTACAGGAGTGTGAAACTACAGAGAAAATATTTTTATGTTTCTGCAGTTAGAGCTGTGTGAGCATTTTTACTGTAACATGGGACCTGAGCTAAAACACAGGCCTTAGCAGATAAATTAGATCTGCAGATTTACCTCCCCAGAGATATGTAGTTACATTTTCAAGGAGTGGAGATGGGAAGAGGCAGATTAGGCCCATCTCGGTTGAGACATTCCTAAGGCTGTGAAGCTAGAGATACTAGTCTTATCTCCCACTAGGACATGTATTACTTTCCAAAGGCTGAGAACCCAAGATCCCTCCCAAGTTGAATTTATTTGCAGTAAAGAGATAAGTTTCTCTCCCTCTATCAGAGGGAAGAGGGGAACAGCTGTCCTTCTCCTAAATAACCATCCAGATATTTTAGATTTCTTACCTACAGTATAGATCAAGAATAGGCTGACAGCTGGTTCTCATTGTGTCATCCTGGAGAGAGGAAATTAGGGTATGGGGAACCAGCGCAGTAATTTTCTGTAAGTAGATAATAACCTATTCTGTTCCAGAAGTCTCATATTTGCATTCAAGATAATGTTAATAAATATGGATATTAAAAACTTTAAGAGTCAGCTCAGATATGTGTTAAAATATATTCCAGGCCAACTCCTTCCTTTCTCTTCCCCAAATTCTAATTCAGTAAGTCTGGGTGTCCAAGAATCTGCATTTGAACAGCTGTCCCAAATGGTTCTTGTCAGACTTGTTTGGGAAGCACTGCACTGATCCACAACTCAGGAATAAAAAGCATTTCTTACAGAAGACCAAACTGCCTCATGGTTTCTCAGGTTCAGTTATTGTACTCTATTCCATCTTTTGATAGTAAGTAGGTAGACTTAAGAATACAAATTGTTTTTTATTTTTTTAGTTTAAATTTTACGATGAAATTGAAGGTTGACGACATCTCTGTTTGGTCTTTCTCTACTACCCTTGCAGATCCCCTCCCCTCCCCTCCTTTTTTTTTTTAAGAAATACACCATTAAAAGCATCAAGTCTTTTGGGATCTTCAGTGTGACCAACAGTTGTGCTCATTCAACTTGTCAGGTGTCAGTATTCTACAAAACATCACTGACTTCTCCATTCGCTTTAGTTATCATTCTTGCAATCCCTTTATATTTATATACTACTTTAGAGTTTATAAGATGTTTTTACATTTATTGTCCCATTTGATTCTCATAGTAATCTTTGGAAATGAACAGGAATTGTTAAGAGTTACCTTATTTATGTAAATTCGTAATATTTCAAAATATTTGAAATAAGATATCAGGAGATTGAAATTTGGTATCTATGTGGGACATTAGTTTTCTAGCCATGGTGTTGAGTCTCTTTTAATTGAAAGAGAATCTTGTTGTCATGACATCAACAGCTAGCAAATGGTAGGCATCACATCAAATGTCTTTCGGACATAATTGAGGGTGACCTCTTCCAAGATGCACAGAAACTACTGCCCATTCTTGCCACAACTCCTGATAATTATTTTTCTCTGAGCAAAACATAAATATAAATATGCAAGATATTAAGAATACCTGATTTCAAACTTTGTTCGCAAATGCTTTTGAATCTTTTAAATGTTAAACAATAAACATAGACCATTATACATTTATAGGTTTCAAAGCGCTTTTCACATATATTATCTCATTTAAATCTTAACCACATATGAGATATACAAAATATCCACCGTTTACAGATGAGGAAATAGGGGCTGAGAGAAGGCCCAAGGCCATGTACTCAGGAGATGATAGACTCTTGACCTCCAGTATTATTAATAAGAGTATTACAACTTCAGGTCTGGTGTTTCTCCTGTGAAAAAGCACTAAGATGATCGTGAAAAACCAATGAGGTGTGTGTTCTGCTCAAAATGAGCTCTGAAATTTCCAAATTATTTAAATATATCATTTTCTGAAGTTTAGACTTTTGGGAACACGAGTTCAAGGGAGGCCAGGAAAGAATGCTGGTTATGAGCTAAATGTCACTAGCAGTGAGGCACTGATATGTGACCCAAATAAAGGGAATACTGTGATGACTAATCTCATTGTAGTCCCTAAAAGACTGTGCATCCTTCTGATTTTAATTCATCCACGTAGATTTATTAGACACGTTTCATAAAAATGCACCATGGTAATAGGAATATGAAATGTTGATCATTGTTACAGAATCCATTTAGATGCAAAAAAAATAATGATCAATGTTCTAGTCGAAAGTGCAAAATTTTTACTCTTAGTTGTGTGGAGAACAAATTCTCAAACTGTTACTTTGAACTATATTCAGTGTCCCTTCAGAAGTTCGGTAAGTTTTCCATCTGCCTTTGCTTTGTCTAACACACGCAATTCTTTTTATAAACAGGATCTTCAGAGGCAGGCTGGAACACTGGAAACCGAAGCCATCCCCTGCAGCTCAGGCCTCCCCTCGTTCACCTTGCATGCCTTTCTCGTGGTTTAATGAAAGCTGGAAAGGATCCTATTCCTTCAGGAACCTGCCTTCACCTACAAGTCCCCTCCAGCCTTCTCCTGAAACTCTAATTTCAGATAAAAAAGGGTCCAAGGTAGAAAAAACACATGGATTAAAAAAGAAAACAAGAAAACCCCAAATCTCTTCTTTCTCTTCAGTCTTTGGAAAGCATTCTCAACTTGTGTGTGTGCACTGGATTTGAGAAACCAGTGTGATAACACTGCAGTAAACAGTGCATGGCGTTTCCTGTGTGGGGAAAAAGAAAGCCTCATTTAACCATCACCGTCTTTAATACTGTTCCATTCTAGATTGTGTTAATCTTTGATTTGCCTGTCTTTTCACATATTGCTACTTAATCTCAGTTTGACAGTTAAGCCATGCTGGGAAAGATGCATTTGAATCATGGAACAATATGTTAGATCTGTTTACCAAGTATTCCACCTTAAATTACATTACAAGACTATTTTTGCTGCGCTTTTCATGATTTACTGGAAAACAAATAAATTCGGGACTGAATATGTGTTCAGTATATCTAAATGAATCTCTTTAAAACAAACCAGTGCTAACATAGCACCCTTATTTATTTATTCTTTTAAATCAAACTTCCATGTCAAACGACTGCTATAATTCTATCACAAGAGTTCTTTAGCTTTAGCAGAATTAAGAATTATATACATGGATGCTACTTGTTTTTAAATGCACGATGGTTATTTCCAGCATGACGCTGCAAACCTTATCTAACACTTTATTGAAACACATACGATGGCTAACTTTCACATGTTGTTTGGTCTCCTTTTATATATGTTCACTTTTCTTTCTTAAACAGAAACGTGTGATTAATGTTACCTGAATTTAATTATTTTCTTGAAGTCCAACAGCTCATGGGGTTTTAACAGGGTTTGGGCTTGTATCTCCACTGACAATATGAAATGGTAACATTGTGTTGAATGTCCTCCTGCTTAAATGTTCTACTAGCCTAGCTCCGTGTGTTCTGATTTAGTCTCCTTTTCTTAAGAGTCAGCAAACCTTGGAGTTTGTTTGGTACTGAATTCTCCAGCCTCTGGCATCGTATTTATTCTTGACAACCAACTAAACCCACTATAAGGAACCTAATGGAAAACTAACAGTCCAATTTCTAAGGAAGTAGACTATGAAACAAGATGCTGTTGGTCAAGTGCTTAGAGTCCCTGGGAAGTCAGTCATTCTAGAATTAGAAGTTATGACAGCAATAGACCACTTTGGCCTTGAAACATATTCGGTGTTGAATTTGATTTACATCAATGTTTTTGAATAATTCTACCATTATCTTACACTGAAGAGACTCCAGATTTGCTTCAAATGTGTTTTCACAAATTCAGCTATGTCGTCATTGTGGATTAATTTGACTTTAATATCCACTGAAGATTTTAATGAAGTTCTGGGGAAGTTTTATTTATACACTCTTTACCTCCCCCACCCCAAGGCGAATATTTGGGAATGTGTATCTGTGCTGCAGCCCCTTCTCTACTTGGCTGGTGCCATGTGAGTGTTGTACTTTAGCCTGTAACAACTAGCAGTGTCAGAGTATGACCTCCCCCAGAACTCATTATCTTGAAGGTTACATCCAGGAGAGGATCTGCCATTTCTCACCATACTTATCACAGCCAACAGCAAGCGGTCCCTCCCAGGAGGTGCTCAAGCCACCTTTCTAATATGGATTGCCATCTGTTCCTCATAACTCAGGCCCTCCACGCCATCTTATATTTTCACTTACACTGTTACTCATCGTGATTAGGGTCAAAGAAGATAGACTCATTAATATTACTCCTCTGAGCAGTTGCAGAGGATAATGGATGCTGTACCCTTGAAGAGAGATTGAAAAAGCATTTCTTCCAAACACCGATCCTTTCATCTGATGGAGAAAGCAACCAGAATTACATACGAATCTCAAAAGGCGCAGTGTTCCCGACCACTGCCTAAATTGAAAGCCTCACCAAATCAAAAATTAATTTCTTCTAAGATTACTGAAAAATCACCTTTTTAGAACTTTCAAACATACCTACCTCAGGTTCATTCATGGTGCTCATTTCACACTGAGCTTCATTTGTTTTTACAGAATTTTACCTTCAATGATGACTTCAGCCCCAGTAGTACCAGTTCGGCAGACCTGAGCGGCCTAGGAGCAGAACCCAAGACGCCAGGGCTCTCTCAGTCCTTAGCACTGTCGTCAGATGAGGTACGCTCATGGCACTTAAAACAGAGCTCCTTTCTCAGTCATACTCTTTACATATGAACTATCACCAGGAAAGTTTTTTTTAAGGTAGATTTTGCATGTAGAGCATCGGGACCACAGTTTCATATTTGATATGAAATCATCATGATTTCTCTCCTTTTCTGTCTCAACATGAAAACAAAGCATTGTTTCTCAGCCCCTTTAAGGGGCTCCATTAAATAGACCTCCCTTACTATATACTTAGTCTTTCTCTAATTTAAATGATATGACTTTCAACAGATGTACGGAGGTGCGAGGTAGGCACTGGAGAGCAAAAATAGGAAACAGCTCAGAAATCACATGGAGTTTACAAATTCTCCATTCCATTTCTCCCTCACCTTCCGTACCAACACCCCTGCCCTAGGAGTCTGACATTCCTTCTGAGTTGGGTGTGGCCCCTGACTGAGAACCACTGCAGTGGAGAGGAGCCAGGTACAGTCCTGATAAGGAAGGATTACTAAGAACCACTAATTTAGAAGCCAGAGTCAGATAGCATTGCTAAGAATTCTCAGGAGATAAATGTTTACAAGAGAGGCAGAAGATTGCATTAATTATTAACTTAGTGCCCCCAAGAGATACATAGAGGAAAGAAATATCAGTATTAGGATAGAAAGGATGGGGAGAGACATTATAAGTAAACATATTTTTGCTCTAAATATTTCTTCTTAGTTATTTCTTTCTAACACGATTTTTGTTTTGTAAAACTTTTTTTCTCTTAAACTTTGATGCCCATATTCTTCAGGCTTGGCGTGATCTTAATTTTATTAAACTTTGTACCATATATGTTATATGTCCTGTTTCTATAACACTTTTCTCTTTGATTCCTTTGTTGCTCCCTCACTCAGAGCCTGGATATGATAGATGACGAGGTGAGCTATTTATCATCAGTGGGCTGTGTGTGGTGGCTTGTTTGGTATCACTTGAACCTTTTCTCTATTTGCAGATGATTTAAAAATCAAACAATACAGGAGCACCTTCCTCTGTACTGGAGGAGTTCCTTCTGTTAAGTGGTTTTACTCTCTGCCCTTGTCTATGTCTCAGTTTAAAAGATATTCCTGAGTCAAGGGCATCTCCAGATTCCACCTCCAGAGTTCCACGATGTATCCCCCATCACCATTACCTGACATGGTCCACTCTGTTTCACCTCTTTCCCTTCATCTCAGCTTTCCCATCCCTTCTGCGTTTCCTTTGTGGGTCACTGAGGCAACTTCTGTCTCTCCTCCTAAGACCTATCATTGTCTTCATCTCCTCTCAGCTTAGCAGTTCTAGGAACCGACTTCCCTTTGCACTATTGAAAGCAATATTGTGCACTGGGCAGATCTGTAGACTTTCTGAGTTTCAGTTCTTTCATTTATTAAAAATAATTGTAGATACTGCCTGCCCTACCTTCCTTATAAGCTTGCTTACTACTGCACAAATGAAATAATGGCTTTGAAATTTCCCTTAAGAATACCTGAGGGCTTAATGCTCTCCTCTAAGTGAAAGGTACCTCAATATTTTTAAATGTAACTTTATATATCTCTAATGTCTTATCAGAGGATAAATGTGGAGTGATGCATTGCCTATAGAGATTAATGAAACATTTGTTTCCTCCATCTGATAATCTTTCCAAAGTGTTTTAAAGTAAAAGCTTACACCATTAGATTGTATTTTTTAGTATTAAACTTCTTACATGGATAATGTTGTTGTGTTTGGGGGAATTTTTAAATTCCCAAGTACCTAAAAACATGTAGGTATGTGTGCTACAGACAAATAGAGCCATTAGCTTATTACTTTATGGTTAAAAATACATATGGCTCTAGTAGGCAAGAAATTCCTTTTGATAGCGTAACATGCCATGCCGAGCCATAGCATCTCAGCCCTTTAACAACCCTGCGTGACATTCCTACCTCAGATCCTTGATGACGGACAGTCTCCCAAACACGGTCAGTGTCAGAATCGGGCCGTTCCTGAATGGAGTGTGCAGCAGGTCTCTCACTGGCTAATGAGCCTAAGTCTGGAGCAGTATGTATCTGAATTCAGTGCCCAGAACATCACTGGAGAGCAGCTCCTGCAGTTGGATGGAAATAAACTTAAGGTAAAGAATTACATGTCTATATTAGGTTATCAGGTATAATTTGTATTACTCATAGCGCCTAACATGTTTTCATTAGATAAGAGCATTCTGCATATCTGAGAGGTAATCCTTGTCAACAGTCAGCAGAAAGGACATTGAATTATTTCTCAGTAGTAAATGAAGTTTCGGAAAGTCATCAGGGGTTTAAATAGCAGTCTGCTGGGGAGAGCCAGTGACTCACTCCACTGCTTCCACCTAACAGCACATGGTCCATGTATTAACTCTACTTACTTCCTATGGAGTGTGAGTTTTAATAATGGCCAGTGTGGACTCTTTCATCACATTAGAGTTAAAACCCAAATCCCATGTATTTTCCCTTCTTTATTCCTTTCTCCCCGACTCCCACTCTTCCCTGCACACCACTCTAAAACTGGGATAATGTTTTCCCCAGAACTTTATTCTCCAAATATGCGCAGGCCATGTCGTCCCTCCCCCTCCATCATATTCTCATTTTCACTGGTCCAGTTCACCTCTTTTAGAGACTGAGGTGGCACCCATCCCTGTGGAAAGAGGGCAAACAGCTTCTAGCCAGCTCTCCACCCTCAAGCTAAGCCCCCTGCTGGGCTGACTGGCAGATGAGTATCTCTTAACAGTCTTGAAAAGGTTAGAGATCAATCAACAGCCTGTGAATATGAAGGCCCCATTGACAGGGCTGTCCCTGATGGGGAGATGGATGCAACCTGCTGTTGATTCTGAAGGTCATGAAACATTTAACTAACTCCTCTTACTCGGAATTCCAAGCTCATTGAGCAACTTTCTCATTATAATCAAGCTTCTTTTATAGGTCTGCCTACAGGGAGAGAACGGCTAGCCATGCTGACATGACCATTTGGTCCCAAAGACATTTGTGGTCCTCATTGTAATTGAATACTTTGGCAGAAAGGAAGCCATGTCAATTCCTCCTGCCCTTCTTGGGGCCCTCTGTGGCAGTGGGAGCCCAGTCCTATCTTTTGAATATATCGATGAGTTTAGCTATACTTTTACCTACAAATTTCTGCAGCCTACAGTTTAGAGAAGCAGAATTGTGCCCTTTTTTCATTCACTCACTCATTAATTGCCAATTTGGAAAGCATATACTTAATGAGGTTTAAAGTGTACTGTGCTAGGGACTTCAAAGAACAAAAGAACAAATAAAGCTTAGTCCCCCAGTATGTAGTTTTTTGGCAAATGTATCAGATCTTCCTCAATTTTTACCTTTTCAGTGATGCTTAAATTAGTTTTTGAGCTTGTACATATTGTGATATCGACCACATCATAAGCGGAGAGGTCTTTGGTTTTCAAACTCAGTTTGTCTGTATGTTTCCTTCTTAGGCTCTTGGAATGACATCATCCCAGGACCGAGCAGTGGTCAAAAAAAAACTCAAGGAAATGAAGGTGTCACTAGAGAAGGCTCGGAAGGCTCAAGAGAAAATGGAAAAACAAAGAGAAAAGCTGAGGAGGAAGGAACAAGAGCAAATGCAGAGGAAGTCTAAGAAAACGGAAAAGATGACAGCTGCAGTAGAGGGTGCTGGTGAGCCGTAGCAGAGGGTGGGGATGCTCCAGAGACATCTCCACCTCTTCCTGCCCTGCTCTCCTCCGGAAGATGAAGAAGAAACTGATGACAGGGGTAATGTTCTCTAGGCAGATTGGGGCACTGTGTGTTGAATAACTGCATTTTCTACAATAATAGAATACACTCTCTTAATTTTAACCTACTGAAATAATCCCAAGCCACTTTTAGTTTATTAACAAACCAAGGAGATGATTTGTGAGAGATGCAAAGCAGCTGTTTCTTCTCTCTTCTCTCACTTACCAACATCTTGTATTGTGTTCGGTGGGTTAAGCCACTTGGAGAACCAGCATGATGCTGCCCAACAGGAGCATGACATGCCCCGGTGTTGTTAATGGGGTGCCATGAATTTTCAGTGTGGGATCCTGACACGGGCAGTCGCGCATGTCACCATGGCAGAGAGCACCACTCTGCCATGAGATCTGGGCTGCAGAATCTCCTCCTGTGTGTGGGGAAAGTTCCCCCTCGTTTTTGTGTCTGGACAGTGAGAAAGCCCCACTGTGGAAATGTGGGTGCCTGCCCCATGATTACCTGCTATGGCAAGAAAGCAAGCAAACCGTTCTGCTTGCTGGGCATCTGAAAAAGAGAAAAGAGTTATGGTTATTTGTTAACCCCAGAAGGAAGCAAAAAGCCTTATGAATGTGGACGTGAGTATTACCTTGGGATTCTGTGAGTAACATTTATCTTCCAGATTTAGCCAAACAAAGAAAAAAAGTCAGACATTAATGCAGCCATGGGGTACTGGGATCTGTTGTTTACTTTGCTACCGCTGTGTGTTCAGTATTTCAGCAACACTGAGACACACAACACAGTTCCTTTTTTCCCCCAACAAATTGAACAGGAAATTGATTTTTAAGGAAACAAACATTTTCTGATTTCCTCTCCTGGGGAACATTCTGGCTAGTCTTTGGCATGACTATGATACAGTCAGGAACTCGTCATATATTTTCTACTCAAGATTTCCCAGATGGGCACAGTAAGCATTTTAACAAATGTCCTTTTAAGAAAAATTGAAATACCAGTTTGAGAAAATTTAGATTTGATTAACATTCGACAGAGAAGCTATTTTATTGAGCACATAGAATATCGCCATAAAGGAGAGCTGTCAGTTACATTTTAGAGATGCTTCGAATGGTTTTTCTGAGCCATTCTCTTGCATTCTTTAGAGATTGCCTCTTACACTTAAAGTTTAAGATGGTGCATAGGGTGCAGTCTAGCAGTTATGTGTATTTTAAATCCAATATTAAGGCTTTCAGTATTTCATCAAACTAATTCAAGTACAGGAGACTGGGGCAGAGGAGGAAAAAATAAACCTGTAACCCATCTTGAGAAATTTCAAACCATGGATTGGTTTTGGTTGTTGTTTTGCTCTTTATGCTCATGTATCTGGTTCTCCTTGTTGCATTGGCTCTAAAAATGAGGTCATCCACTTTCCAAGAGGCGAGTTTCACAATGAGAGTTGAGGACAGACAAATTCTTGGACAAGTGTTTAACTTCCTGAAAGACTACATGGGTCGTCTCCATCCATATCTTCCACTGGAAACGTCACATACGCAGCACTTTGTGGGGTGGCTTTTGGAGGTTACAGGTAGCAGACAGTGTGAAGGGGCTCCTGCCCTTATAGCTCCATCTCTATTTAGAACATTTTTTTTTTGTTTTTTGGTTTTTTGGTGTTTTTTTTTTTTTTTTTTTTTTTTTGCTTGTCTCGATATTCAAAATCTGGAATTGTCTCAAGTAGAAATTTATCATCCTGTTCCTTCCCTAAGGCCTGTTTCCTTTTCTGTGACAGGGTATTATCTGTTAAGCTTCAGTCCTTTTGTCATTAGGTACAGACCATTCGTTCAGTCTTCAGAAAAACTAACATAAAGTAACATTGTGTTTTACAATTATCAGAGTCACCATGTATGTTTTCCTGTATATTTTCATTTAAGGTATAATGATGGAACTGCCATACTGGATACTCTCTTAATATTTTGAGATGTGTGGTGCTTTGCTGTTTATTAATATCATGAGAAACAAGGAACCACTATTAATGAACTATAAAATACAGCAAATCTTTTCTAATACTCAAAAGCTAAATTAGTCAAAATCCGATAATACCAGTGCTTGCTATTGTAAATTTTTGACATTTTTGGTTATCTTTGAAAAAAACAAAATGATCTGGATCACACTGGAAATTTAACTGTATTCATTTTAAGAGTGGAAATAGGAAGATGGTTATCTTAAGTTATGTTTACACTTTGGTAATATTGGAAAATGGATGTATATACTGGAAACGTCTATAAGTCTCAGTCTCTGCACATAATTTATCTATTATATTGCATTTTCTTAAATGTCTTAGAAGCATTATCCTTTGTTTTAAATTTATTCGTACACTTCCAATATTTAGGTCAATGACCAACTGACAATATTATTATTAATCGAATTGTTATTACTCAAATCATTTAGTTTGTTATAACTATTTTGATTTTTTAAGTTATAGTAATTTTAGTTCTTAATGAGTTATTTTTAACATTACTACTTAAAACTGCTGAAATTATAAGAGGCACTTGATTTGATTGTCCAACAAAGGATAAAATGTAAACTGATTATAAAAGAGTATGAAAACAAAGTGAAGGACCTCAGATCTTGTGAGCATTTTGTTTTCCTATTATTATTTTTTTAACTGACTGTAGTGCATGATATCTAATCGGGGTCCCAGTGTCTTATACAGTTCCTACCTAATGCTAATGATTTTCAGTGTCCATACAATTTAACACAGAATTGTTGCTTCATGAACATTAAGACTTTGCAGTTTTTTATTTATCAGAAAATGAATCAAAAGGGGAATATGTGGTTAGTATGAACTATATTCCCTAAACAACAGCTCTGTATGGCTCTAACAATAGCTAAAAGTGTTTTGAGGTATAGGTAATGCTTTGGGGGACAAGGGATGTGTGGTGAGGCCAAGCTGTGGCTAGGGAGCATTGTATGAGCTGAGTTTTCCATGAAAGGACTTAAGTTTTATAACAGAATTACACTATTTAAGACTATATCTCTTAAAGTAACTCACAGTTTATGTAACAGTTTTCTCATTTTTTTTTGCTTGAATTTTGCAGAAGTTACTTCCGAGTGATTTATGTTAGGGCTGAATTTTGCCCATTCTAATACACTGATTGAGCCTACCTTAAGTTTCATGACAGTAAAGCTATTCTGTGCTACCTGGGGTTGATATGGATTTAGCTGAGGTTGACATGATTTCCCACCTTCAAAACCACATAAGCATTTTTACCCATGACAGTTCACTGTTACAGTATGATGGATGCTAATGCCAGACTCAGCTTTTAAGGGGCATGAAATGGGAACACTTACCTGGTGCTCCTTTATTGTTGCTGGGAACCAAATGGCAAGAGGATGAGTGAGGGACCAAATTAACCCTTGCCGCCGCCTTTTATCCTGTAGTCATCTGTAGCCTGAAATCTGAAGATATCTCAGGTGCAAGCTGCAAAAATAGTCACTGCTTGTTTGATCTAGCACCTTGATTAGCCTTTATGATTTTTGCTGAAGACAAAGTATTCTCGTCTTGGTTCTTTGTGTCATTGGATTAACATGTGCTTTACAATTATATTTTATAGGGTAAATGAAAACTTGCATTTATATAGTTATTCAACTCATTTGTAAGTGTTAAAGGTCACATAGATCAAGGCTCAAGAGAGGAAACCCAGTATTTAACAAAAATATTCAAGATTCTAAAGGGAGGTGTCCCAACAATTCTAAAAGAAATATCTGCACTTTAGGTGTGTTGTAGCCCCCTCATTACACTGAGATATTTAAGAATTACCAAATGCCAGTTGACTAACTAAACTTATGGTCCCAATAGAGCTGCTGGTAGGGGCATTTCACTTTGGGGGACAGTGGTCACTAGGGGCTCATGTCACCTACTTAATGCTAAGTCCTTAATGCTTTCCAAATTAAAATGTAAAATGGAAAAGAAAAGCCCAGATTTTTTAAAAATACCTTTTCAAATTACCTCTAATCAATGGATCTACCTGTACACTGTTCTGAAGCTAAGTATATAAAGATGAAGTCCAGAAACGAAATGTCCATATTTTCTACTAGAATGGTTTGCATTACAGTGTGGGGTGGAAAGTGAATTTCTGAGGCAAGCAGTGTTATAAGAAATACAAATGTGCTGCAGCAGTCCACTTCTGTCCAAACAGCCTGAGTCTGCATGCAGGTTTTATTTACATTTGTCTTAGGTATTTAAAGTCTCAGGAAATTTAGTCTTGGTCCAAAATACTGGGGAAAAAAATAACACCATGCAGTATGTAGGTAGTATTTGAATTACTTAAAGTAGCAGCCTGGAATACACCCAACCGAGAAGTCAGAGGGCAAAGGAGAAGCCCACAGAATCCATTTCCCCCTGGAAAATGTAAGCATCAAGTTCTACCTGATGCTAAAAAGAGGGCCTTAAAGTACTTGTCCATGGGTGTCTGCGCGATGTGTTGAGGGCATGGTTGTTACTTGAAGGTTCATATACATCACTGTGTGGACCAAGCATAGCACGAGACCTTCCAGCCCTACAGAGTGGGAAAGGAAAGAAACATGATTTCCAGTCCTTGGCTCTACCCTAATCTCAACCCCCAAACTGCTAGGGATTCAAAAATGAGTAAGAGGTAAGGGATAAGAGAAGCAAGAGGCAACTTCTCAATAACGTGCATGCCAACTGTGTAGATATACAGAACTACATATGTGTGAATATATCTCCCACGTTACATACACACACATACCGCAATGACATGGCATAAAAAAGTAGATATTGTGTATGGAACTTGATAATGTCAGTTAGGACCCCAAGCAGTAATTGTAGCCTTATTTCCACTTTTTGTGTTGTGTATACATTGAATGGCTCATAAGATTTTGAAAGATTTTTTTAAATGTATTTCTTCTACTAAATGCACTTATCCTTCTACATGTTTATATATTTTGGTAAAATTGATTTATTAGAGACTTGGTGTTTTAGTAAGATAAAATTTCCTCAAGTGTTTGGTTAATGCTTTGATGTCAAGATTGCACATTGCTGAGTTGAAACTCAGAAGTTTATGCAGCTTTGGGCATTTCAACTGCGAACTGCAGTTTCCTTGGCTAAAAATTGCACTGTGTGTTCTTGTGCATTCACTCATGCTCTAACATGACATATTCAGTAGCTGTGATGCGTAAGCCACTAACTACTGGCTCTCTGATGGCAGTGTTGCCATCACATGACCATTTATTTTCTTCTTTGTGGAGTGATGGCATGGTTAGGTCATTGCCAAATGTCACACAAGTGGATGTGAGTGTGAGTATGTTGTTGGAAGGTGTACATGTCTGTTTTTCTCAGCTATTTTATTCACACATCCAGGTTTTCTGTTAAGATTTAATCTTCTATCCATGAAAGAACAATTGGCCAAAAATAACTAAATTACCTTAAAAAGTGGAAATTAAGAGGCTAGATAACATCTCCAACAACATCAGTTTTAGTTAGTGCTTAGTGAAGTCCCTTAAATATTTATGTATATGTTTTCCTTAATATTATTTATGGTCATCACTACTGCTTTTATATTTTTTTAATGGTGTTGCAATTAAACCACTAGTACACCTGTTACATATCACTAACAAAATCTGGCCAGCTGAAAAATGAAAAAGAAAGAGAATGAATTCTGTTCCATTGTAAGAAGTTGATTTATTTTAATCTTTCTTTATATAAAGGAAAAAAGTTGTTTGAAAATAACTTTAAGTCCAATAAATATGGATAGCATGTTATCTGAAACTTTTAATTTGTACATTTTGATGTCTGATTATTTGCATGTAAGAGACAATAGTGCCACGTCTGAATTGTTCTCTTGTGCTTGGTTAATATGTATTTCTCTAGATTGTTCCATTTCCAACATTTCTTACTCTTTGGTTTTCAGAGGCATTCAAAGCAAAATATCCTTTGTTTTCTGACCAATCTAAAAATACCTGTGATTAAATTTAATTTGTTAGTGTAAATAAATTTCTTGCCAATGAGTATTATTGTTGTTAGACAACGAATGCAATAAAAAGAAATACTGAGATCTGTTGAAGTAATTTTTTTCCTTTTCCATTTTCACCTTCAACTAAAACGAGCCTTGACTGGATAAACCTGTATTAACTGTCAAAATATATCGATCAATCAAAAGCAAAGTGCACATTTTCCATGGAAATGAAACTAAAAATAAATTTTAGCCCTTGTAAAGTGTAAATTGGCAGCTAGAATTACAATTGAAAGTGCAATTATGGAACTGGGCATAAAGTTAAAAGATCAAAGATTCCACTAGCAGCTTCCTCGCCCATCTTTCCCACTGCAGCTTCACAACCATAGTTTCTGATACCCATCAGCCAGGAAAAAATCTGAGACAAATCCATTAAGTAGTGGACCTCACACACTGTGGAGCAAGCTAAGAGGCCATGCCAGAGTATGGGATTCCCTTCAACAGTTTTATTTCTAAAACCTTAACTGTTCACAAGACTTGAATATAACAAATGAGGGGTGTTAATACTCTCTCTCTCTCTCTCTCTCTCTCTCTCTCTCTCTCTCTCTCTCTCTCTCGCTCTCACACACACACACACACACACACACACACACACACTATTTACCTGTGACTAAACCTTCAACAATGCAAAAACTTGAGATCTGAGTATCACAAAATAAATGAATTAAACTGTTTTCCTTAGGATGTGTTAAGAAATTCCTAACCAAGAGGAAGCAGGTGTCCCTTTAAATGATCTTGAGTATAAACTGTGTCAAATTGGATAGATTTTTCTTGGGGCAGGGGGTGTGAATTTGCTTATTCTGTCAAGAGCAAAAGAGAACAGAGTATGGTGGTTTTATTGATGATACCAAGTGATTCTTTTTAAAGGAAATGCGTGGCTTTTTTTGACCTAAGCACCACAGCAGTTGATAATTTCAAAACAATATTTCAGAGAATACAGCTTCAAGGGATGTGAACAGCATCACTGAATAATTGAGCACTCGTAGGGTACATGATGTCATGCCTCCTGAAATCGTGACTAAAAATAATTCTTATCCTGATGTGGAGAAAGTGTTTTTTTACCTAAACAAAATGTTCCTGTTTATTACTTTAAGTCAGTGATCTTAAACTGTTGGCAGTTCTCAATTTATCACCAAAACATTTTTCCCCAAATGCCGGACCATCATCATGGCAAATGCCTTAGAAAAATTTTGTTTCTAACATGACTGCCCTAACATCTTAAAGAAACAATCTAGCCTGGAAGCCATACCTTTGGAACAGACAAATAAATGAAGATAGGTAACCTTTTCAGATGACTTTTATAAGAAAATGATAAAGTCATCTCTTTTTTTCCGAGTCACGTCCCTCAGAAGATAGCCAAAGATTGTTGACCTTTTCTATTTTTTGTTTACTTTTCTATCATTATCTTCTTAGCCTCCACAGTTAGTAAGAATAGAAAAAGAACCACCACCACCATCACCTCTACAACAATGTTGTCTTTGGAGGCACCTGGCTTTACTGGAATCAGTTCGGGGCATCATTTTCTATCCAATCACTTAAGTGAACAAACTTCTTCCTTTTACCCGGTCAAAGGAACTGAAATACACAATTTGTGCTGAGATAAAAGACACATAATTTTCAGGTGTGACAACACTCCCAAAGATTTTAAGATGTTTGTACATGTCATTTGCTAGAGGAGAATCGAATAAGCAAGAGTAAAAGGAGAGTTGGGGTATTAAGTTTATATTTACCAAGAAAGCCATATATAGAAGGGGAAACATAAGGAAGTCTGACTATGTGCATGTCTAATGGCTTCACTTAAGGAGTAGTGCCTAAAGTTGTGCACTCCAGTTTCCAGGCACATGAACTGGAGTCTGAGTGAGTACTGGAGTTCTGATGACCCGTGAGGTCATCTTGCTCTCCTGTTTTCTGAACAAGACAAGACAAGGCAACCATAAGCTCACATGTGCTCAGGGAACACATGTTTCAGGGAAAGTACCTTTGGGGTCATATACTGTTACATTACTTAATACCTGACAAGTGACATGACAATTCCATTCATTTCATCTAAAAGGACTTTATTGGTAAATTAGATTTTCAAGTATCCCAAGACTGATTTGATATCATTCTCTCAAAAAAGATTTACATATCGTATCTGTTCCCAGTTCAACAGCACTTTCATCCCTCATGATGTCCTAATTTAAGGTCAGCATTCATTGTTCAGATGAGATCACTGTGACCCAATCAATGTGGCAAACAGTTAAGTGATGGGCTCACCATGGCATCAGTGCAAATCAGCCTAATAGAGCTTACAATAAAGAGCTTTGTGGAACACAGTGCCAATCAGCATTTTCCCTTTGTACTGAGAGGCAACTGCACTTCCTTGCAACACCGTACCATTTTCTGCATAAACCACTATGACTTTGGGTTCTTCTGTTAAAATATTCTGGATTCGGAGCACCTATTGAAGAAATAACATTAGGTTAACATTTTTTTAAGTCACTTAAAATATAACTTTAAACATGGGGTCATTTCTCCATAAGAAGCAACCTTTAGGTAAATCATATTTTGTTCCAAAATGACTTTATAAGACATAATGACAGGTTTTGATCTGGCATAATGGCAGGTTTTGATCAGGTGATCTTAAACAGTGGTGGTGACACATAGGCATACAGAGGTGAGGCAAGAAATACAAATGAGTAGCACAGTCTGGGTGGGAGATATTAGGGAGCAGTAAGGACTATGGTGAATGGGGGCAGGGGCTGTTACTCAGTCAATTTATTTCCATGATGAAATTCAGGATAGTTTTCATGTATTTTCAGATAAACCAGGAATTTGGATGTTTGTGTTTAATTCTTGTTTTTTAAATGTCCATCAAAAGAAAAGTATGGCCCACACTCAACCATTCTGCTGAACTTATGGTTCCAATTCTTAGTATATAAGATTTTATAATTTCAGCTTTCTTCATTTAGTTGGGCAGAAATATGATTGTATCATTAACAACAGTGTAGTAGTATGTTAGGCTGGCTACATGTAATAGCCGATATTTAACTATTTTGGCTGATAAAATGGCAATTTCGCATGATTCATCCTACTATAAAGAGCACAGTATAAGTCTGGAGTCCGGGCTCATGGTTCAGAGCTTCTATTTACCATTTGTTTCTCATATGGAGAATCAGATGAGTGAGACTAGATTAAGTTCCCTTTTAACTTTAACTTTCTATTCTTCTTAAGCTTTAGAATAAAATATAATGACTGAAAGAAAGGATACCTACATACAAAAACACCAAATATTGCAGAGTAGGAAGGCCAGTGCCTGGATATTAAAGGGTTAGTGAGAGCATTTAAAATGAACTTTTTAAAACAACTGACACTGAAGACAGATGTTTTGAAAATTGTCATAGCTTTAAAATGTAGCACTTTCTTACTGGGAAATAGTTGATGGTGAATCTTAAGTAAATGAACCTCTTTTAATAAAACTAAATCACTCTTCCATAGGGCTGTGCATTAGATAATAGATTTTTTGCTATTCTTTACCAGATCCATCATCAAAGTATTTTTTCCAGAACAGCAAACCAAGTCCATGCTATAGCAAATGACTCACGTTCACCAAGTGAGCTAAACAAGCAAAAACAAATTAGAGTCTAACATTCTTTTGGGTTCCAAACAGTGAACACACCATGGACTACATTTCTTCAATTCTATTAAGCATACCATATAGCAATCCTAACAGCTCAGAACTAGCAAAAGCCACAAAGGATTGCCATTCACCATAATCACAATTATCCTAAAAATAAAAGGTATGAGATGCCATGATGTGATTGGAAATACACATTTGGTTGTTCTTTTCTTAGGAATATAAAATATTTTTTTTCTGTTTTGGGGGCAGGATGTGGGAGACTGAAAACTGTACCTTAAAAAGAATACATAGCAGTGGACTATGTCAAAAATATCACATATTGAATGTAAATAATGAGCATAATTAATACATACTGAAAACTCAAAATAGGAAACCCCAGGTAAATCATAGCAAAAGTTCGAATGCCTCGTCAAAGTGAGTTTCAAATTCTTATTTGCACTGCTAAAATAGTTCAATGAATAAAGACCGTAGACACAAATAGGATCTCTGGGTACTATAGCTAAAATGGAAGAAAAGGTCTTTTAATCCAGAATAATTCGAGCAAGTGATTTATCTTCCTATTTGTAGGGAAGATTAGAGGATGGACATTTGTGCTTTAGGACTGGTCTACTGCATTAACTTTTACATATACTGAGACACAGGAAGGGAGAGCTGAATAGGAAGGCAAGTAACAAACAAATGATGAGACCATAGGAATGTGGTATGCATTATATTGTTTAAACTATTATAATTCCCAAGTTGGAGAAATTCAATCCATAAAGACATGGAACCCAGTAGTCTAGTGCTGGCTATCCTCACCCAGCCTCCCAGGTCCACTCTCCACTCTGCCTAAGTGTGCATGAAGGCCGACTTTGAGAGCCCCCTTGCTCTCCAGCTCCCAGTTATGGTGACCAAGGAACAGAAGCAATGGGGTTTGGGAGGACTGATGAGAAGTCTAGTCGCTTATTCTTCAGGCATCCTCCCTGTGGTTCCCTGATGGTTGGCTATATCCCTCAACCAGAAGCCAGCTTTCTCTCAGAAGATCCTTCTCCACACACAGCTCTTCTTGTTCTGGCTTCTGGTAACCATTTCCTGTCCCCTTGCCAGCCCTGGGGTATACCACGTTATCCCCTGTTGATTTCCCTACACTCTGCCCACACCTTTGTATGTAGTGTCCTTATGAAATCTTTTCAGTTTAAATGTACCATCTATCTCCTGCCCAAACTGACTAAAATGCCTCCCAAATTCAAATTCTTTTTTATATCTGATCATTTGGATCATCTATCCATGCCCCACATTTTATTTGCCCATATAATTGAGATTTAAGTTTTCAACTGAAAAACATCTGGCAATAAAGTCACTGATTTGATTCATTTTTCAAACTAACCTCCGATGCAGGAGGATTCTTGGCATCAGGGAAGAAGATTCTCAGGCCATTAGGATGGCATCCAACCCAAAGGTCCCCTGTCACAGGATCCACGGATATGTTATCCACCAGCGTATGTAAAACTATGGACTTCCAAATTAAAAACAAGAACAAAAGACAGAAAGTTAAAAAACAAATTGAGAGATGGTAGAGCAATATGTCAGACAAAACTATTGTCTTGTCCCGGTGACCACACTGCTGGTTCCAGGGACACAACAATTCTGCCCATATGGAAGCACTCAGGAAATTCCTCTAGCTTTCCACCCATGAAGGTATTTTTTCAGTTTCCACGACAGATGAGGGAAGGAGAAGATCAGAAAGCCAAAAAAAGACTATTAAAAGTTACATGAAATCATTTGAATGAATATCTGTGTGTGAACCTAAAACTGAAGGAAAAAAAGTTTTAAGTGCAGCATGAAATAGTTTGTTTTCAAAAAGGCACGTGTGAATGATATTTTTATAAGCATTCAGAAAACAACTGGGAAATGTAGATTCATTTCTGATGAGAACATCGATGAAATGCAGGCTCTTCTTTAGTGGCTAATCATAGGCTGTGCAGCCAGAGGACGAATGATAACCTAGGGTCTAATTTTTGCCTTGGATTGGGAAGAAGTTTCTTCTTTACTTTCCCGATGTTATTCAATTCCCTGTTCTTCTGCTGTTTATTTTCTAAATATAAGTTGCAAGCATGTGATGACTGCACAAACTGCTGTCAAGGCTTTGTACCAGGATCATAAATAATACCAATGATTCTTAATTCCACCATTCATCATCTTGGCTGCTCTCTAGCGGGGAGAAATCACATCTATTTGCTTACCTCTCACTCTCAGTTGGAGAAGCTGTATCTACCATGTACCTCAAACAGAGGCCAGCATACCTTGGTGCCCAGAGACCCTGTAATAACTGATTGTGACTCAGTGTAAAGGCCAGAACATGGGCAGGGAACTGGAGGGAGCCAACGCTGCCCTGTGCTTCCTACTCAAAATGAGAGCCATCTCCAACATCCATGAAAGGACTAGAGGGCTCAAGCACTGTGACAGAGCCTCCTTTTCATCTTCGTGAGGAGCTATCACTCCTTCTTACCCTGGAAACAGGCAAGGCTGGTCAAAGGAAGTGGCTGGCCAAGCACACTCTGGTCAAAATCAGCTCCAGGCCTTCTCCACCCACCAAACTCGCATCTATGACAGTGTCAGACGTTCTACTCTGACACGATAATTTCTTTAGGTGAGGGAAATTTTTGTTTCGGGGCTCTACTATTATCATTGGAAGGGATAATAGCCAACTGGTGAATTCCCTGGCAGGTGAAATCCAGCAGAGATGAGAGTTGGGGTGAGAGTGGGATAAGGTCACAGAAACCTGGGGTCCCATTCATTTACTATGCAACTCCTGAGCTCCTACCATGTGCTCTACAAGGAGCTCAGCAGCTGGAGAGAATGCAGTAAGCAGCACCTAGTTCCTGCCAAGGAAATGCTGATGGCTCAGCCGGGAGCCTGTGCTGGGCTCTTGCCATGCAAATCTGTAATTCCTAGCAATTCCAACTCACTGCAATGCGCACACACTCCACATTTCACACTTCCACAAAGCCAACTGGAAAGTTTTACATTCTTGGTCAAGGAAACTTAACAAATTATTCTCTTTGGGAAAAAATTCTCTTAATAAATATCTCAAGTTTTAGAGAATTGAAACTCTCTGCAGTGGGACTAATTCATTGGCCGCCTTGGATTTTTTTTTGGGGGGGGAGCAGAATATATTATTCTTATTGTGATAAAATATGCATAATATGAAATTTGTCAATTTAACCAATTCTAAGTGTACAATTCAGTGACACTAAGTACATTCACAATGTTAAAAAAACATCAGCACTATCCATTTCCAGAACCTTTGGTCATCTCAAACAGAAACTGACCAATAGCTCCCCATTCCTCCCTCCCCCAGCCTGTGGAAACCTCTGTTCCACTTTCTGTCTGTGGATTTGCCTATTCTATGTACTTCATATATGTGGAATGCTATAATATTTGTCTTGTTTTGCCTAGCTTATTTCACTTAGTGTAATGTCTTCAAGGAGGCTCATCTGTGTTGTAGCATTATTAGTACTTCATCCATTATATGTACAGACCATACTTTCACAGAACATAAACCCCTACACGACTCATCAAAAATTTTAAGGTCCATCCAAGTTCATCAAATTTCTTGGCACTCCAGATATTAATTAACTGACTTGGTTAATATGATTCTTCAAAAGAAAGAATAACATTACAGTCATGGAGGTAGTCTAAACTGAGTCATTATGTCAGGAGATAAGCATGATCTGATGCCAAAATTGGGAGCCGAATCTGTTGGATTCTGTCCTTACGAAATTCTTTACCTTTCACATTACAGAAGTATGTATTGCTATCACCACAGCTTGTTTTTATGCCCTCAGCCAGTATGAGTGTGGAAATTCCATTTTACCTCAGCTAATACCAAACTGTCTCTGCCAAGGATTTTAAATGTCAAACATAATGTTACATTTGATGTTGCTTCAAGGTAATTTTCTCTGAGTGAAGCCTCTTGTGACAGTACCTAGGATATGCTGACGGGAATAGTCACACAGTGCCTGGTGAAAGGACTTCATGCTGTGGGCGGTTATGGCAGAAGAGCAATGTCTGTTGTTTTTTGAGCAGGGGGCTACTTCCATGATTCAGTTCGCTCTTGCTTTCTCTTTCCTCTCTTTTGCGTTTTTATTTTGACCCAAACCTTCAAACTGGATCAGAATTGGTAAGAGTAGGAGAGGAACCCCTGAAGCCCACCTAGCTTCATCATATTAATTTCACAAGTATTTGTTGAGTGCCTTCTACGTTTTGGAAACTCTTCCAGGAACAAATAGAAAAAAATTATCCTTGTGAAGTTTATACCCTAGTGAGAGGGGCAGACAATAGAGAGGATGAATAAAATATATAGTATGTTAGTAATAAATGCTGAAGGGAAAATAAAACTGTGGGGATCAAGGAGAGAAGAGTTGCAAATGTAGATTAAGTAGCCAGGAAAGGCCTTGCTGAGGAGACATTTTAGTAAAATCTGAAAGGATGTGAAGTGACAGCCATGGAGGATCTGGTGCAAGATTACCTGAGCAGAGGGAACAGTGCCCCATTCTGACACAGGGCAGTGCCAGACAAATTCCAGGAATGTGCAGGCAGGAGAGGCTGAGCAGAGGGGCAAGAGCTGGAGATAAATTGGTGGGCTGCCAGGGCACACAGTGGCCGTCATGAGGACTCAGGCTTTATAAACAGTGTGGAGAGCATTGTCATGTTGAATACAAGTCGAGTCTATTTCTTGGCTATTCCATCAACACAGAGGGAAAAATGGGGAAGAGAGGGAGAGAAAGAGAGGGAGAGAGAGAAGAAAGGAAGAGTGGGAGGGAGAGAGGAAAGAAATGAGCAGGGAAAAGAAGAAAGGAGGAAGAAAAGGAAAGAGGAAGGAGGGAAGGAGAGAGGAAGGGAAAAGAAAAAAGAAAAGAAGGAAGGAAGAAAAGGAAGGAAGGAAGGAAGGAAGGAAGGAAGGAAGGAAGGAAGGAAGGAAGGAAGGAAGAGGAAGGAAGGAAGAGAGGAAGGAAGGAAGAGAGGAAGGAAGGAAAAGAGGAAGGAAAATCTAGGAACACAATGCCAAGTTTAAAATTCACTAGAGCAGAATCAAAGTTTCTTGGTGAGATGTGTGGTCTGCTGCTTCCCACTCCACAGCTGAGTATAAGTGAACAACAAACACATATGATGATGATGATTCTTCATAAAGGAGTGAAAAATTGGTTATCACCCACTCCAATTAGACAAGTCTTTTCTCGTCACTTTTAATTTCACAAATCAATTAGAACCTAATTATCACTCTGTAAACTTATAATGTTAATATGTCTTACCTTTAAAAAAGTTAAAGTCCAATTAGCATGCTTTTCATACACATTAATCGTATGAGCCAGCGATTCAGCGATATAGATGTACCTTCAAAGAAAAAAGAGCTACATCAAAGCACTTGAAGTGATGCAATTCAAAAGTTGCCAGTGAAGTTGCAATAACTCCTTCTAGGGAAGAACTTTGCTTAGAGACTGAAAAATGGAACCCATCTCATTTTCCAAAGAACATAACATTCTGAAAGAACTAATGAGTTTACAGTGCGCAAAGGAATTTTAATCATAAAATTATTTCTAAGGAACCTAGTTGGCCCTGATCAGCAGGGAAGGAACTTAGCCCTAACATCAACTTTTACTAACCGGGAGCAAAATGCATTACAGTGGTTCTCTTAGTTTGTCAACAGAGTGGCAAGCTCCAGGTTCTGCATTTCAGAAGAAATGAGTTCTCTTGAACAGGCTGCAGGAAAGCTTTTTTAACAATCAGCTCCTTATTTTAAGCCAGAGGAAGTGTGAGAGAATATAAGATGCTTAGCCTGGGTCTAAGAGATGCCTTCCTCCCCTCTTTCCTGACCCTGTGGATTTAGTATTTCGCACAAAGTACAACGCCATGCCCATCATAAAGACCTGTGGTCAGGAGAAATGACTCCTTGATTATCTTCTATTTTTGAAGACCAGGGATGATATGAATAACTGAAAGCTGTCCAAGTTTCTTGCCCTAAATGTTACTAACCCTCTGGAATCTGTGGTGATGAAGGATGAGGAGGGTATAGATGGATGAAGACAAATATTTTATATATATAACAGTGTTGACCAAAGTATGGTCACCAGAATAACACTGGTCTGTCAATCGTTTGTTTCGGGGTGAACACCAGATAGTAAAGTAAATCAACTACATCACTAAGCACACTGCTTAGTTAAGTTGACTTTTTCCCCCTAGTAACACTTTTTTGATGAAGAAAGCAGTGCTTTGGTTTATAGATTGGTGCAAGCTCTTTATCTTGTCATAAACCAGCACTACTGATATAAACCTACATATAAAAAATCTCATTATACACTAAAAAAGTCTTCCCTCAAAGCAAAGCTATTTAGTAATATTAAATGCTTATCACAGTATTATTTAGTAATTAATACTAAATGCTTATTTACCCTCTTGAAATGTACTTTTGCCCTCAAAAAATAGAAATTTAAAAATACGTCTTCACAAAATAGAACATTCTAATTCGATAAATTTTACCCCTTGAAAAATTAAGATATTTTACATCTTTCCTAATTTCTTCTTATTAGGATAGCATGTTAAAATATACCACATTATTTAGAAGGAAATATGTTCTAAAAAATATCTAATGAGAATCTGGGAAAATGGGTGACATTTTTAAAAAGTTTCCGTACTTGCCGTCGGGGGAAGTGTTGATTCCATTAGCTAAATCAAATCCATCTGCCACGACTTTGACTTCATTTGGGCTATAGTAAACAACATATGACCACGCCAAACCAAAATATCTTTCCCAGTATTTCAGGTAGGGGTCGCCAAAATAGTGATCATTTGTGGCATAAAAGTGCTCAGGTCCCACAGCAACAATATCATTCAAACTGCAATTCAAACACACACATATGATATATACAGATATATATGATGTATATATATATATACAGCTATATAAAGATGAAGATATTGTGCATTCCAGGATTTTATTCCTAAAATCAATATGTGAGATAGAGCCTTCACTCTAGCCTAGCTCTTATGGCAGAGAATTAATATGAAATCAGTCCCACCTATACAATCCTCAAAGACAACAATTACTTTAAGAAACCCTAAACAGTTATTATAGCAATACAACATAAAAGTCTATTAACTATGTCTTAAAAATAGTGCTATGGTTTGTGTGTGTGTGTGTGTGTGTGAGAGAGAGAGAGAGAAAGAGAGAGAGAGAGAGAGAGAGAGAGAGAGACAGAGAGACAGAGAGAGAGAGAGAAAGAGAGAGAGAGAGAGAGAGAGGAGAGAGAGAAGGAGAGAGAGAGAGAGTGAGAGAGTATGCATGTACACACGTGCACACAGATTTACTACATTCAGTAGCATCAAAGTAGGCCAGGAATTATTATCAAGGCAAAATTTACTTATGCTCACATAGCACTTACTCTCATATAGAACAGCCCCAGGCATTATCAGGTAGTGTAAAAAATGCCTGCAACTTATATTTTAGTTAAAGCTCTGCTACTATTAGCTGTGAGGTTTATGAAAAAGCCAATCATTTCACGTTTCCTTATCTGTAAAAGGAGATGAGATGAACTGGTCTAACTTTTAGCTTTAGAATCACTTCCAGCCTTAAAGTTTCATGATTCTAAACTGAGTAAACTGTCCATGAACAAGAACGCCCAGAAATAGGGCGCTTTGGCTTTTTTTTTTATTTTGATTCTCTCTCTGTTACTGAAAATCTAAGATATATGAGTCTATTTTTCTGCTTTAATAGGTACAACAGCGAACACATAAGTGAGTCATTCTTTGCTGATTGAGGTGACAGAAGTTCCCCGGGGCCATTATCTAGGAGAGAATTGTCTCTGCTCTATTGTGGAGGGCGTAATGGCCTGCAGATCAGCTCTGACTCTGCTCTGGGCTCCTGGGCAAGTTAGATAAGCGTACAAAGCCTCAGTTTTCTCATCTGTAAAGAGAGGTTAAATGATTCTCCCAAAGTCATACAGCTCTTTAGTATAAGACTAAGGATCAGAATCTTAATTTGTGGAGTTTCAATGGAAATTACAATGCCTGTTGTGTGCTTTGCAGGGAGCCTGCCACAGCCCAAACCTTCAATCAATGGTAGCTACTATAGCTAAATGAGAAAGAAGGTGTCAGGATTTATGATTAGTCTGCACAGGCTCCAGACATAAAACTGCAACCTGGATTTATTCCCCCTCTCTTTTTAAAAAGCAAATTTCTGAAATTAGTATGCTTTACAGTCATTTCCTGTTTTTCAGACAAAGAAGCAGAGCAGAATGGCTTAGAGTAATAGCTTTGAAACCTGATGGACTCCTTTTGAATCCTGACATTGCTTGCTATTGTCTGTGGGGCTACATCATGTCACTAAACTCTGAACCTCAGTTTTCCCTCTATATCCTGAAAGGCTGAGGTAAGAATAAAATGAAATAATGAATGTAAAAACCTTGGCACCATGCCTGACACATAGTAAATGACCAATAATGACCATTATGTTATTAATAATAAAAGCTTAAACTATAATAGATTAGTAATTCAAATATAAATGCTATAAACAATGATATAAACAACAATCAAAGACAAGCAGAAAATATACATGGCTAATTCTTGGGTTGAGCAGCAGAATTTTAGTTAATATGATTACTTTCAGTTTGGTTCTACATTGCCAAAGACCAATAGTTTTGCAATTGGCCCAGAAAAAAAAATACATTAACCCTGGGGAATTGGACAAGTCTGAGCTTTCCAAGATTAGATAGTGAAACAAATAAAATAAGTTTTTACTATTTTATAGTGGCTCACAGCACCAGTTCCAGACTCAAGCTACATGAATTAAATTCTAGCTGTACCATTTACTGATAGTGTTATCTGGGGTAAGTGAAATACTCCAGGCCTCAATTTTTAAAATCCAAAATGGTATAATAACACAACCTAATTAAGATGATATTTTTTAAAAGTTAAAAATAATCTGTTTAAATTTGTTATTGCAGCACCTAACTTATAGTTAAAACTCATTAAGTTTATTATTACTATTATTAGCCCAGCTACTCCATTCTATATACTTTTCCCTAACTTAGATCTTGGCATTTGTCACATTCTCAGTATCCTCATTCTCTTTCCAAAGTATATTTGTGGAATGAATGTATAAATACACTCTCCCATCAAAAGCTGTTCTGTGAACCTTCATTTAATTCTTCCTAGAGACGCGGAAGAAGATATGGGCCGCAGTTCCTACCCTGCCACTATTTGGTTGATTGACCTTCTTTCAGTAACTCAATTTCTCTTCAATTTCAGTTTCCTCATCTTCGAAAAACACCAGGTAAGAAAGGAGAGGAAGGGGCATTGGTAACACTGAGCACAAACTATGTGCCGGGTGTTTTGCTAGGCATCTGCATATAAATAACACACGGTTTAAAAGAAATCTAGGTTTACAAATACTAAGTAGTTGAATGATATACATAAATAATTCAAATAGAGGTTGAGATTCTAGAAAAACATAGTAATTAGAGGATGAAAATTGTTTGAGAAGATAGCATCAGATTATTATCTTAAATCCATCACTAATCTCATAAACCAAATCCTAAGGCAAGCAAGGAAGATGACTTTGTGTTGGGTTGATAGGGATCAGGGATCCTTGAGTGTTTTATTTTTCTATATGTTATATTGGAAAGGAGCCAAGGATGGAGCTGAGTGTTACCACAGATCTCCTATTTCATAAATCGTTTGCTACCAAACAACAATAAAGGCAATGCAGGAAGGTCTTTGAGTCACCAGATTTCAGATCTCCTCTTAGGTGTGTATGTGTTTCTAATTCATAGAAACATGTAAGATTCTGTTTCTTTCAATATAAAAATAAAAATAAATTAGTAACAAATAAATAAGCTCTAGATGTGGAATTCATCTATGGAAATGGTTTGGGTTTGAAATAATGTCTGTTTTCAGAAAAAAAAAAAAAAAAAGCAGTTTTTTTCTTTGTAAAGGCTCAAAAGGACATTTAAAGGCCACAAGTTCTAAGACAGCATCCAGCCAGCCTAGAAAATGAGGACCAAAGAGAATGTCTTCTCTGAGGGGCTTGGGTCCTCTAAAGTTTCTACAGAAGAATATTTGGAGCAGTTTGCAATCGTTACCAAGGAGAGTTGAATAGTCATTATCTTCCTCACTCCCAGTCAGAAGGAAAAACTAAAAGTGGATTAATGATCACCAGTATTAAAGGGAAGTAGAAACATGATATATCTCAGTACTTAGGCAGAAGTTTGTGTCTGATGGTTTTCAGGTGCAAAAGTGATTTTTCTTCTTGAAATTTAAACAACTCAACGGTGGACTTCAAATCTGGGTGGTTCACCACCAGCAAGTACAAAGTATTATCTGAGAAGAGATTAAAAACAAAAATTGAAACATTAACTGAACTCTCGGCTGTCAGCCCTGTCTTCAAAAAGCAATTTCAACCCACCTCCAACTAGTACTTAGGGTGTCAGGCAGATGGAATATTTTCATCTTTTTGCAGAGAAAGACATCTGTGATTGCTCCAAAGAGAAATGGCTAAAGGAAGAACCAGTGACAGTCTCAAAAAACTCCAAACTCCACAGGGGGAAAAATATCCTCAACTTAAGAATGAGCAGTGCTTGACACTAAAACTCTAAAGAGCTTGTTGATTGCAAATGACATCAGTGACGTGTGGAGTTGAGATAAAAGAGGTGGGAAACACCAATATGAGAATGCATGCTCAGGTATAATTTGCCAAGTGTATGATGATAAATGCCATTAAAAAAAAAAAAAACCCCACCTGAGAAAGAGTATCAAAGGGAAGATTTCTTGAGTTAGTGTGAGTTTGGGACATGAAGGAGACCAGTGTAAGTAGTCAAGAAGGTGTGATCAAAGTTGGCAAGTGAAATTAGATTATAGTCTTTTCCCTAAGAAGCAGTAAGTCTTTGGAAACCTTGGGCATGACCAAACTGGTGTTTAAAGAAAAACAATGCAAAGTTAAGTAAGTTGAGCTGAAGCAATTTCAGCAGAGAAGCCAGCTAGGAGATTCTTCATTCAACAAACAAGTATTTAATTTATTTTAGTTGGTGTTAAGTGATACAAAGGAAAAATAAAATTGAATAAAGAAAGGGATAAAGAGTAATGAAATTTTCTTCACGAGAGTCAAGGAAGTTCTCTCTGATATTAAAGCATAGACCTAAATGAAATAAGAGACCAAACCATGTGAATATCTAGTGAAAAAGCATTCCAGGCTAAAGGAAGAGAGTGTGCAAAAGGCCTGAGGCAGGAGCTTTCTTGGCACATTCACTTAATAGTGAGGTTGTAGTGGAGTAGAGTGAGTGACAGAAAGAGTGGAGGACTGAAGCCTTTGAGGTAGAGAGCCCAAGTCAGTCTTGTTAGGGTTAAATGTAAGGATCCAGGCTCTACTCAAGGGGGATTTGAGTCAAGGAGTAACATGAACTAAGGCTACCCCAATAATCCAGGCATGTGGAGAGAAGAGACTAAACCAGGAAGAAAGGCAGAAAGAGATATGAGAGGCATTTGATGTGAAATATCCAAAGCCCCTGATGATGCCTGAGGAATGAGGGAGTCAGAAATCAAGCATAAACAAGGATTAAAACCCAGATTCATGTTTTACACAACAGAGTGTACTTCCTGGAATTTGTCCTAAGGAAATATTCACAGGATAAATATGTACGAGAATGTTTATTTTAACATTCATTGTTTGCAATAAGCATAAAGGTGGAAATAGACTGAATCAACAGATAAACTATATTATGGTACTCCCATATGGACAAATCCTAGACAACCATTGCAAAGTAGTTCTAAATGCACTATCATGAAAAAGAGTCTGTGATGCAGTGTTTAATCCAAAAGCAACTTATTTTCTATAATATTTATGTAGTATTTCCCCATTTTTATTTAAAAGAGTATATACACACCCAACAATATATTTCTTTGCACTTCATAATATTTTTAAAAGAAATATATTGTTGCTAAATGCATAAAGAGATTATTGAAAAGGAAAAATATATCCTATATTATATATAAAAGAAGGGAAGTTATGTGGGGTAGAAGAGAAAATAAAAGGATGGAAAATCGGTTTTTGATATTTTGAGTTTAAAGTGATTATAGGAGAAGAATCCAATGGAAGTATCTAGAAACCTATAGGAATGGAACTGAGGAGCTGATTTTAAAAAATAAATAAATAACTCCATTGGGGGGTGTTCTCTTAGAAAGCAGGCATAGTTCTAGTTGTGACATTTTTGAACTTTCTGAAATGAAGGGAAAAAGGGGGAAGCAAAAGAGCAATCCTTTGTGGAATGCTCAGAGATTTTGAAATGTGTGACAAAACAATGAGCAGGAGAGAAAACCCACAGTAGGATCAGAACTGGGATAGATAAGTGTATTGAAATACCAGGGAGGAGGAGCAATTCACTTAAAGGGGAAAGTGGTCAACAAAATAAAATGAGGTTGAGGAAGGAAGAAAGAAAGGAAAGAAGAGAGGAAGGGAGGGAGAGAAGAAGGGTGAGGGGAAGAGAGGGAAGGGCAAGAAAAAAGGGGAGGAAGGAAGAAGAAAAGCAGAAGGGCTGGAAGAGAGAGAGGTTTGTTAATAAGGGCATTAGCGATGACTTCCAAGGCAGCAGTTGTAGCCACCGCATGGGTATGTTCTGGAAGAAGGACCGAAGGAAGGATTGTCTAATGAGGCCATGGGTATAGACATGGTCCTTACATTTTTGTCACCTGAAGGACTTTTAATAAGTATTGTCACCCAGGTCCCCCTCAAACCAACTGAATCTTTTGGAACTGGGGCCTGGGCATCAGGTTTTTAAAAACTCCCCATGTGCTTTTGTATGCGATTGGGGTTAATGATTAATGTAGAGACCAAGGAAATAACTGCAAAAAGATAGGAAGAAATGGGATGAAGGCATATGGGATGGGAGCAACATATTAAAATGTGGAGAAACAGTTTTAAGACAAAACACAGAAACCAGAGGAGAGGGAGCCACTGAAGGTGACGGGACTGAGAGGAAGCTCACCATGGTGACTTTCTGTCAGTGGATCTATTCCTGTAAATGCCTAGATCTGTAAACTGGTTTAAAATGAGAAAACCAATGATATTGATTTTATTATTACTACAGTAATTCTAGGGATAATGTGAATGTTGGTAGTATTTTTAAAAAGTTAGGTGCTTTACAAATGTTAAATATTTTAACATTCTTAAACATTTAGGTAATAAAAATATATTTAATTAACATAGAGATAAGTTTAAAATTCAGAATAAGAACATGATTTATGGTTATACTTTAGTTGGATAAAAAGAAATATTCATACTTTAAAATTTGTTTTTTTTTAATTTGGTTTTGTTTTTAATAAACATTAAATATTGTTACCTTCATCTGTGAATGTGCTAATCCCATGAGGGTTAAAAGAAGACAAATTGAATGTATTTCCAATGATCCTCAATTCTAACACTGTTGGATCTTCTTCATTCAGGTCCATCAGAAGTATTTTTCCAGGTTTATCAAGTTCTAAGCTCTTAATTTTAAAATATTTGAACCCCTTATAAAAAATAGAGGAGAAAAAAATAGGTACATTACAAATACTTCGAATGCTGATGAAGGTGGTAGATGGGACACTGGTTCACTCTGTCCACTTCATGCCACAGGACCACATGGGAAGCCTGCTAGCAGGCTTGTGCAATAGGCCCATGGGAGCTCTAGAAGCCACATGCTCCACCCAGCAATCTCAACGCAAGGCACAGCGAAGCCATATGTGTCTACCAACTCAAGAGAAAGATCAAAATGGAAAAACAGACCAAAGGCACATTTACTAATGGGCTTCAATGATATAAGCAAGGAATACAAAGAGAACATTGTTTATGGTTTTTCGACTGTCCCCGGGCAGGTTCCTTAAAAGCATCTCAGGCACAGAAGTTTGGAGAAAGTCTAGTGAGCCATGGAACTACTCTTTAGCCTTCAATTAGAAAACAGTTCTTATTTGTTTTAGACATTTGGGTCCCCTATAAGAATTTGCTTAAAATATGTGTTCTGTTTCTTTAAAAAACGGTTTGCAAGACATTGTTGTAGAGAATGACTTAGTCCTCCATCTTCATAAGAGAAAACAGGGCTAAATAAATTACAACAGGCAGCAAAGGGTTTTCAATGGCTGGATGACTTGTATACAGGATCCTATCAACTCTGTTATCTTAGATTGTCAACTGCTTTTGTTCAGAGCTCTATTATTGCCACAGGAGTTTGCATGCAGGAGAGTTTACACAAACATGGTAGCTTCTCCAAAGTTTGGAAATTATGGAATGGCCTATTGGCAATTTTAAATTAAAAAGCTTAATCTGAGAAGTGTAAAAAAAAAAAAAGTAAAAATCTAAATGACATGTGAGATGATATATATATATATATATATATATATATATATATATAAATAATACATTCAATTCAACAAATATTTGAATACACTACTTAAGTGCTTCAAGGGGTAGATAGCTGAATCCCAGGAAGCCATTCTTTAACCCATTGGGATTATAAATTGCTACAATACAAGATAAGATGATATAAGAGTTCAACGTACATAGAAGAATATAAATATGCAGAGAACACATATGATGGTAATTATAACACCAGTATATGCAGTTTGTTTTTTGGACCATATGACTTTATTTTATTTGAACTTAGGTATTTGTATATAGAAGGCTTAAATAAAAAACTTAAGCTACTGGTTCTAGAAAACGCTTTAGTGAAAGGAAGCACTTACACTACTAATGAAAACCAGTCCATTAGGAAGTATCTCCAAGTCTTCAGACCCAGTTTCTGCCAGAAAAGAGAAGAGTTAGCGCAGTTTGTTTCACACTATTGCAGGAAGCTAGCAGTCCTTTTCTTAATCACTGCTAACTTGAAACTGGGGCTACATATTTAGCTTTCTTTGTTAGGTTCAGAAAAATTAATTTTTTCATTTATTTATTCCAATTAAATAATGTGATTGTATAGAAATTAAGACATTAATATAATGAAGTACAATTAAAATTTACACTTAATATATTTGTGTTAAATTGATGGACTAGAACTTTTTCCTCAGAGTCTGAGATCTCTTATATAAAGTTCATGGAAATTCATGAAATGTACAAAAGGAATGATAATTTGAAAACAGCTTGCTGGTTTTTTTAAAGACAGAGTAAACTACCAAGGTATATTGACACTTAACAATTTCAAATAAACAAACTCTTTGAAACCATATTGGAAATGTAACTAAGTTCTAAAAACTTCAGTTAAAATCGGAATATGTTTCATATGCAGAGATGCATTTATTATTAATTATAAATATCACTAAATACCACCAAGTTAGTGATACTTTAAGTACATGTAAATTTTTAATATTTCAATCAATCTAGAGGCAAATGAGATTTTTGATTTTTGTATTGATACTCTTAGTGAAGATGACTGTTTTTCAAATATCCAGCAATACTTAATATCGATATCATATTTGTTTTCTAGAAAAAAATTACACTATAAGATACCTAACTAAGCTTATCAATGCTAACTGAATAAGTCATCTGGTCTAGCCTTTCTAACCTTAGGGTAACTGAGATAAATAATTCTAAACAAACAAACAAACAAACAAACAAAATAGCAAAAGTATGGATCTCAAACAAGTTGTCCTCAAATAACAAAGCTGGTTGGTTGAAATCAAATGTGGACTGAAGTCCCGTGACACTCTCTGTTGGTTGCCTACCGGCTGCTATTCCCCCACCCTGTTATCCATGCTGACAAGGCCTGCTCCCACAATGGAGGCCCAATAATGACTTTCTCAGCTTCCTTTGCAGCTTCTGGGAAAATTTTCCTCCCCAATATTAAAATACAGATTCATGAGGAAAAAGATTTGCATAATTGCAAAGATGTGTGAGGGGTTTTAAAAATTTGCCCTTTACTCGCTTTTTTCCTTCTGTCTCTCCTCTGTCATCTTGTGAAGTTATATTACTATAAAAATCAAACATTGTTCTATTGTTTTTGCTAAGCTGACCAAACAAGAACAAATAAGTCAAAAACTATCAACACCTTGGCAATATGTTAGTGAAGTCAAAAGTCAAGTAATTTATTTAAAATTAACTACTGACTTAATAATACTCTTCTGGTTCATAGTTTTATTTTGGAATAAAATTAAGCAAATGTATTAATCAAATAAATAGAAACATAATACTGCAAGTTCAAATGAGATACTTCCTCCTTTACACACTTACCTATTCCTTTAACTAAATTACAGTTAGGAAGTTCTACTGGTTTTACTTCTTGAAAAGCATTAATTCGTGTTCTGGAGGAGAAAAAGGAATAAAACACACAAAAAACTAGTCAGAAATTATAATTAAGTTGCAAAGGTAAGTTACCAATAAAGTTCTCCGTAATTGTACTTTGCTTGGGTTTTAACCCAAGGTTAATGGTACCTGGAATTCTAGCAGGCAAGTAGATCTACCAGGCACAATATTTAGTACTTATTTAGCAAAGATGGATAGATACACAAAGAAGATACATAATGTCCTCTCCAGGGCTCTATGCACTTTGGCAGGAGCAGGAACTATTTCATCAGCTGTGTAAGGAGTCCTACTGGAAGTTTGGGTTAAATAACAATGTGGTTCCAATTTATTCCACTGATGTTTAGGGCAGCTGACAGATGGGTCTCCTGCCCATCTGCCCAGTCTGACTCCAAAGTCTGGCCTGAGCATCTGTTTCTGGCTGTGTTAGTTGAAAAAATGCAGGTGAGCTTAAAAGGATTTATAACTTCAGAAAATCATACCCGAGGCCAGCATTTAAAAAAGCATTTCACACAAACACACCCAAAAGCAAGTTATTAAACCTGAGTGCATCAGCATCGAGGGAAACACCTGAGTGAAGGACAAAGGAAAAAAGGACAGATGTGAGAAGGAGCACCAGCAGGTCCTGGAGCAGAGCAAAGCTATCGGTGAGGCATTTGAAAAAAAACAGACCACAACATTAGCACAGCCTAGAGATTTAAACAATAAAACTATTTTGATAACTAATGATACAATACAATACACCGTCTTAGTTGCAGTGAGAAGCAATAGTTACCCGAGAATCCCTGGAAGTCTTATTTGGCTAAAATAAACAGGCCGAGAAATTCTTAACCTGCACCACTGAAAATTAAGTCTAACAGAAGGAGGAAGATGGACTAGAGGGGAGTGGACACTTTGGCTAAAATTCTTACCAACATGGCACAAAACAATAGGAATTTGGAGGCAATTGGTCTCTTGTCATTCATTCAGAAAAAAAAAAAAAATGTAGCCTGTTCCTACTACCACACCATTGGCTATCAATTCCACCTTCTAAGAGGGTCTGATCCAAAAGTCTAAGAGTGGGGTCCAGTAATTAGCTTTATTAAAGCACCACAATGCATCCTAATGCACAACCGTGGTAGAGAACCACCAGTCTGGGCACCAGCTATCCAGACATGAGGACGGCCTAGCCTGTAAGGAGCTGGTGGTTTCCTGAATGATGGACATGAACTTAGAAAGCAGACTTCAGAGGACACATAAGTGAGTCATTCTTTGCTGAGAAACTAAAATGTATCTCAAAATGGAAATCTGACACACGATGGGTTCATAGAAGAGAAAAGCAAAACTAGTCAGCTCCTGTTCTAATTCAGGCTTTACTCTCACGGAAGATAATCTCTAACCTGGAAAATGTAGAATGATCACAGTTAAAATGAGTCCAAGGTAGGTAAGAAGGCATTAACTCAGTACTAATTTGCTTTGAGTTCAGATTTGTAGCCAAAACAAATCATATCTCAACAGGGTAATCATTGCTACTGCAGTTCAGGTACTGCATATACCCTCATCTAATCTACAAACACCTCCTTGAGGTATTATTTTCCCTGTTTTACAGATGACTAAGATTAAGTGGCTTCCCAAGGCCACAAAGTTATGAAGTGGCTGAGCTGGGATTGGAACTCAAGTATAAATGCAAAGCTCACATTCAATCCTCTACCCAAATAAAATTTACAGAGAGCACTGGTTAAAAGCTAAAGGGAGCACCAAAAGATAATTCCTCCTGTCTTACTATAATCCTCTCATATTTTTCTTATTCTCAATTATTAGGAAATACCTTGTCAAGGGCTTGATTAAGTGGAAATGTTCCAGGTCTAAGGGATAAAGTGCAATGTTTGAGAGGTGTCCCTGATTCAAAAGCCTCTGAATTCTGGCCAGATATCACATGCTCCCTGCTGGAAAGTACTCTTCACAAATATATGCTTGCTCATTATAAAGGAAAGTAATCATCTTTAGCTATGTATTATGAAATCCATTCTGGAACTTTCCTTGGGGCCAGACTCACCCTAATCAGTCTGTTTTCTGCCAGTGGACACTCCTCATTCATTTACTCTTCCTTAGCAGGGTCTACTATATGCCATGCTCAGTTGTAAGGGCTCTCACACATACTTCCTCATTTAACATCCTTAGTCACCTTTGAGGCAAGATTACTATTTTACCTGTTTTATAGGTAAGAAAATTGAGGAGGCATTGAAAAGTTAAGTAGTTTGTTTGTGATCATTTATTTAAAAAGATATAGTTGAGATTTGACATTAGGTGTCATGATACCACGGACCTTTTTCTCTGTATCACTTTCATACTTCTTTTCATTTGCTCATGCTTTTCCCTCCACCTAGAATGCTCTTCACCCCCTAAACCACCGAGAAGAGTTCTACCCATGATGTTCTACAGCTCCACCTTCACTCATCCTCCTGACCCTTCACAAATACATCTATTAAGTCCATTACCATATTGTTTTATAGTTACCTGTTTTTTGGTCTTGTTTTTCACAGTAAACTCTGAAATCTGTGAGTGAATCCTATACCCTATCTATCCCTGTGACTTTGGCATAAACACAGCACTCACAGAAAACAGGTACTTGAATGATATTTACTGAATTGTTTCACGGAACTAGTAGACTACGGCATCAGATGGAGAAGATGTTTTGGTTGCATTGATAGGGGAGGATGGAGAGCCATTTCCTTAGCCTAGGGCCACAGTGAGGTAATGCAATAATATATATTTAAGTACCATTCATTAGGTGGATCATTCATCAGTGGATTTTTGAGATAGCAGATGACATAATAAAAGCTAACACAGCACCTTTTATGTGCCAGATTTTATATGTATTCTACTGTGATATGTGTTATTATCCCATAATTTTTAGGTAGAAAAACATGTTCAGAGTGGTAAAGTGACTTGAAAGTTATAGAAATGAGATCAAACCCAGGTCTGCTGGAATCCACTCCTGCCCTCTTCCCACGAGAGTGTGTCACCTAGTGCAGGCATGGAGGTGGCAGGAATGCACCGAGCGGCCTAAGGCTAGCGTTGCAGTCTCCTTTTAATGAAGGGCGACACAGTGGGCTCACGCATTACTGCAATTTAGGAAAGGGGAAGTTGCAACAGAAACACTGGGCTGCAACACTGCATGCTCCCAGGGAGCACTGTAAACAACACAGTCCATACCCTGGACCCGAGCAGTGCACATCCGCAAAGCTACAGGCAGCTGCCTACAAAGACAGGTGGGGAAACTATTGATCCAGGGGCGCTCCCTCGGTTTCTTCCTCTGTGTTGCTATCACCTTGGAAGCGTCAGAGAAGGGTCCCAGGGCACCCCCTGCATCCTTCCACAGTTTTCCTCCAACCCAGGCCTATATAACTTCTTGTGAACCTGGCCTGCTCCTGCACACCCATCTCTGAAGAAGAAAGATGTATCCACTCTGGAGATCTGGCTTGCCTCTGATATGGGCCTCTCGACATAATCTCTGCCCATCTCTCCATCAGTTGGATTCATGATTTTCTCTGGGACTCAGGGACTTTCTCTTGAAAATGGAAAAAAAAAGGCACTTTACTGATCCTCCAGGATCTTTTGATTTGGTTTTAACAGGAGTGATGCAGGAGCAAAAGTGCTTTAGAGAAGTGCATACAAATCCCCTGGGGAGTAGGTTAAATAATGCTAATTCTGATTGGATAGTGTGGGTGGGGGCCTAAGATTCTTCCAGTCCAGAAAGTTCTCAGGTGATTTTCATGCATCTGGTCCATAGCCCTTTGAGTAGCAAGATTTTAGGGTCCTTTGGAAGGTGGGTGCAATTTTCCTCCCTTCCTCTGGGCTGCTCTGGAAGCCCTACAGCCATCATCCATTACCATAATTACCAATCCTCTCAGCCCTGCATTGCTTCTAAGCTTGTTCTTCTAGCCCTCTTTCCATTATAAAACCAGAGGTCCATTCCACTGGCACTTTCCTTTTCTCTTCTCAGTCATGTGATTATAGCCAGAAGTTGGAGGACAGAGGCTCCCTCTACTCAATGGATCCGGGTGCTGAATGTAAAAACAGTAAGTTCTCACTTACGAACCAGACCCCAGGTCTTCCCGCACTGCAGCACCCTTATGGCAAAATGTCTCCTGCAGATACCCTATCCACACCAGGAAACCACAGACAATGCCAACGAAGGGACTCGTAGAGAATGACGTTGTGTTCAGCTATGACCATGGTGTGCTTTGGTCCTTCTCAGGAAAATCAGAATCAGGCTTGGGGCCCAGAAACCATTTGCCCTTGACAATTTCTTTGTTTCTGTATATGAGCTTCTCCTTCTGCCCAAGGCCAGGATCTGACTTCTTCAGGTTGAAATCTAAGTGTCGGGTGCGAGTCAGTGGTATAGAATTATCCCTTCTCAAACCATCCCAGAGAGTTATGCAAAATGTTCATGGATGGTACCAAAAAAGGAAGTGGAGATCATGGGCATATAAGTCTATGAAATGATGACTTAGACACAGCAAAAACCATGTTTTCTTATTTAAGGACTTTTCAAAGCTTTCAATATACCAGAGTGCATTGTCAATCTCTAGAAGGCTAAAATAGACAACATTCTCCAAATTTATTTGTCTGAGGAACCCATTCTTTTTTTGTGGAGCAGGTCCTGAGACTTGTGTTCCAAGGAACAAATTTGGGGAAAGAGTGATGTTGAATAAAATAAGCTAAGACCTCATATTGAGAGAGAAACTTTTTTGGAGGGGGATGGCAAAACTATACTTTTACACAAAAACATATACAAGATGCCTACAGTCCCCATTCTTAGAGTAAATTAAAGAATGTAAACCCTCACTCCCTCCTGGCAGATCTGTGCTTCTGTGCAATATATCTCTGTATGGGACAACTGGGAGAGTGTGGGCAAAACAAACCCAGGTATAGATGGAAATGGAAAATTCAAAAGAGAAAGCCCAGATAGGATATTAGATGGTTCCGTCTCACCTCATTTCTTTTAATCTTAGAATGATACCACAACCCACACTTATGGTGGTACAAAATTACACGTACATTCTCCTTTGGCAGCAAGTAGTATCGTGATTAATAAAAATCGACAAAACTGTAATTTTCTCGTGATTTAAAACCCCACATCACTCTGTCTTACTTTTTTTCTATTTGCGATTCCAAAAAATAACCAACAATTAGGAGAAAAAAAAAAACATAGTTTATAAAAACCTATTCTGAATGTAAGCTTCTAATCAGTCCATTGCGTTATATAATTTAAAAAAAAATCCAGAATGTACAATTTGATATTTAGTAATGTTTTACTTCAAAGTAAATAACAAGGTACTATTGACTATCTCTTAGGTGAGGTCTAGACTTTGAACCCCTGTAAAATGTTACCAGGAGAACTCATACATTTTTTAATTCCCTCTCCTTCATATAGTATCTAACACTATATAAAATAGTTAAAGGGGAGCAGCGCACTAACATTCATCGAAGAGTAACTACGCTGCAGGCACAGGGTTAGTTGCTTTCTATTTACTGAAGTAGCCAATGTTAGAAATGTAAAAGATTTTTCCTAAGATCCCACAATGGGAGGGACAGAGCTGGAGGGAGAACCGAACATGTCAAATGCCAGCTCCCCACTGGAGCTCACAGACCGGTGCAGAGGGATATGCTCCCACCTGCTGTGCTCCACTGGCCAGGTTTCTGTCTCTCTTCCTACGACTTCAAATTGGGGAGGTTGGTGCCATGGCCAGGCAGCCACTGTGGAGGCTCCTTTCCCTAATCCACACAATAGCAGCCCCTTCTCACTCTTCCTCCCCAAGTCTGGTTATCTATTCTGAAGAGAGGTTGAGAAGTGAATCTGTAGCCTAGGCACACAAATCTCCATGAAAAATTAAAATCATGTATGCCAAAAGGTTGGCCACTCACGCCACTGGCAACAGTCTCCTTACCCCATCTCTCAGACTGTGAGCAAGGCGTTGTTTTCAGGTGGCACACGAAAATTGGACAAACATTTATGAACCCCCCCGCGGGACGTGCACCCAGCATTTGCCTGCGGATTTTCTGTTAAGAGCCTGTATTCCCCCACTTTGCAGTGGGAGGATTGGTGCTGTCCTGGGGCTGGCCTAGGTGGCGAGGCCAGGAGCGGCAGCCCTTACCTCAACCCAACTTACTCGTAAGAGGACTGGAGATCCCTGAAGAATTTCAGTCCCAGCCCCAAGAGAGTGAGCACCAGCAGCTTTGCCATGGCCTTGGGCAGATCAGCAATGGATGAGCTGATGCACAGACCCGGGGAGATCTGCCTGCCTGCACCCGAAGTCCAGATTGCACAGTCCAGATATCAGCCTTGCCCCGCCCCTTCTCACTTGGAAAAGCAAGACCTCTGCTCACCCCGAGGGACGGGGCAGTTGCACCTGACCTTGAGGCCTTGTTCGACTCCAGTTGTTTCACTTACCCCTGCTGAAGCCCGCGATGACCTGGCCGAACATTAAGAATCCTTGTCTTAAAAAAAAAAAGTGAAAACTCTTGAGTAATTAAAGATATTCAGTGGGCTATCAATTGCTTTGAACTCGTCTGCTCTCTTTGAAACTCTTGCCCTGGGCCTTTCTTTTGTCTGAAACTTTTTTTTCCCCCCCATAACCTCTCTATTCCCCAGTTTCGATATGACCAAATCCTACTTACTCCTTCAGGCATCAGTTTGGAATTAAGTTCGACAGGTTGTGATTCCTATTTCCTAAATAACCTTCTCAGAAGTCCATTGCAGCATGTTACTTCTTTATTATTCTTACCACTCTATTATTAATACCCGGTTACTTCTCTGTTTTTCTTACTAGACTGTTATCTCATACAATAATACCCTGTTTATTGTTATAGCCCAGATGCCTGGTACAGCACCTAACACAGGCTCAATAAATATTGCTGAATAAATAAATGAAGAAATGTTTGAAAACCATTATAGGAGCCTCTGGAATACTTCAATATACCATATTTTATTGCATTTAAAATGGCATTAGTGTTAACTACATGATAACTTTATTTTTATTATCTTATTACTTTATTTCATTATTTTATGTATCACTAAGAAAGACAAAAACTATCAAGTAAACTGAATTCTAAGAAACTATCAATTATATAATAATTTCTTATTTCATAGTTGTTAAAATATATAAAAAACAGTATGTTGAGTTCATGAAATAGGAAAAACTTAAATTTATGGGAAGCAATGGAGTTTTTTAAAGACACAGTTTCTTTCTATCATCAGCAATTAATAACCTGACACTAAAATAAAAGTTCTTATAGAATACTCAGATATCATCTTGACTTTCCTCCCTCAGTATTCATGTTCTAAATATTTATTTGCACATGTTCAAATGTGCAATGAATATATTTGGTAAAAACACATCCGCTAATTCTTTTATTTTCCAACAAAAACCCTAATGCACTGAGTAGTCAGTAAAAACTGTCAATGCGTTGGCAGAGAGCCAGAGCCAGATTTGCAAAATTTAATTCTGTACACAGAAGGGTTGACTTGGTGGCTGTGCTTGACATTCCTCCTCTAGAGGATGCTGAACCTTATTGGCAGTAGTTGCAATATTCTCAAGTGTCTGAAAATGTGAAATTTCCATGTCCTAAGAACTCGAAATACACAATTCTGCATGAGGCATGAGGCACTTAGGAAAGATAGAAAAAAAGCAAAGAAAAAAAAATGCTGGTCTTTGAATACTGGATTCATGGTCCGTTCCTGAAACTCTATAGTAGCAGAAATAACATTTGTAAAATGAAGATAATTTCTGTTATGCTGTGTAAAATAGATGAGACAATATTGTGAAACTGCGATGAAGATGTAAAGCAATTGCAGTGCAAACAATAAAGTTCTATCCAAGTGTAGAAATGAGTTTAAAAATTGCTCTCACCTACATAATTTTACAACATTCTGGTAAATGGAATAGGACCAATGTCATTATATACAGTCATCTAGTTAGGAAATGTAGGAGCCCAAATGTGTATGCGATCTTAAATGCATGTTCATCTAGAAAATGAACCTTACAGTGTATGAAGCAAACATGAACAGAAATATGCCACTTCAGTTATCTAAGCATGTATCTCAGAAACCAAAAATACTCAAAGTGGAAGTATGGAAATTATAATAAAGATAAGACCAGCAATCAATGAAATAAAAAATAAATTTAAAGAGAGAATGTCTATTTTACAGAATGTTATTCAGGCATAAAAAAAATAGTCCTGATACATGCTACAACATGGATGCACCTTGAAAATACGCTAGGTAAAAGAAGCCTGACACTAAAGGCCACATACTGTGTGATATGAAATAGCCAGATGAAGCAAATTCACAGATACAGAAAGCAGATTACTAGTTACCAGGGGCTGGGGGAAGAGAGTAGTGGAGAATAACAGCTTAATGAGTATGGATTTCCTTTTGAGGCAGAAAAAATATTCTGACACTAGATAGCGGTGATGATTGCACAATATTATGAATGTATTAAATGTCACTGAACTCCATACTTTAAAAAATTTAAATGGTAAATTTTATGTTATGTGAATTTTACCACAAAAAAAACTTAGAGAAGATAAAACACTCAAAAGTTGATTATTCAAAATACCAATAATGTTTATAATCTCCTAGAAAGACTGACAGAGAATATGAGAGAGGAGAGAGAAAAAGAGAGAGAAAGAGAGGTAGGATGATAGATAGAAATTAGAAATAGTAAATATAAGAAATGAAGATGAGAATATTACCACAGATTCTAAAGATATTTTTAAAGCATATTATGAACTATTATATTCCACTAACTTTGCAAATTTAGATGAAAATGATGAATTCTTAAATTTAGAAAAAAATACACAAGAAGAAACAGAAAATCTTCATGTTTTCATATTTATTAAAGAAACTGAATCCACAATTAAAATATTTAGTCCCAAATAGTTTCATGAGTGAATTCTTCCAAACACTGAAGAAAAAAAATATTAAATTTTACACAAACTTTCCAAAGAATAGAAAAACTCTTTCTCAACTCTTTCAACAAACCAATATAACCTTGAACCAAAACCTGACAAGTTAATTACAAGGAAAAAAATTACAGACCAATAATTATCACAAACATGGACATTATTATCTTAAACAAAGGATTAGCCAATAGAATTCACAATATATAGACAGATAATATATTATGACCAAGTAGGGTATATTTCCAGTATACAAGTTTGGCTTAAAGCTTTAAATCAATCATATAATTAATAAGATAAAAGAGAAAATAATATGGTCATCTCAATAGATGCAGACAAAATATTTTAAAAATTTAATATTCATTTATGTATTTCAAAAACTATTAGTAAATTAGAAATAGCATTAAAATGTCTTAATCAGATAAAGAATAGCTATCAAAAGGGAAAAGTTGCAAACGTTACACTTGATGAGAAATTGAAAGCTTTCTGTGGTGACAGAAAAAAACAAGGATATTCACTCTTATTACATATACTCATCATTAAACTAGAAGTTAAAAAAAAAAAGAAATAAAAGATACCAAGACTGGAAAAGAAATCTGAAACACTCATTATTCACTGACAACATGATTGGTATGTAAGCAATCTAAAAGACTTTGCAAATAAGCTATTAAAATTAATATGTGAATTTATCAAGGTAGCTAGCTACAGGGTCAGTATACAGAATTATTGGTTTTTGTATAGTAACCAATAATTAGAAAAGAAATTTTAAAAAGATAATATCTATAATAGTATCAAACTACTAAATTCTAAGGATCTAACAAAAGTTATAAAAAATTTCTACACAAAATACTATAAAACTTTACTGACAGAAACTAAAGATCTAAATGAATACAGATACCAACTGCAATTATTAGAAGACTCAAAATTTAATGATGACCATTATCCTCAAATGCTATACATTCAATGCCAATCTATACATTTACAATCCAAATCAAAATCCTACTAAAGTTTTGTAGTAATTGACAAGGTGATTCTAAATTTAAATAGGAGTGCAGAGAGTAAGGAATAGCCATGAAAATTTTGAGGAAAAACAAATTTGAAGGATTTTATTATAAATATATTATAATTAAAACAATATGATATTGGTGCAATGATTGACAAGTAATCTAGTTGAAGAGAATAAAGAGTCCTGATATAAACACATAAATCTATGGACATCTTATTTATGATAAAGTGCCACTGAAATGCTGTAAGGAAAGGATTTTCTCTTCAATAAATAATGTATCAATTGGATATAATATACATGTGGCTACAAATAAATCTTGATCCCTACTCACAGGATACCCCAAAATGTCTTTCAGATAGATGATAAATCTAAATATGAAAAATAAATAAAAAAACATACTTCATAACTTGTGTAAACATTTCTTAAACAGAACACACAAAGTCACATCCATAAAAGAAAATATTAATAAACTGAATTTCATTAAAATTACAAATTTTCTATCCATCAAAAGATATGATTGAGAGGGTGAAAAGAGTCAACAAAAAGTAGGAGAATATATTTTTAATATAGTTATCTACAAAGGACTCATATTTACAAATCAATAAGAAAAATGATGTCAACCAAAATTTTTAAAACGCCAAAAGTTGGACATTCACTGCACAAAAGAAGACTCCAAATGGCCATTAAGCATAGGAAAAGGTGTTCAATTCCATTAGTCATCTAAGGATTGCAAATAAAAATCACAATGAGATATTTCTACACATCCATCAGAATGGTTAAAATTAAGACAAGAAAAACTGGCACTATTAACTGTTGGCAAGGAAGTAGAGCAACTAGAAATCTCCAGCATTACGAATCGGGGGTACGTTGGTACAGCCACTTTGGAAAACTATTGGTCAGTACCTACTAAGCTACACATTAGTGTACTCCATTGTCCAGAATTTCTAATTCTGCATGTATGCCCAACAGAAATGTTTACATATATGTCTTAAAACACATTGTACAAAAAGAATATTGTATAATATTTAAAAAACCTGAATATAACATATGTTCATCAATAGTTGAATGGATAAATTGTAGTATATTCATACAGTAAAATACTATACACAACAAATAAAAAGGAATGAATTACTGCAACATGCTAAACAGAAGAGTACAACAAAAATGGTTTATTTATCCCTCATGCTATGTGTCCGTTGCAGGTTGGCTGCAGTGCTGCTTCCTATCATCATCAGTCCAGGATCCAATCTGGCACAACAGACTATACCTAGAGCATCACTATCTTGGAGACAAAGAGAAAAGAGATACAGTGAAATACATACTGGTTCTTAAAATTTCTACCTGAAAGTGCCATATGGTTACTCTACCAACATTTCATTGGCCAAAGTAAGTCATACGGCCACTTTTGAGTTCAACAACACAGATAAGTATTATCGGCCCACTGAGGGTAGCACACCAAAAAGAGAATCAGGTTATTTAGGCAATAGTTATCCAAACTACCATAGAAGTTTAGCAAGTGAGTATCTGGCTTCTCTCTTGGGCAAAGGAAATAATTTTGAACGTCTGTGTTTGGAAATAATTTTGAACGTCTGTGTCGAGGCTGAGGGGGGATTTCAGAAGCAAATGACTGATTGAGAGAGCGTTTATCAAGAAAAATCCTGGTGAGTGGGGAGGGTAGCTAGATAAAGATAGGGAAAAGACTTAAATGTTTAAACTCATTTATGGTAGGGCACATATGACTTTATAATTTCCATTTATTATGTATGTATTGTGTGTGACTTTTAACAGATAATGTGATTCTTTTGAATACTAGTAGGCTTCTCTAGAATTTATTCACAAACAATTTATTTTATAAAGATCTTGAGTTTACATTCTACCCACAGACAATCTTCAGATTCACTGCAGAAGCCACTATTTTTTTTTTCTGTAGTAAAAATTGTTTACAGTTTACAGAATGCTTCATCTGCTCTTCATTTACATTTTACTTCTTAATGGAACCAATGACATTCTACGTATTTATGTGATTCACCAGTCAGGTGTTAGAAACCACAGAGCTCCTCCAGTGGGCAATGCCTAGAGCTCAGCTGACACAATTTTGTGGTAAGTATTCATTTCACCAGTTCCCAAAGTCATCCCCGACGTACTGAACTTTTTCTACAATGTCTGTTCTAGAAAGTATAAAACTGAGAGTTAAACGTTTCCATTACATTCTCTGCTTCTACTGAGGCACATTCCTCTTGGTTTTCCTCAATGGAATGACTTGTCCTTGACTGTGCTAACTATGGTCTTTTACATTTTCAGTAAATTGCTTTCCTGAACAACCTCATTGCATGGGAAAAATGAGTTTTGGCAAAAGATAGGTGATTTGTTTTCCTACTATATTTCTTGCTAAATTTCTGTAGTATTATGGCAAACAATATGAACACAAGTACATCAATGATACCAAGTGTGCACCAGGTGTTCTGTGATAATGTGGTGGAAACACTAAATCAGCACTTTCCACCTCTTTTCCAATATCCTTTGTGTGTAGTGTTTTAAAACCCTGGCTACGTATTAGAATTGTGTAGGGAGATTTTGTAAAATACTGGTGTGTCTTCCTGCTCTGTAGAGGTAGAAACTAGAACCTATATTCCACCAATTCTCTTGAAACCACAGTACAGGATGTAATTTCGTGTCTGTAAATCAGAATGGTTTGAGCAAGACTAAAATTTGAAACCGATTGAGGAAAGAGGAAATATTGTGAACATATTTTGCTAGTATGGACCTTGGCTACAGACATGGCTCTGAACCCTCCAGTTCTTACGATTCTTTGAGCTCTGGTCTTACTTATAGTGGCTGCAACTATCTACACAGCTACTAACAATGCATCAGGTTGCTTATATGCCCATCTTTCCATCAGCACTTAGCAATATTGAGCCTTTTAATTTTTGCTAGTGTAATAGATCTAAAGTAATTTAAGAGTGCTGTTTTAATTGAGACTTCTCTGATTACTAAAGGTTATCGTTGTCTTTTCATGTGTTCCATTTTTCCTCTCTTCTTTAAATTGCCTCTTCACACCATTTACCTTATTCCTTGGGGTTGCTACCTTTACTCTGTATTCTCAAGAGTTCCTAATATATTTTGCTTAATAATATCTTGTCAGTTTAATGTTGTAAATATTCTCATTCTGATATTAGTCTATTATCTTTGTCAATGGAGACCTTCCCTGAATGGAATTCCTCAATTCTGATGACTCAAATTCAATCAACTTTTTTGTCTTAGGTTTATATTTTTGAAATTTTGTTTCAGAAGTCCTTCCCTATCCTTGGGTCATAAAGGTACTATCTTACATTACTGTCTATTAACTCTAAAGGTTATGGACTCTTGTTTGGTAGTTAACTAGTGAGGTTAAGTAGAACATAGTTTTATTTCCCTCCAGAAGGTGTGTCTATTCTCCCAATGTCAGCTTCTAAACAGATATCCTTTCCCTATAAATTGGTACTGCGAACTTAATCTTATACTAATTCTCCAAAGATCTCTACTCTATTCCATTTATCTATTTGTTTGTTTGTTTTGCCCGAATATTAACCTGTTTTTATTATTAGGCCTATCCTTGCTCTTTATTTTTATTTTTCAAAGTTGACTTAGCACTTTCATATGCATGAAAAATCTAGTGTGAGATACGTCATACATATCTAGGAGTTTATAAAATACATATGTACAATTATAGAATAATTATAAATGAAATATCAATGTAAATAATGAAATACTATACAGCAATGTATACCACAACTAGAGCTACATGCAATGACATAGATAAATTTCACAAATAAAGAAAACAAGAATGAATACAAGTGTATGATTTTATTTGGGAAGAATTTCAAAACAGGCAAAATTAAACAATGTTGTTTGAAGATGCATGCATAAGTGGTTAAGTTGGAATAAGGAGGCAGTAGTTATCACAAAAGTTGGGTTACTGGTCGCTTCTAGGGAAGAGGGTGATTGTGGTCAGTGAAAAACACATGGAAAACTTTTGGGGTGCTGGCAATATTACATTTGCTGGCCCGGATGGTGATAGAAGCAGCTTGTCCCACTTCCAGGTTTGGCCTTGAAGACACCTGGTGTTTCTCCACATACTCTTTCCCCATTTCCATGGGATAGAATCCAATATGATGACTGATCATGAAGATGATAATACTCTACGGAATACATGCAACTACATGAAAACTCCTAGATCCCTAAAGTATCACAAGGATCAAAATTTTTACACTGTGCTGTCTCAAAAACAGTTATCTGAGCTCTTTTATGTCAGCGGTCCCCAACAGTTTTGGCACTAGGGACCGGTGCTCCTATGAGAATCTAATGCTTGATGATCTGAGGTGGAGCCGAGGCAGTGATGCTAGTGTTGGAAAGCGGCTGCAAATACAGATGAAGCTCTGCTCACTCACCTGCCACTCGCCTCCTGCTGTGTGGCTCAGTACTGGTCTGTAGCCTAGGGGTTGGGGACCCCCGTTTTATGTGACAGGAAAAAAAAAAATATATATATATATATATATATATATATATATATATATATATATATATATAGTTGGTGCTCTTATCCACTATTACTACCTTTTAGCAATGTTTGCATTCTTTAAGCCACTGTACTTGGGGTCACCTTTTACAACTACTTAGCATGATCTTAAAAATATAGGAATTTGAACCTAGATGTGGGGATTCTAAAAATAACATTAAATATGCAGTTAGACTAGAGTTAAGGAAACAGATATTGCAGGCTGCAAAGCTGGAAATCCTTGTAAAGTCATTTCAAAAATATTTAATGAAACCATTTCCTGCAGTAACTTGAAAGGTTGACCATCTACCCAGAGAGCAAACAGAATGTTGGTGTGTCTTCATTGTTCCTTGATGTTTTCCACAGAGGATAGTAGGAAAATTATGTTCTTAGGTAAGAACTATAGGTCATAAAGCAGAAGGCTATAGAGAAGGTCTAGAAATATGGTTTTGTGCTGCAAGAGCAGGAATAAGATTGCTACAGCTGTTGCAGAGATGGTTTGGAAGAAGAGTTGGAGTCTGGAAATGCTTAACTTACATGGATAAGGGTGAGGAGGAATGGCAATGCTAGCATCCCCCAACCCTGTCTCTATGGCTTTTTATTAAGTTTCACTACAATGCTGGCTTTGTAATTTATTAATAGTTACTATCAGGTTAGTAAATACAAGCTACAGCCAATTCCCAGATTCAGCCTCAAAGCCACCACCGTGTTCTCAGCTATTTCTTCTCAAGTATCTTTTTCTTATCCTTTAAAGTGTTCTTTTCTAGTTCCTAGAGCAAGAAGTCTCAGAATCGGTCAGTTGTGTGCACCCTCCCTGCAATGTGTCCTTGCGTGCAAGTCCACATCTGCTTCTGATGCCCTTGTTGCTCCAAGCACCAGACGTTCTGCCAGAAACATTCTGTATTGCAGGTGTCTCTTATAACATACAGCTGATAGCCTTTTGAAATGTCTCCCAATTAGGAAAGCCGAGGGATCCAGCACTGTGGGAGATTATAGTAATGGTGATGCCTCCTTTCCTCCATTCATTCAGTTGGCCACAAAAGAGATAGCATTTAAATTGGAGAGAGAAATTTGTAAACAGGGAAATCTGGAAGTAAAATAGGCTTAAAAACTATGCTCCAAAAGGAAAACCAAGTGCTATTGCTGGCACACGACATTGACTGGAAACAAACAGGCACAGAACCCTATCAAATTTCTAAGATACTTACATTTCAAAAGCAACCAAAAGCCTGCCCTAAAAATGTCCTCAGACTCTGAAACCTACACCTGTAGGAAGGAGGCTACCAAAATTACATAGTCTTTCCAAGACCTATGTCAGATGTGGCCTTAAAGCATGGTGCACTAGGTAGAATTCCCCCAAAATCTGGAATCATAGAGGACATGAGAAAGTACACCAATGCCAAGACAGGAAAACCTCTGGATTTCTGTCTGGTGAAATAATCTCATTAATATGGACCAGCCACTGCTGAGTGTATTCTGTTCTTCCTTTCTATTTCTATGGATATTTATTATAATTATTCTGCTCATACTCAACCATTATAATTGGATGTTTTTTTTTGGGGGGGGGCAATACTTTTATTTTCTAGGCTGCCATATGCAGCCGTATCTGGACCTAATGCAAAGGTCAAATCATCACCCACAGATCCTGTGCTTTGAGCTGAATGCAGAAACTGGATGGAACTTTGTGTTATATTTCTTGGTAAGGGAGTCATTATGAAAGAGAAGGGTTTGGATAAATATTTGTTGGCCAAAGGGTAAAAACTGTGGCACAAATTATTGATTCTTCACTAAAATTTATCTTTTCTTTGTCCTTGAACATAGGTCTCTCTAGTGATATTACATCACCCATTTTTCCTTGCAGTTAGTTAGGTGAGGCCTTGTGGTTAATTTTTACTACTGGTAAGTGAGCAAAAAAAAATGACTACCATTTCTGGCCCTGGGCCTTAAGACATTGTGTATTTCTCTTTGGCGTCCTCTATCTTCTATCTCCTTCTAGTTTGATGAAACACAGACATGGTGGTAACCTAGCTTCCAGCATTCAGATAACTACAGCCATCGAAACATGGTGCAGCAACATGATGAAGCTGTTTGCTGCTCAGGATCCACTCAATGCAACTGTCCTGAAGGCTTTGTGGGCTCCCATAACAGCTCCCTTGTCTTCTGACTTCTAGTGGGAGGGTAGAAGGGGAGTTAAGTCAAGGTATTATACCCTCTGTTCTCTCTGCTGAGTTGTCACAGGTTGGCTGCTTCCTTTACCAGTGACCACAGCAGCTACTGGAAGAGTGTCTGCTTTCTCTACTCTCTTCTGGTTGTAGTAACTCCTTCCACCCCTTGTTCTTTCAAGCCTACAGTTTGGAAGAGTCCTGACCTTTTCCTCTGACCATCTCTTCCACTCCATTGCTAGCACTGGAGTGTTGGACTGTGTCTTGTTAGTTTCCCTTAACCTCCCCACCCTTTGTCAGTAGTCCCTTAAAGAACTTCCCTCGAAAGCCCTGTTTGAGTGTAAGATCCCTTCTGTTTCTTATAAGATCCTGACCACTGGTCTACATGGCACCATCAAGGGAGGCTGCCCATCATTCACTCCCTTGAGAACTGGAAAATGAAAGAGGAATAAACATTGTTTTTTGAGGCATTGTATTTTTTTGTACTTTATATTAGAGTAGTTTAGCCTTACCCTAATTAATAGTGTTATATTTTTTCTAGGAGTTTGTTCTTCTCATCAAAATTTCAAATTTTTTGGCATAAAGTGGTTCATTAACTCCACTTTTTATCTTTCTAATGTCTACAGCATCTGCATGTCTTATTTTTCATTTCCAATATTGTATAACTGAGCTGTTATTTTTATTGATAAGTTTTACAGGATATATATTACTTTTTATTGATCTCTTTTAAAAAATGAACTTTTGGCTTTTGTTGTATCTCTACATTATATGTGGTTTGCTGTTTCATTAGTTCACTAATTATCATAACAAATGACCCCGGAACTTAGCATCTTAAAACAATCAGAAACTTTTATCATGATGCAGTTTTTGTGAGCAATGTAGAAATGGCAACGTTTTTATATAACCTAGTCTTGGCAGTCACACATCATCGTTTCTAGAATATCCTGTTGATTACACAAGTCAGCCATACTTATGTGAAAGGGAGCTATACAAGGGAATGAATACCAGGAAGTAAGATCATTGGGGGCTCACATCATAGCTGTCTATCACATTGGCTTTTGTTCTTATCTTTATTTTTTTTTTTTCCTGACATCAATACCACTAATCATCAGCTTAGTATCCCCACCCACATCTCTTCTGGGGAAGAGAAGACAATGAATCATCAAAACGCAGCATTTATTGTGAGGGGCAATCCCTTTCCTTCCCAAGCTAAGTGAAGGAAGAAGCGCAAGATAATCACAGGAAGATGGGGAATGCCTACATGAAGGGGAACCCCAGAGCCTTGTGACTTTCCTAGGCTCTCCCTATGAAAGGGCACATCAATCCCTCAGCAATCAGATACTCCTAACCTCTCTGGGGGTTTTTAACATAGAACCTTTCTTAACTTGGCCTGGAGAGAAGGCAGGGCAGGGCCAATCCTCAGGAACCCACAAGCATCTAAATGCCTTTAGATTTTCCATCTTTGACTCTCTGTGTTCCCTCAGATATGGTAAACTTTATCTAATCTAGTGGGTACAAAGTTTAGGGATAGGGAAAAAAACTATTATATTTTTCAAAATTGTTTACATGCTTAGTTGTTATTTTTTTCAGTGTCCACCTGATGGTTAAGCATTTGAAACTTAAAATCTGAGACTTGATTATAACATTCTGCTGAGTCATTTCTCCCCTGAAGCAATGGGAACAGTCTTAATGTCTAAATCACAAGGATTATATGGGCTAAACGGTAGAATGTTACCCTGCTACAAAACTTTCTAGCAAAGCACATCTAACTGAGCAACGTTCTTTAGGAATTAAAAAGGTCTCCCCAACTCTCCATCCCCAGAAGAAGAAAAAAAAAAATCAACCAACCACTTCCCAATAAAAGTCATAAAAAGAGAAGGGGGTGGAGTCCTTGACTATGCTGATTCCCAATAATGATTTGCTAAAGGCTATCCTGGTTTTTGACCAAGAAAGGGACATTTCTATTCATTCTCATCAAATCAAGGTTGAGATGGTCTTCTAGCCAGAACCATATTATTCATTTCTGAATCCATAGGGACAAGTCTATGAGACACTTTAATAATTGTTCATGGAATTAACCAGAAGAGCAAGTTTAAAACCATCGAAGGTAACAGTCCTGAGGCTCCATCTCATGTTTCAGAGCCAAGCTGATTACAATACTTCAAATACAGATATCACTACAGTAGACTCCTTTAAACTGTGGTAAATGTTCCAAGACCCCAGTGGATGCCTGAAACCGGATAGAACCGAACCCTATATATGCTATGTTTTTTCCTATATATATATGTATACCTATGGTAAAATTTAATTTATAAATTAGACATAGTAAGAAATTAAAAACAATAAATAATAATAAAATAGAACAATTGTAACAATACACTGTAATAAAAGTATGCAAATGGCTTTGGGGTCATTATGAAGTAAAATAAAGGTAAGTTAAACACAAGCACTGTGATACCATGACAGTCAATTTGATAACCCAGACAGCTACTAAGTGATGAATAAGAGGGCAGCATATATAGTATGGATACAGTGGACAAAGGGATGATTCACATTCCAGATGGCAAGGAATGGATGGCTCAGGATTTTATCACACTACTTGAAATGGCACGCAATTTAAAACTTTTATTTCTAAAATTTCCCATTTGATATTTTTGGACTGTGATCGACCATGAGCAACTGAACCCGTGGAAAGCGAAACCATGAGTAAGAAGGGACTCCTGTACAAATAGAGATAGATTACAAAGGAAAAGATCAGCCCTGCTTGCCTTAAGTGAGGCCAGTGTCTGTCGGACTTCCCCGTGTGTCTGTTCTGGAGAGAATGCAAGTTTGAGGACGGCTTTAGGCAGTCTCATAATTCCAATTCTTGCATTTATCCGTGGGCCGAGGATTTGATCATCAGTGCCTAACACAGTTGGAGGAAGAGAAGGGGAATTGTAAATATCTGGACATTAGTTTTTCTCCTGGTCTGGACAACAGGAGGCTCAGAACATGACACAGTTGTAGGAGGTGATTTTGCCAGACGGTCATCAAGGAGCCGTAGGTGAACTGAACACCTCACTCACCACACATCTTATTGTGGAAAGAATAGTGAGGAGAGGCGGGTAGACAAAAAGAGTCGAGAGGTTTGGCTTCTTGTTGTACTGTTACTATTTTGACCTGCAATTTGGTGGATATTATATAATCTCTCAGCCCCTTTACTTCTAACCATAAAGAAAGCCAGGCACACTTTTGTTGATATATTCATCATTTACTTATAGTTCCACTTATCATAGAATTAGGGGTTTACTTTTACCAAACATGTAGACATTTTGGAATATCTGGGTCTGGATATTCAGAGCTCACAGTACAGAGCTTTGTGAAATATAGTGCCTATGAGAAGTTTCCTGTTGTATACAAAAGCCACAGAGCTGCCCTGAAGCACAGAGCCATTATTGGCATATATAGTATTTATCCTGGGCTTCTCAGACAGAATATTCTGGATGCGAAGTACCTGTCAAGAAAAGATTAACTGTTAGTGAACTAAATGAGCAAATAGCCGTCACTGACTTTTTCCTTCCCATATTCTCCAGGACTAATGTATTTCTCAGAAATCAACAAGCTAAAATTTATGTATCTTCAATCATTTTTCCTTCTTCTGATGGAAGTATTAATGCCCTAATGATATCTATGCAGTCAACTGGACTAGTTATCTGACATTAGCCATATCCCTCAACAGATGGTTCACACAATTTTCATAGTTCAGACATCTCCTATAGAGGGAGGTGGGAACCAGTGGATATGCTTATCTAATTCTGGAGCAAACAGGGGAAGGCTTTGCCTATAGCAAAGGGTTTTGCCTCTCTGTACTTAGGGCCTATAGTACATGGGAAGAAATGAAAAGAAGACACCCAGTAGCAAGCCAATCCCACCTCATAACCCATAGGATAGTAGTCATCACAGCTGGAGCCCTCTCACATCTGAGAAGTGGCTAGGAAGTATAAAAAATGCATACTTTGGAATTCAACTTGACACACCACTGTTTAGTACTATTATTGATCCCCAAGGTTAACACACTTTATTTAGTTTGCTAATCAATTAATATATAAGTATGCAGTTCCCAAATAGCCTGGATGTAGTTCACTCAAACAGAACATGATAGGAATTAAAGAAAACCAATTAGAAATTCATGAGTTATGAGTCAATATTGACCTCTCCAATTAGCGTTCAGTTGAGTTTTGGCTGTTTATTTTAAAGAAGACCCTACAGCTTTATCTCAGGTTGTTACATGAAAATAGCCAAGCTTGGAACTCATGTAGAAAATATTATCCTCAACTCAAAGTAAAGGGTGTCGGCGACTGTGAAGAAAGAAGTCTTATCTAAAATGAATTATTAAACTTGAAAATAGAGGCATGAAAAAGATCCTAAACAATTTTCAAATCATCATATAAATTGTATTTTCATTTTCTTTAAGCAAGTATCGTTGTTGGGCATTTGTAGAATAGTTACCTGTGTCACTTTTGGGGACACATATCTGCGAAAGGGTAGCTTGCTAGCAAGGGATAACAATTCTTTAGGTTCTTCTAGTTTTCAGGCTGGACTTTTATTTTTTTATTTCTTGCTTTTTTTAAAGAAGTGACTAATGTGTTAATAAGATAAATAATTTTTTTAAACTGAAGAACTGCAATATTGGCAGCAGAAATAATTGTATGTTCTAATTACCCACTAGGCCAATTACCAGGCTAGGGTTTGAATCTCAATTTCCCAACTTTCCAAACCTAGACTCAAACATTATATCTTTCTTTAAAACTTACCCTCTCAATGAGATTTACTCTGATCTCTGTATTTAATAATAGGACCTTACCATCCCCCTGTTCACAGCAATCCTGATCCCTTTTATTTTATTATATATTTTTCCCCCATAGAATTTCCCCCATAGAATTTACATACTCTGTTTTCTGATATATCCTAAGCACGAAAACAAAGTCTGTATATTGTAAGTGCTTAATAACTTTTTGTGAATAAATCTCTCAGAGTATGTCTGCCAAGAATTTATATCTATATATAAATTCACTTGAGATTTTTTTTATTCTTAAATTCAATGCTATAGAAAATGTAATGATTTATATTATTGTTTTTAATGCCATGTAAAATTCAATGGTGTATGCTATTGTTTTAGAAGAGATTTTAAAGAGAATAACATTTTTAAAATAAGACATTCTTTAACACTATCATATATATTTGAACCTAGTGGCAAAAATTAATTTTGTTTTGAGACTAGAGATATTTAAACTCTTTTATCTGAATTTCATGTTGGGTACAGTGATAGATGATAGTTTCATATATGACTCCCTTTGCCTAACGTCAAAGCCTGCTCTGAGCCTATAACCTGACTGAGAATATGAGACAGCAATCTGGGTCAGTATGAATAATTAAGCTCATATTTTCCCATTATTCCCAGAGGCAAGTATAGCCCTTGAAAGGATGGGACACACTGTCTAGCACTGATGTTAAATTGGCACCTGGTAAGGAAACATGCAAAAGAATGAAACTAGACTGCTATTTGTCACCATAAAAAAAATTAACTCAAAATGACTCCAAGATAAATATAAGACCTGAAATAATAAAAAAAAATCCATAGAAGAAAATATAGGTACTAAACTTATGGACCTTGGTCTTAGAGAGGATTTTATAAAGGCAAGGGAAGTAAAAGCAAAAATAAATAAATGGGACTAAATTAAACTAAAAAGCCTCTACACAGCAAAATAAAACAAGAAGGCAACCAACTGAATGGAAGAAGATATTTACAAACAACACCTCTGATAAGGGGTTAATATTCAAAATACATAAAGAACTCATACAATTTAACAACAAAAAGACAAATGATCCAATTAAAAAGTGAGCAGAAGATCTGAGCAGACACTTCTCCCAAAGACTTACAAACAGCCAACAGATATATGAAAAGATGCTCAGGTTCACCAGCTATTAGGGAAATGCCAATCTAAGAGGTTGTAGGGAAAAAAGAACCCTCATACACTGCTGGTGGGAAAGTATATTGGTGCAGACACTACAGAAAGTCCTCAAAAAATTAAGAATAGAATTACCACATGACCCAGCAATCCCTCTTCTGGGTATCTACTCAAAAAATTTGAAAACATATATCCATAAAGATATATGTACTCCTATGTCTTTGCATCATTATTCACAGTGGTCAAGACATGGAAACAACCAAAGTGTCCTTCGATAAATGATTGGATAAAGATGTGGTATATATATATAATGGAATGCTACTCAGCCATAAGAAAAAATGAAATACTGCCATTTGTGACAACATGGATGATCTTAAGAATATTATGCTAAGTGAAATAAGTCAGATGGAAATGTCAAGAACCATATGATTTCACTCACATGTGGGCTATAAAACTAAAAGTAACAAACAAACGAGCCAAACAAAAACTAATGGACACAGACAACAGTATAGTGGTTCTCAGAGGAAAAGAGGGGAGTAGGTAAATAGAAAAGGGTAAAAAAGGTCAAATATATGGTGACAGAAGGAGATTGATTTGACTTTGGGTGGTGAACATATAATGCAATATACAGATGATGTATCATAGAATTGTACAATTATACATGTATCATAGAATTGAAATCTATATAACTTTATTAACCAATGTCACCCCAATCAAAAAAGTAAATAAATTTTTGAAAATTGACACCCAGTACCCTTAAAGTGTTAATGGGCCATATCTCCTCATCCTGACAAAATCTCTACTCTTTTCATATCTACAATGTGTTCAGTTCTGGAACATCACATGTGACCCACCAAATTCTTCCAAGTCACTTCAACAAATTGTTTGTTCTTACAGCTTTGCCTGTGAGCTAAGAGAAGTATAGGAACTTACTTCTGACCCTGGCGGATCCTTAGGGTTATAGAATAGTATCTTCATTGCGTTAGGAGGGCATCCTGCCAAAACATCTCCAGTGTCAGGATCAACAGTTAAGTTATCCATGAAGGTGTCCAAATGTATTACCTTCCAACAAAGAAGAAGTTCTGAAGACGTTTTGGCTTTCTTCCCTACACTCTTCTCTCCTGCCAGTTCCTTCTGGCTCCCGAAATTGGTATTTTTAAGGGGCAATTTGCTACTAAATATTAGACATGCGAGCACACTCTCACCAACATCTTAAAAAAAAAAAAAAGCCATGTTTCCTTCATTCATTCCTAGGTTAAGTTGAGGAGCTAATGTAAGAGGCTGTGTTGTGTGGGCAAGCCAGGGTACTTTTACCTTCAGTTGAGTTAAATCCCAGTTATCAAGTATTTTCATTATGTAGATGCTCTTATCTATTACATCAGCTATGTAGATATACCTTTGAAGTAAATCCCATTTACATTTAAACAAGTAGCTTTTAGGGATGATGCTAAATTTTATTTTGGAAAAGTTATAAAAATTCACAATAGTTCAAAATACCACTGCAATGCCTTTCTAAACCACAGTAAAAGAAGATAATAAAGTGGTATTTTTAATATTCTTTAAGTGCTTTAAATAAGCTTTGAATATGAGATATGAATATAGAGTAACAAAATTAGTGTTTCTAGATGCCATATAGGCTCAATCTCATTACTTAGGAGTCATGATTTAGTCTTTCAATTGAATGGAGATAAATGGACCTCTTATAAAGTCAAAAAAAGTCTATGGTTTCAAAAACTAGTCCTTGAAAATAAGAATCAGGTGACCATGAAGCTGAATCACAATCATTTTTAAAAAGAGAAAGAATACTTAGAGTTGTTTTCCATGGGGATCATCTCTATTTATTATCTCAAATTTATATATTAATATTTATGGTACTTAAAAAACTTTCTATTTCAAATACTTTAAAAGAGCACTTCCTCTAAAATTTCACGCTGCATAAAATAGTGTTTTCTCATAGAAAAGCTTGATATAGTGTATCAGTAAGTCTGAAACTTATACAATCATAGTGCCTGATCTAATTTGGGCTTCCCTCTCTAGTAAGAACTTTTGGGTAACTGAACTTAGTATAAGTGGTTAAAGACCTTCTAGCCTCATAAAAACCAGAGTTATTATGTATTTATTACTTTTAGTGTGTTAGATAAGTGTGTTTCTAGAGTCACATAAGAATTTGGAATAAGGACTTTATATCCATGAGTTCAAATCCCTTATTTCACTGCGAGGAGCCTGAAGTGCAAGAGGGCAAATTGTTTGCTTAAGATCACACATTTAGTATAAATCCTGGCCACGCCTGATCACTCCGCATATATATTGACTACTTTAGCCCAAGGAAGTAACCGCCTCTTAAGGGAAGGAGTCCACTAATATGCCAGGGGTGAAGGGTAGAAAATTATAAAAGAGCTTGCTTACTTCTTGTCTGGTGAGATTGTGATCCCATTGGCAGAACTAAACCCTTTGGCCACCACTTTGACCTCTTTCGGACTATAGAAAAGAACATGAGTCCAGTGAAGGTCCATTAACATCTCTAATAGTGTCAAGTAGTGGTTGGTAAAATTGTGGTCTCTGGTGGCATAGAACTGTTCTGGGCCAAGAACCAAAACGTCATTCACACTAAAATGGAGAGAGAGAGAGAGAGAGAGAGAGAGAGAGAGGGAGGAACCCATGGAGTATTTAAATATAGTGATTGCTGTCAAAATCACTAGATCTCTACAAGACCAATATGTTCATCAATTTGAAAAAGTATACATGAACTAGTATAAATTAAAGAAATCCACAGAAAGTACGTGATTTTTCATTGCCCTGATGTGTTTTTTTCTTTTACCATTTGTTATTTTCTCATCCTCCCTTCCACCGAAGTCAGTGAAAACAAATCAATTTGCAAATAAGTCCCAAACTTCAAACCTGTTGACATAAATGTTAATAATGGTTATTTATGGCAGTTGTAGTGCAGTTCACCATCAGTTCTGGTTCTCCTCCATCTGGAATTAGGCTTCTCCATGCCCTTGGTGTTAGTCATGGCCATGTGACTTGCTTTGGCCCAAGAAATGAAATGATGTGTTTTAAGTCTTCCGAAGGGATGACTTTAAGAGCTAGTACGCAATCCATCATGCTTCCCTCACTCTTCCATCACAACTACCATCATTTCTGGTGATGACATTGTGGTTCTCTTAGGGCCCTACATGAGGATAATATAAAACTGAGTCCCTCGATCACCTACATTAGATACATAATATAAGTGAGAAAACAAAACTTTACAGTTTTGAACCGTAAAGCTTAAGCATGCCTGCCCCATAGATTAAGTTAAATTCCCTCACAATGTGTTTCCTTGTCCTACCCCTTAAAACGTTAGGTAAATGTGTGTGTGTATCAGGGTACTTCTAAATGTCCTCTTTAGACCCTCAAAGCCTCACCTGCCCTGTTCCAGTTGGTGCTACATCAAGAAGCTATGAATGGGATCTGACAGGCTTTCCACAGTGCAGCCTTACCTCATGCCTGTTCTGAGCCTCTTGGTTCCACTGCTGAGTTTCCAGGTTAACATCAAGGCACAGCATATCACCAGACATACTTAGACATGCACAACCAGGAATGTACAGGAGTTAACACCCCTTGAGGCAAACCCTTAACTATTGAGAGATAGGGATGGTGATTATCTTGGCCAGATTGTCCTGAAACGAGGCTATGTTGCTTATTGGAGGACAATCCCATGCACTTAGCAGCAGCTGGCTTGATAAGCTATTTGCTATAGACTCTCTCCTATATGAATTTCCTAGACTATTACCATAACAAAGTACCACACACAGGTGGCATAAAACAACAGAAACTGATTTTCTCATAATTATATAGGCTAGAAGTCTGAAATCAAGGTGTTGACAGGGCCATGCACCCTCTGAAGTTTCTTTGGTAGGACCCTTCCTTGTCTCTTCCTGCTTCTAGTAGCTCCAGGTGTTCCTTAGCTCGTGGATGCATTACTCCAATCTCACTCTCCATCTTCATGTATCTTTCTCCCTGTGCATCTGTCTGTTTTCTTGTAAGGACATGAGTCATATTGGATTAAGGGCCCATCAATATGATGGTCCTTAACTAATAACATCTTCCAATGATCCTGTTTTCACATCAGGTCATGTTCTGAGGTATTGAGGTTAACCTTGCGACATATTTTTAGGGAAACAGAATTCAACCCATAACAATCCTTTTTCTGCATCAGGTTAGTCTCGCTTTTGCATCCTAGGATTGTAGGCTCTAATCAACTGTGGAGTTTTTCCTCAGGCTGTATTTTCTGAGAAACTCTTCCTATGAGGTCACGTGCTATTGCATTTGATCCTAACAATCATCAATCAAGTGAGTCAGGTCAATAAGGGAGTCTTCATTTTGCTGAGGAAATAGAAACACAGGTTAAGTGATTTGTTGTCTCTTAGTCACTCAATGGCAGTCTTCATCCTCACTGTGACTCAGAACCTGGCACAGTGAGTGATGAGAGTTCAATAACTTTAACTTCTCTTACTTCTTCTGCCCTCTGCTCTTACTGCTCCAAGTTCTATGGGAAAAATTCTTATGTGATATTGAGAAAGAGAACAAAGAAAAGAGGGCGAACTTCCTTTTTCTCTTCTTAGTTTCTGTCCCATGGAAAGATTAACCTCTACTGTTTTGGAATCAGTATTTCAGTGCTGAACCCATTTTATAAAAGAAAATTTCTTCATTGTTGGTTACAGCCTTGAAAAAGGCAAGCTGTCTACTAACAAACTATATTTTTTCAATGCAGGAAGAAGGATATTTCTTCTTATTGAGAAGCTGAGAGCTCAGCTTTGAATTTAGACAGATAGTTTTACACCTGGTTCTACCTCTTACAAATTATATAACTTGGGCAATTACTTAATCCAAAACTCTAAGTGTCAGTTTACTCATGCCTATTACTAAAGGCTGTTTTGAGAATTAAGTATTTTGGTACAGCGTCTGGCCCATAATCAAAGCTTAATAAATGTGAATTTTTATATGTGCCCACAGGCATTTTTTCAAATTCTACTTTAAAGCTCTCACTGAACAAAGGAATAGACCATCTGGAGGTTGGTTATAACACCCAGTGGGTGCGGCTCTCAGAATACAACCTACCAAAACAGCTAGAAATGGGTCTAAGTGTTTAAAGAGAGCCCCGTAATAGGTATTGCATTGTTGTGGTCTAGAGGATGGAATTAGAGGTGGGAATCTAATTGAGCACCTTTATAGGATTAAAATGCTTTCAAAAAGTTGGAGAATATAAAGATATTCAACACTGAATACAGCAATTTGTAGTGAGGTGCTGTGAAGTGTCACCATGGTACCCTTTAGAAAGCTTAGAAAAAATTGCTGCAAAACTTGAAGAAAGCCTGCTGAATCAAAGAAAACAAAGCACAGAGCAGAGGTGCAAAATAAATAAAAAGTACAAAATACTTTTATTTCATACCTTTTTAGAAGTTCATGTTCTATAATTTTCAGGTGTACCAGAGAACGTTGTTGTTCCTCAAATTTAAATATCTCCAAAGTGGACTCCATGCGAGGATGATTCACAACATAAAGATACACATTCTGGTCTAAAGTGGAAAAAAGGCATAATTTCCAAGAAGTTTATTCCTATTGCAACTATTATTAGACTTGGTGTACAATTTGGTCACATTCAGGATTTTTCTCATACATCTTGTATTGGATCCCTACAGTCCACCTGATAGGTAAGTCAGACACATGCCAGAATCTCCAGTTAATTGAAGAAATTGAAACTCAGAAGGTGAATGACTTGTCGGCAATTTTACCACCACCAAGTGGCAGAGCCAAGACTAGATGTTTCTGTGGAATGATCTCCTCACCTCACCTTCATACCTTCTCGTACAGGAAGTGGTTTATGTACAGTGGTACATAAACATGGAAGTGGTTTCCCAGGATGACTCTTCAGTAAGAGAAGTAGGTGCGAGGAAACAAAGCTTTGCAGAGAATTGTTTTATGTAAGAATTGCCTACATTTCAATACATATTCCAAAAATGTCTGAGCTATGTGAATATCTTAAAATAAGCAACACTTCCTAGCTAGAGAATGAGCTTCTGACACAAGTTAACTAACTGAGGTTTCAATAGCAAAATTCAGTGGGCCCAATGGACGTGTTGTGAAAATATAAATGCAAAACAGACTAGCTAACTCTGAATATTATCAACCTCAAGAATGTTCAACTAAATGTTTTCATATCGGAATGTGAACTGCGGCAAACAGGATAGAGGGTAGTAATCTGGCTTCTCAGAGTATTGTTTTCTGACTTCTTAGGAGCTCTAGATCAGATGGGCTTTGGAGTTTGAAAGGGGCCAGCTCCATCCTCCCTCTGCAGGGCTCAACCTGCATTCATTTCCCTTATTCCTTCCCTTAGCGGAGTTTCCAAACACACAATGCAGCAAGTCTGGGCCCTGAAGTGGCCTCTGAAACACATATGGCCCTTGATCCATATTAAGGAGAGGGAATCCCACAAAGATGAATCTTTCTTCTGGTTGACCTAGCTCTATTTCAGGGCCTGGAGCTTGGCAAGCAGAACTCAGTTGGATTTTAGCCCCCACATGGCCCTTCAGCCAAATACTCTTGCTGGACACGGCATGAATTATATATGTGTTGCCCTGGATTTGCCTCTTCTTTAGGCTCCATTGGACCCCTCCTTACATATAAGCAATGTTTGGTAAGAATACTTTTCTTCTCTGTCTTCTAATTCCATTCCAACTTATTTGTAATGTTTTGGCCTTATAAATTAAATACATAATTAAGGAAGGTGACTAATAATAAAATATCAATCATCACATACTCAACTTTGAAAGCCTAATTATATTAATCTGTAAACTGTAAACTGGTCTCATCTCAAATAAAAAAAAAAACAAACCCAAAACAATCTCCACAACCCACCCCTACCCACAGTAAAAAACTAAAACACACACACACACACACACACAAACACACACACACACACACACACACACACACACACACACACATACCCCCCAAAAAAATCACAAAAAATACCTCCATTTCTAACACTATCTAATGATATAAAATAGCTCCAGATTATTCTGATCACTCATTACATCTTCTCCAGTAAAGCATCATATGTCTAGTTGGGTGCAAGACAAAAAAGTGGTGACTTTAAAATGATTTAAATAGATCCTGGACCCCTAACGTCACCCTGTTAAAGAACATAGGAATAGAAGTAAGACCATCTGGGTTCTAGCTCTGGAACTGCCATTTACTAATAACAAGTGAAACCACACTTCACTGCATTTCTCTAAACTCCATTTCTCCATCTAAAAAAACCGAGCATTAATATCTGACCTACCTGTCTCGTAGGGTTCATTGATTTATTCACTTAACACATGTTCATAAAGAACCTACTCTGGGAATCCAGCAAAGAATAAGTCACATGTGCTTTTATGTTGATTATATGGTAGAAAAAAATGGGGAGGAAATAATTAGTAAAGAATACTGGAGTGGGCACTTGCCTTTCTTCATAGTGACAGTTAAGGTTGGCTCTAAAGATGAAAAGGAACTCACTATAGAGAAATTGTGGGAGAGGGAAAGATGGTTGGTATTTTTTCTAACATTAATAAAAAATATTAATTGCCATTTCAAAGATGCTAAAAAAAAAAAAAGAAAGAAGGGGGTGGCTCCATAGTGTAGTGGTTAGCATGTGTGTTTTGCATGCAGAAGGTCCTGGGTTTGCACCCCAGGTGGGGAGCCACGGACCGTACCCTGGGTGCACCAGGCCCCAGGTGCACGCTGTGAGCACGTGGGAGGGTCCCCCCACCCTCAGAGATCCAGTTCTTAAGGGGAAAACGGCAACAGCCATAGGTCAGGGATGGATGTATGGGGGGTAATTAAAGAGCAGGGGGAAAAAAAAAAGAAGTACATTAAGAAGAAATATAACAAGGTTTGTACCCTGAGACAAGATGGTGGGAATGCTTCTGTGAGAAGGTGACATTTAAGCTGAGGCCTGAATGATGAGGAAGAGTAAGCCAGAAAAGATGGAAAGACATTCCAGACAGAAGAAATTGCAGATTGAAAGACCCTGAGGCATGTAGCATTTTGTAGGACTATAGAGAATCCAGTGTGGCTTGTCAAGAGAGTCAGGGGAAGAATGATGTACAGTGAGGCTGATGAGAGCACCCAGATGTCAAAATGTGTAAGGGTAGTGCCTAGGAACCCAGGTCATTTTGGAGATTTAGGATTTCTCTTCAGAGTAATGAGCACAATATGGAGAATTTTAAGAAGAGAGTTACATGACCAGATCCACATTGGAAAAAACAAAAAAACAAAAAAAAAAAACCTCTTGCTTATGAAAATGAATTGAGGTAGTATAAGAGGGAAGGTGAGGTCACAAGGCCTTTGCAGAATCCAGGAAAGACATGTTGGGCACTTAGACTGAGATGTGAGGATGGGGAGAGGTAATTGAGGGATAAATTAGACAGAATATTGTAACTAGTTGACTGAATGGGACAGGGAGAGGTAATGTCAAGGTTGGGTCTAGGATTTTATTTTGAAAAAATAAATAAATTATATATGAAAATGCTTTGTAAACAATAAAGTAATACAAAATTGTTAAGTATAGTTATCTTTTAAAGAAGGCCTTGCTGAGCAAATAAATAGCATATATAAGTTTTTAGGGGGACATTCAACCTACTTAATGAAATAATATTCAAGCATTTAAAAAGGTACTCATTTATTTAAAATTGAAAAAGTCTGTATTGGTGCAGACCAAAAGAATTGGATAAGCAGAAAAAAATAATTATAATTATTCTTTTTTATTCATTAAATCAGCCCAGCAAATTTATACTTAACAATACATTGTAACTCAGTATGTATTTGGAAGAATTAAAAGACCATTTCTTTAAAAATTCTGAATTGCTGCACTTTCATTTGGCTTTCCATTCATGGAGGTACTATTAGTGAAGTTTCACTGTTCTTATTTTCTACATGCTCTGTGGATCCACAAATATTTAAAATTTAAATTAATCTGGAATTTTGGACTATCAACAAGTAAAAAATGTATATTGGAAATTGTCGTTTTAGAGCATATGCAATATCTTAATAACTATTTGTTTTCTAAAAGTTATTTTGAGATATAATTTACTTCCAGTAAACTCATACTTTTAAAATGTACAGTTTAGTGGCTTGTAGTATATTCGGAGTCATGCAACCATAACCACTATCTACTACCAGAACATTTTTATCACCCCTCAAAAAGCCCCATACCCATTAACTGTCACTCCCTACATCCTAATTCTGCCCTCAGCCCCCACCAACCACTTTTGGTCTCTATGAATTTGCCTATTCTGGACACAATATGAATGGAACCACTCTATATGTGGTCTTTAGTAACTGAATTCTTTCACTTAGGAAATAATATTTGCAAGGTCTATTCGTATTGTAGCATGCCTCACTACTTCATTTCTTTTTATTGCTGAATAATATTTCACTATATAAATATATCACTTTTTGTTTATGCGTTCATCGGTTGATGGGAATTTGAGTTATTTTCACCTTTTGGGTATCAGGAGTAATGCTGCTATGAATATTTGTGTATAAGTTTTTGTGTGGATCTATGTTTTTAATTCTTTTGGGTATATACTGAAGAGTAGAGTTTCTGGATCATATGGTAACTATGTTTAACATTTTGAGGAACTGCTAAACTGCTTTCAAGAGTGACTGCACAATCTAGTATCTACCAGCAAAGTGTGAGGGTTCCAATTCCTCCACATCCTTGCCAATGTTTGTTATTGTCTGTCTTTTTTATTACAGCCATCCTAGTGGGTGTAGAGTGGTATCTCATGTTGGTTTTGATTTGCATTTCCTTAAAAACCAAGGATATTGAGTAGCCTTTCATGTGTTTATTGGCCATTTGCATATCCTTTTGGAAAGATGTCTACTAAGATCTCTTGGGTTATCTTCTTGTTGAGTTATGAGAATTATTTATATATTCAGGATATATGCCTCTTATTAGGTTTGTGATTTACAAATATTTTCATTTTGGGGGTTGTTTCTTCCCTTTCTTTGTGGTGTCTTTTGAAACAGAAAGCTTTTAATTTTGATGAAGTCTAATTTATCAATTTTTTCTTTTATGTTACATTTTTTAATGTCACACAATTATTTTTAAAGGGCTTTTAGTATTGATTTCTGAGGACAACATGTGAATTATTTTTGATGATCAAATGAAAAGAAAAGGGGGCAGGAGGAAGAGAAAGTGACCACTTCTAATATCCCTTCCTTAATGCAATGTTTAAAAATCTGTTGATACACATTTATTATCTTACAAATATACATCTTTATAATAAAATACCATTTTTCTCCTTTCACATACATGCTGAGTAGTTGGGGATGAGTGGCTTATATTTTCCTCATCCCCCCTTATTCTTAAGCATTCAGGCTTTACCTTCATCGATGAATGTATTGATTCCATGTGGATTAAATGATGCTTTGTCAAAATCATTACTGATGCTTGGGTTTGGCTTATTCAGATCCATCATGAAGATTTGTCCTAGCTTATTGGGTGCAAAGCTTGGCAATCCTGGATATTTTAATCCCTTTTAAAAATGGAGAAAAACTATGCACATATATACATATTAAAACAAAATTTTCATATGGAAGCTAAAATCTCAAAGCCTAATAGCAATGTTTAAATCTCTAAATGTCCTTTAGATTCTGGGATCTTTCCCTCTGTCACCTGCTGCCATTATCTGGTGTGAGCAATTACCAATGCCATCTAAACCATTGGGAATGGAAATACAGGAATAACCCAAAGTCAGTTTTTAATATAGAGAGAAGGGGTTTAGCTAAAAAGTACAATGCAGGAGACGAGGCTGTGTGTCTTTGTGTGAGTTACTTGCCCTACCTGTGCCCCAGGTTCTTCATTTATAAAACGAGGAAGTTAAAATGTATGATGGCTAAGATTCTTTCCAGTCCTGTTATTCTATGACTAACTTTCTCAAAGCAGAGAGAAGCGGTATGTGGTTTCATTGTATTGTTCTGATCCCTACATTCATTATATTTTGTAGTGACAAACACTAGAATTAGCCAAGAATTTACATAGGAGAACCAATTAGAAATTTGACTATGTCTGACCTATTTTATTTCTATAAATATGTCTAAAAATGTGGACATGAATCCTTTTCTCCAAGTACTGCAAAAAGTTCATTTTAGTAATTGAGACAGTGGCTCTGTCTAGTGGAAGGATCGGGTGTTTATCAACCAATCAAAGGCCTCTTGAATGACGCAAATCTTGGGGTTGATTATTCTATACCAGTTACAAAACTCAGCTCACTTCTTCCCCATATCCCTCCCCCATTATTCTGATATACATCAATATCAACAACCTTGTATCTGTTCTTGTACTCTCGTTTCCACTGAACACTCAATTTAAATTCTCTCCTTCCTACTCTACTTTCTCTCTTTGTCTCTCTCCCTTTACCCTCCCTTTCTTATAAGTGCGCGCGCGCGCACACACACACACACACACACACACACACACACATTAATACTATTCTTGGTCCTTCCACAGCCCCCCATCTCACCTCTGGTGGAGTGAATCCACATCTTTGAGCTTTTCTTAGGACAGTCCTTCTAGGCCTACATCTCACTGGAAACCTGACCTCTCCCCAGACAACACTAGCACCCCTGCAGTGCATTGGAGAAGGTATTAAAGTTCTCCTCAAGTTCTCCTCAGGTCGCCAAACCTGGAAAAGAGGTCAGCATGCCCCTACTCACAAACATCTGCTTCCAGACCTCAAATCTTATGTCATCAACCAATAGCCTGTCTTCTCAGGAGCCACACCCTTTGCTTACTGCCTCCTTATTAAATTTCCTGCCAACTCCCTTTGCCCTGGTCCACCTCTTATAGGCCTAGACTAAAATCAGATTGAAAAAAAGTCACCCCAACTTTGACCATACATTCAATGATGTTTATCAATCTTTTTGTTCATTCTAATAGGTAACCTATTTATTGCATTTCTCCAAGTATCTATTCAGAATTTATATCATTATCTTCCAGAGCCCATACTTTCTTCCTATTTATTCTCAATGGAAGACTCTACCTCCTATGTTTTCTTTGAAAACAAAGAAACAAACAAATATGCCATTTGACGTGAATTTCCTCTGATTCTCTGCTTTCTGTCTCAGTAATTTTTCAGTTTTATCAATTCTCTTCTGTTCTCTTTCTTTACTTAATGAAAGAGTATCCTTCTTCTGTTCTTAACTCTGCTACCTGTTTATTTTGTCCCTTATTTTCTAGGGTCTGTCTTTAGAAATTACATCCTTTCTCTCTTATTTTACCACTATTTTTTTCACCAATGCTCCCTTCTTTTGCCTAAAAACCTCCTCATTTCTCCTTCTTTGAAACAATTCTTGCTGTAACTTTACTACTTCTTCAAACATGCATTTATCTTGCTTTCCCAATCACTGTCAAATTTCTTGGAGGCATCATTTGATCTTCTTACCTAATTTAATTTGCTCCAACTCTTAGTTGCCCCAAATCAGTATTCTACCAGTTTGTAGAAATGCCTCTATAACGGTCATAATAATGGGCTCCAAAATATCTTATTTGATAAATTACTTTCTCTTACCTATATCTTTGTGGCATTTGGCAATAGGTATACCCCCTTATCTCTTGTCAAAAAAACAAAAGTAAAATTTTTGGATAGAAGTCCTACTTCTCTTCCTGCTGTTTCTCCTTCTGTCCTTATCTCTCTCTCTCTTTCCTTCTTGCTCTATACTCTTTCCTTGTAGATCTTGTTCATAAAATTTCAGGTATTTCTTCTATAGCAATGATTTTCAAATCTACACATTTACCTGTAATCTCTCTCTGGAGCTCTAGCTTGAATTCTCAGCTTCTTCCTAAGGGCAGCTCAAAGTCAAATTGTCAAAACCAAAATGAACATATTTACTATTCTCCATTACAGGCAGACCATTGTAAAAAATGTGGCCTAGATTAAGTGTCACGATAAATAAAACATCTCTAGTAAAGGTTTGATATTGATCTGGTTTTCTGTTTAAGGTAGTTGGGTAAAAATGTGTGGCAAGTGACTGCAAGAAATTCTTTTGATGTCATTCACCACTGAAAATGGTGTAAATCACTGGAGGTGCAGGCATCTTATTTTCCCCAACAGACTACAAGTATGTGTGGACAGGCATTGAAAAATCTTCTAACTATCCTCATTCACCAGCACATGCATTCACTAAATACTTAAGCACCAACACTCCAAAGCCCTGGCCTCATGGAGCTTAAAATCCAGGGAGGCAGCACCAAGCAAGACCATCAGATATTATATGGTATGTAAGGGCCTGAGCTCAGGGAACTCGAGGGACCAGAGAAGAAGCACCTCACTCAGCAGGAGAGTCTTACAGAAGACTTTCCTCAGGAATTAAAGTGCCACCACAAAGAGGCCTCAAAGAAAACTAAAAGTTAGCTGATAACATGTGCGGAAGGAAGTAAACTTGCAGGCAAAGAGAAGCATTTCAAGGACCTGGTAAGAAAGCAAATAGCCTACTTGGCACCTCTAAATAGACTAAAACTCTCTATTACACAATAATACCCTTGAAATCAGCAGCTTCAAACATGTCCTAGAATGGGAATGAAGAGTAATATGAGAAACAAAAACCAGCAAGAACTTGAATTTATTAGTCATAAAGAATGCTTAAAAATAAGCAAAGAACATTATCCTTACCCTATAAGTATGAGTTGCTTGTTTATAAAAAGAGCTCCAATATTTAAAACTTTGTGTTAACATTTCTCATGGAATTATTTGTGAAAAAATCTCTACTTTCTATATAGCATTAATTCTGTACTTTTAGTTCCAGTAAAAATAGAAAAGCAGAATACAATAGGACCTACAAATATTATCTCCTAACAACAAAGAAATCTCTTAGGTATACAATAATCATTTTGATAGGTCTATTTGGCATAACACTGAACATCTAAATTGTCAATAGAAAATTCAAGTCAACAAAGAAAAAGCTTTTCTAGACAACTTTGTTTTATCTTTGATTATGGTAAACTAAAGAATAAAATTTCTTCCACCTCCTACCCCCACACACATTCATGAGCAGCAATATGAAATACAAATGAGACCTTGACTATACTATGCATACTTAAGAATTTAGAAATTCAAGCCATTAATGGTTATTATATGTGCCCCTTTTTGGTCAAAATTATTTGGAAATATTTTATTGTCCAAAATGGAACAATAAGACATGCAATTCCAGAAATCAAAATTCATATTAAAAATGTAATCAATCTACTTTTTTCAACATCTTAGGTCTCATTCCAAATTGCAACTGATTTAACAAATTCATGGTAATTTTCAACATTTTCCCAACATATAAATTTATTTAAAATTCAAAAATTGTTCCAGACCTATAAAAGTGATATTGGTAACAAAGTTCAGGCTCTTCTATAATTAGCTTTAAAAGAACAAGATGGAAAATACTCAGGGTTTTGAATTGTGTAACATGGTTAACTTTCAACCACAAATATTTACAAAGTTCCAAACACAGGCAGGCATGGCGAGGAATACCAGTTAGTGAGAAGATGACTATCAGAAGCTGACACCCACTCAGATATGGCAATGATGGGGATGGACAGCAACTGGACAGATCTGGAAATTAGTCTAGGAATTGAATGGAAATCAATATACATTTACTGAGACCCTACTGAGTATGAAACTGCCCACAGAGAGCAAGCCTGGGAATTCCTGTGGTGTCCTGATTAGTCCTCCAGAATTCGGTTTTGGCTTTTTCAGTTGACTGATTTACCCACAGGTGAGATGAGTGTGCAGGGGCCCATCAGGCAACTCTAGTAGGCAACATTAATGTGTGCTGCTACACAGCTATTGACATGAACATCTGAGGGGCATGGATGATACTCACACTGGAGATAAAAGCCAGCCCACTAGGAAGTATATCAATATCTTCAGAGCCATTTTCTGCAGAAGAAGTGGAAGGTTAGAAAAATATATGTTAGAAGGTTTAAAAAATAAATCTTATAGTCAGAACTTTGAACTTCTTTTGGAAAGTACGTTGACTTTTTCCAACTATTTACTTGGGAAAGTATATTAACTTTCAATAATACCACAGGCCATGCTACTCTATAGTAAAACCCAAGGCGGACTCCTTCCTTTTTTCCTTCCCTTCCTTCCTTCCTTCCTTCCTTCCTTCCTTCCTTCCTTCCTTCCTTCCTTCCTTCTTTCTTTTGAATTTCATCTCAGGAGAAAAAAAAGAAATAACTATAAAATAAATTGATATCCTAGATTTATTCTTTAAATAATGATTTCTAGGGTCTGTCCTGAGAGATTTAGCTTTATTCCCCATGGAAGACTGCTGTACAGACCGAGCGATAACATTTGGAAAATTATTGCGAACATTTCTTAGAAATGTCCTCTTCTCTGCCAAGTATTTCTCTTTTTCCAATTTGTTGTGGCTTAAACATCTATTACTATCTAATAATATTGGAGATTTATTGAGTAATTGCTCTGTTACAAAGGTCTAAGAATGGACTATTAAATATAAATGAATTCAAAAGAGTTTGTTCAGAGGTCTTTCCATTGAGAGCCAGTCTTGAGCATTTTTCTTTGAGAAGAAGCATATAATAAGTAAGTTACGACTAAGACCAGGTTGAAAAAGGGGCCTGCATGGCTCCTAGTAGAGAGATAGAGTGACAAATGACATGGTCCCAAGTAGACTGGATCAAAGATGAAAACAATGGCTATCTAGTGTGACAAACTGTATTTTACAAATATACTAGAATCAATATGTATCATGGTCATGTGCTCTTCTCACAGTGTGATGTTCATACTCTTTTATCAAGAGGTAAAGCCTATATTCTCTCCCCTTGAACCTGGATAGACCTTTGTAACTGTTTTGACAATTAGAATGAGGTGGAAGTGATGCCATGGGATGGATGAAAAGTCACAGCTATAGCTTTTGCTTGTTCTCCCCTTTCTCTCTCTACTCTCCCTCTCCTGGCATGCACCTTGGGAGCCCTGGGAACCCTGGGAGCCCTGAATCTAATGCAAAAAGTCCAGCAACTTTCAAGCTACTGAGGAGAGAGTACAGAGAGATCACACAAGGTAGAGAGATGGATACCCTACATGCACTCTTAGAAAGGGTTGTACTGAAGCATTACTATTAGTTAATATTATCATCATGTCACATCTTGGAGAAAAGGTTCTGACATCCAGCTAAGAAAACAAATGGAACCTACTACAGAGTAGAATTATATCTTGAAGACATGAGGAGCTGCAGGAGGGAAAAAGGGATGGAGAGAAAAATAAGAAGACATCAAAAATGGTGGCTGTCTACTTGATAGTCCTGCTCAGGGCCAGTCCTAATAAAGCTATTTAGATTTCAAGTACAGCTTTGAGTAAATGCCAAGGTTAAACCAATCCCTCAAAGCCTTGGGAAGAGATGATCTATGAAATATGATTTCTGGAGGTTAGAATTAACTTATCTTTCTTCCTTTCTACCCAGAAAGACTATTGGGAAGGCAAACAAAAAGAGACAGAGTTTCTTCCACCAATAAAATTAATCAAAAAGTTCTAGGTCTGAAGAAAATACAAATCAAAATTTCCTTCCAACTCTGTTACTGCTACCACACCCTACCTAAAATCTTGTAGTGGTTTTCCATTGTTTCATAAAGCCATTCACTCATCAAATAGTTGGGTCTTGTGCATATTGTCTCATTAGTGATCTTTACTTAAATATCCAGCCTGCCTTGTTTTGGTCAGCCCTACTTAGTAGTATTTCACCTTTTGTGCATCTCAGAGTTTCTGTTTTCTGCTGCCATGGTACTTTCCTGAAGCTTTCATAAAAAAAATGTTCTGTCAGTAGATAAGAAATGCAGCGTTACACAATAGAGATCACAAAGCGTACAAGAAAAGCACATTGGCTCATAATCTAGTTTGCATTCTGATATTGAGATAAAGAGAAAACATCCTTGGCTATAAAATAAAGCATGTGGTAGGTGCCATAAGTGAATCAGACTTTCAGGGTAGTGTGAGAATTCAGAGGCAGGAGAGAAATTTGCAGGTGATTTTAGCAAGCAGAGATGAAGAAATCAATGGAGGGAATTTTATAAGCAAAGGTGAGAGAGTGAAAGAACACATTCCCAAAACAGTGAACAGAATGTAACTGAGACATTTTTTTGTAGTATGAGAGTCAGGGAAAATGGGAGGCTTGGAGTTCAAATAAACAGTCAGGTCAACAAGAAGTCTAGACAGCCCTGTGCCAGGACATATAGGAGGCTAATGTCAACATGTCTCATGCGGAACAATGAGGATCAAGGGAAAAACAAATGGTTCTTGGATTGTGAACTAAGTCTCTTTGAGAATGGGGTATCATTCATAGGAGAAGTCTAGAAGAAGAGCTGGTTGTAGGTAGGGGTATGAGGGAGTAAATACCAGAAATGTTAAGTAGAATAAAGTAGATTTCAGACTGGAAAAGAAGACTTGCCATTTGAAAGGTTAGGGATCAAGCTATGGATTTGTGATTAATTTTTAAAAAGACATCTCAGCAGGCCGTGAGATTCTTGTGGGTAAGGGCTAAATCCTATTCCTTTTGGTACTTGCAGATAAATTTTGAAGGAGATACACTTGAAGCCAGGAATATCATCAAGGAGAGGGAAGAAGAAAAGAAGAAAGACAGGCAACAGAAGAAAACAGAGAGGAGAGTGAAATATCACAGAAGAAACAGGAAGAGAGTTCAGTAAGGGACTGGTCAAAAATGAGTCAATGACACCTTCGAATGGTAGAGAGACCTCAGTAGGAAAAGAACTGAGAAAAAGCCACTCGTTTTGACATTTAAGAGACTCCTCGAAAACCTGGGATGAGGTAGCTTGCGTAAAGTGGATGGGGCAGAAGCTTCAGCATGAGGTTTTAAGGAGCAGCAGGGAATTAAATCAGCTGGCAGCCTCATTCAGGTGGATGGTGACCAAGAAACTGTACTGGCCTCTCGTGGTTATGTCACATACATACCAATTCCTTCAATAAGTTGACAGTTCCTGGGTTCTACTGGCTCCATTTCTCGAGATGCATTAAATTTTTGTGTACTGAAGATAAAAACACTGGAAATCAATGCATGACTTCCAAGATCAATGTTTAAACATGAGTTTTAACTACTTTCACATTCCTTAACTCTCTGATTATCTGTGCATGATTTAAGAAGTAGACATCACTTTTATTTATATTTATTTACATAATGTGAACATTATGTAGGTAGCATGCCTATATTAGCTAACTTCACCCAGTTATTGCTGAAAGACTAAAATGCAATTACATACAAACAACACTTTGCTGCCAAAATAAATGATAATGTTTAATAGTATGAGTAAATGCACAGTATTATCAGTTTAAATGAAAGATGTATTATTTAATTTGTTAAAGTATTGTCTATTATAAATCTGCACTTTAGCTCCCCTTAATCTACTATGGTCTTGCCTTTTGATGCAATTCCCTTCCCCAAACTGGTTTCCCCAAATTAAACAGGGTCTCCTAATATCGAAACCCTGTATCCTTTTCTTTAACTTTATTATTTTTAATTATGCTGACTTACTTTGCAAGCAAGTAAATTTATTAAACTGACCACAATCTAAACAATTGGTCACATTATTGTTCAATATGGTGTTCTTGTTTCCGCAGTAAAACATTCTGTTAAATGTCAGGAATAATTTAAAATTTTATTAAATCGTATTCAAGAAGACTCTACACTTAGACTTAGCATACTGTCACATTAAAAAATAAGTCTTAAACCTACCTTATAGTTATTGTTTTTATGATTTTCTAACTTGGGTACACTGGCAGCAAATGTAACAATAAACACTCAAAATGAGCTAGAAAGTATTACCAAAAGGCATCAGGCTCCTGAATAGATCTAGGTGTTAACCAGATTTTATTTACTTAGAAGTAAATAAAAGCACCCTAAAGACAACTGAAGACAAGCAGAGGCTTTAGATCTGCTCAAAAATGCATATCATCACCTGTCTTCTTCCTAGCCCAGTATAGACTCTTCCTGAGATATTTCTGGCTGTCACCACTAGATCTTTCAGTTCCAAAGGTCAAATACCTACAAAATGCCTATTGTGATTTCCTTCTCATTCCCCAGCTGTCTGAACAGCTCTTTTAATTTGTGGTGAGTTCTGCAGCCCAGTACTCTTCAATGTGTAAGTGGCCCTGAGCAATGTCAAAGTCAGCCATAAACAGTAGCCTGGTCCCTTCCCTCAAATCCAGTGCTTCCAAACCAGTTAGTTTTTGCAGAAGCAGAATGCTGGGAGAGACCTAGAAGAGGATGGGGAGGCACGACTTTCAGAAAATAAATGGGGGCATTTCTGCTCTACTATCTTAAGAAAGGCAGGCAGTCAGCTCACTTTTTACATCAGTGCTTCTCAAGGGGCTGTGGTCTTTCTCCCAACCTCTCCTCTCTCCACCCCACCCCGCCCTGCCCCGCTGCTCTATGTTCAAAGTCACCTTTATGTGGAGTATTTGAGGATACCCTAACGCAGGAGATGTAAGGACACCTTTACGTGCGAGGTTCAAGGTGAAACCTTGACTCCAGGGATTCATTTTTTTTTTTCTTTGAGGCTCAAAGTACATGATAAGTTATCGTGTGCATAACTTATTTTGTGTGTGTGTGTGTGCGTGTGTGTGTGTGTGTGTGTGTGTGTGTGTATTGCCTGATATATTTTTCATATGTAAATATATATAAAATATATCAGGCAATAAATTCCTGAAAGTGAATCAAAAGGGAGAAAAGCTGGATCAAAGGGTAAGTGCATTTATAAGTTTAACAGGTATTTCGTAACTCACTGTAGAATATAACACTTTACAATGTGTCAGAATTTCTCCTTAGGCAACATGTTTTGGCTGGAAAACTATCAAATTTTCGCAAATCCCTGTGCCAGGGCATATAGGTTCATGATTTTGAATGTTTAAAAACTTGTGTACCGCTTCTGCTCTAATGAGAAACATCATTTGTTTATACTTTCAAACGCTATAAAGAATTGCATAAGTGATAAGCTAGAAAAACAGTTTCATCCTTCACACATAAAGAACTCCTAGAAATTCATAAGGAAAAGCCCAACTTCCTAAAAGAAAAAAAAAAAGACAAGAATGTTCACAGAAAAATAAATGTAGATCTCCTTAAATATCTGAAAGTGTGCTTAAACTCACTTATAATAAAAAATAAAAATTAAAACACACTGGGATAACATTTTTATACGATATGCACACGATAACTTATCACGGCACTGTTTGTAATAGCAAATCATTTGGACTGGTTAAATAAACTATGACATGCTAGGCAGTTATAAAAAAGAATTAGTGAAATTCTCTTTGTAGTGATATGAAATAAGTCGAAAATCATCTTCAAGTGAAAAAAAGGAATATGTAGAACTGTGAGTAGTCTGCTACTTTTTATGAAGAAAAGGAGAAAAATAAGAACATGCTGATCTTGAAAAGAGTAGTTTCTGTGTGATGAAAACAGAAACCAGACCACAGTTGGTTGAGAAGTGAATAAGTAATGAATAAGTGAAGACAGGGTGTATCTTAAGGAGTTTACATATGATGGGTGTATTAGTTATGTATTATGAAGCACTAAATTATTTCCAAACAGAGCATCCTAAAACATATTATCTCACATTACTTTAAAAATATTACCTCTTGTAGGTCAGAAATTGGAGGCATCTTAGTTGGACCTAGCAATCATCTGAATGCACCTTCATTATGGCTCACCTACACGGCTGTTGGCAGGAAGACTTGGTTCCTTGGCAGTGGATTTTTCCATAGGGCTGCCTGAGAAATGTTCTTATGACATGGCTTTTTGCAGAGTGAGTGATCTGAGCAAAGGAGCAAGGAGGAAGCCTCAATGTCTTTTCTGACAGAGTCTCAGAAGTCATATACCATCACTTCTGCCATTTTCTATTTTTTAGAAGTCAGGCACTAAATCCAGCCCACTCTAAAGGAGTAGTGGATTAGGCTCACCTTTGGAAGGAAGGAGTGTCAACTTTGTGGACATACCACAGTTAGGATCAGAGAAATGATGCAGTGGTTAGAAATGAATGGTCAAGGGAGTGTTGGTTTTTAAATGGGAGATGCAATCAATCAATAGATAGATAGATAGATAGATAGATAAAAAAAATTAAAATGGGAGATGCAATTAGTATATCTTTGTACTGATGAAAATGAATCAGTACAGAGAGTTTGATAAAATGGAAGACAGAAAGGATAACAGAAAACGTGAAATCCTAAGAACAACTAGAAGGATTAGACTAATACAGCAAGAACACCTAGTCTACTTTAACAGTAGGGCGAGGAGAAGACAGGTGCAAATACAGTGAGAATTGTAGATTTAGTGGGGAAATATGAGGGACAGCATGTCTAATTGCCTCTATTTTCTCAATGAATTATAAGACAAGGCCTTCAGGTAAATATGTAAGTAGATGAGGGTTGTGGAAATTTTGAGGAGAAGGAGAAGGTATGTAAGTATTAACTTGGGGAATGGAAAAGCTAATCTGCTAAAGAAACTGAGCAGGGTTACTGGCATTTAGAGCAACAAATCTGAGATTTGACATTAGTTTAAGGAGAAACCATTCAGCTATTCTGTAATTTTATGAAGCAACATATAGCTGCTCAGGTGCGGGTATAAAGAAAATAAATTTTTGAGTTTTTCCACGTAAGACAATAGGAGAGAAGTACAAAAGAGGTTGAGAGTATGTTCAAGGAAGTGAGTAAGGGAAGGAAACTAAACTGAACAAGGAGGGAGGTTATACAGAGAGGGGATTGTTGGAGGGTGAGAAAGTTCTGGGCCAGAGGTTGTTAATGGATTTGAGGCTGGAACAAATTCAGAAATTTTAGAACAATGGTGCTACTTGAGCAAGTGACTTGAGAACGCAGGTTGTGGTTGTTAGTGAGTCCGAGACTTGCAAAAAAGGTTTCCAAGGTGAAGAAGTTTCTGATATAGACTATAGTCATGGAAATGGGGGGCTGAGGCAGAGCTGAAGAAAAGGGCATTGTGAATGAAGGAGTCTAGGCACTAAGAAGTTGTATGTTGCAGAATTGATCCATGAGGGTTTTAAGTCACTAGGAAAGAGAATGTGATAGAGGCTTTCAGTTTTAGTAGATCATTTAAATAAATCCCTACAAAATCAGTATTATCTTGGTTTCAGAGATAGAAATTAAGATAGAAATCTGTGAAAAAAAATAAAAAAATAAATGATAGCTCTCTATAATCTGATAATAAACAATTTCCAGAAAAAGAGAATGTCGAAGAGTGAGAAGGAGAGATCAAGAGCAGAGAAAACATTTTTGATAGAATAGAGCATACCAATATTAATACTAGAAATAATAGAAAAATTTCCATTATGCAACTCCAATATAATAATAATTCAGGCCAGAATCGTTAATAGATGCTAAAACCAAATAGGTGAAAGGTTTTAGGGACAGAATATTCACTTGGATTTATAGAGAGAAAGGAAAAATTAACCCTATTAATTTTGTGGTCACCATCTTAATCAATTATTCACGTTTACCATCATAAATAGTGGAATTACCTATTCTGATGCAGTACAATGTGAAGTACAGGTCACTTATTAATTATTCTTGTCAATTATTTAATCTGAATCTAATCAAGCCTCAAGTAACTTCCAATTTACAGGAAAAAAAAGTGATACCGAATTAAATACTCCAGGAAAAAACTATCAAGTAAATCTAGAATCTAGGTCATTTCAGAAGACATCTTGCCTGCACTGACAGTGCCATGAAAAAAATAAAAGAATGATAGAGCCGCTGTTTCAGATTAAAAAGGAGTGAAGAGACATAACAAATGTAAATTGAATTTTAGATTAGGACAGGGGTGGGGGTGAAAGAAGAAAGAAACTATTAAAGGTATTTGAGACAACTGAGAACATTTGACTTTGGATCAGATATTAGATGGTACGGTAGAAGCTTGGCTAATGCTCCTGGTGTTAGCGTTGCCGAAGGAGGAACTCACAAGGCGGAATGGGGTTAAGCAAGGTTTATTGTAGCAGAGTGGCTGACAGCCCAGCTGAGCCGGAGATGGTGTCAGCCTCAAATGCGAGGAGACCTGAAATTTATATAGGGCTTGAGGTGGGCTTTTTCAAAGGTGGGGATATTTCGGGCCAATAAATGGGCGGGGAAGGAAGGAAAGTCCAGTGAAACGGGAAGTGAGCATGTAGCATTGCCAACCCTAATGTTACAAGGTCTGGTTCCCACACTACCGTGGGGTAAGAGAGAAGGCCCTCTTGGACCCAACACCTGGGTGTTAAGATAACACTGTGGTTTTGTAGGAGAATGTCCTTATATTTAGAGGATGCAAGCTGAAGTATGCAGAGGTGAAGTTTTACGATATTTCTAACTTGTTTTCAGATGGCTCAGAAAAATAAAAGCATCTAATTTGGAAAGATAAAGCAGACGTTGCAAAATGAAAACTGGTGATTGGTGAATATAAGTGAAGGATATTCAGGCAGTCTTTGAATTAGTTTTTCAACTTTTCTATAAGTTTAAATTTTTCAAAAGTTGCGTGTGGTGGGGAGGGAGTACATTTCTCCAAATTATTCTCTAATCACGCCTCTTTATTTAGTTCTTTCTAATCACTCCATTTATCTCTCATCTGTCTATTATCTATCTAACTATCTATCAACTATCATCAATCAATCAAATATGTTGCTATCTGATTTATCTATTTAATCATCATCTATTTTCTCATTTGTTGAATCTCCTGTTATAATACAGGCTTTGCGTCTGATTCACTGTTGTATCCTAATGCCTAGCTCAGGAATGACTACAGAAAAGCAATTCAATATATTGAAAAATTTTAAAGTAAATTGAAAGTTATTCTCTTTGTAACTATAAAAATTAGACTCTTTTCTTCTCTTTTTATGGAATAAAAATCTTAAAAATCATGAGACAGCCACTGGGATTCTCTCAAGCCTCCTTCTCTCACTCCCAGAAGTCCTCCCACGGAAAGCCAGTGAGTAATGAAAACTACAAGTAGCCAAAGAAAAGTGAATGTTGGGTGATGTGGTTGTGGGTATTATTCATTCTTCATCACTTTGCCAAGTAGACATTCCCCAGCCTAGGTAGATTGTGACTACAAGAAAGGATTCGAACTGAGCAAATCAAACCCTAGAAAAAGGATCAGCTTTAGAATAGCTATCATTAGTAATTGATCAATATACAAAATGAGAAAAAATTACTGTATTATAGCTTACATTTCATTTTCCTTGTTCCCTGTATTAGGTATTTGTGTTCACATTTAGCTGTCATAAAAAAGCTGAGGTTTTGTAAAACACCAAAAAGATATTTATTGTCACTGAACAGGATCTCAGGTTAAAAAGAATTCACACACACACACACACACACACACACACACACACACCCCTCTATGAGACCTACACCCATCTAGTGGTGGCATATCCCAATTGCAATTTTAGTCTTTTTGAATAACTTGACCTCTTAATAACTAATCAAATGATTGAACTCAATACATAATCACAGTAAGAGTACCGTAAATAAATGCACAATATACTTATGATTAGATCAAATAGAATCCCTCATGGCCCACAGAGGCAAAAGAGAGGGCAGAGTTTATTTTAAAAATTCTTTTTGAATTTCTAAGTAATACATGTGCTTATTAACATATTTACTTTTGTCCAAATAAAATTTCTAATAAGCACAATAGAAAACAAGTTTATTTTATTCCTATTGTAGTCTGATACTTTTTATGGATGTAGCTTTTAAGATAGTCATTATCATAATTTAAAATGTAAAACTTGTTTCTTGATTTTGGATCCCTAGTGAACAATTTTTAATCTTGCTTTATTCATCTATAACTTAACATTTTCCCTCTGGACAATGGAAAGAGCAAAAAAACAGCAATTATTTTAGCATGAAATAGTTGCAAAATATGTTAGTAATAGACTATTTAAAAACACAGGTCAAGTGAACAGAGGCCAAGTTTAAGAATACTTCTGCAATTTACATTTAAAAACCATTTAAATGATTTGTCCAAAATCAGCAATCAAACTGATATATAAACAGAAGAAACTTCACATTAGAAAAAGAGTAAATAACAAGATCCTCATTAGTTCCATGGCAGTAGCTTCGTGTAGAGTGAGTGATGATGATAGCACAGCCTATGGCATCTGAAATAGATTGAGAGCTACTCCTTATGAGGTGGGTGACTTTAAACATCTGTGAAATGTAACAGTGATATAATAACAATACCTACTCCCTTGCGACTGTAATTAGGATTAAATGAGATAATAATGGACCATTTTTAGTGAATTGTCTGCCACATGGTAATTGACAAATATTTTGATAATGATGCTGAAGATGAGGACAAGTATGAGAAGTGAAGTAAAGTGCTTTGATAAGGCACAGTGGAAAAAAAAAACACAAGAAAGTCTCTCTCCAGGGCTTAAGTGATTTTAAAGGAAGTACAGTGAGTGGAAAGAACTATCCTTTGTGAGTCAGGCACCGTTGGCCTTGATCCTAGCATTACTAGGATTAACTATGTGGCCCTGGACTTCATCTCGCTTGATGAAGTTCATAGTTATGTTCAATGAGGAGGTGCCTTGATCTTCCAGTTCTAACCTTTTATCTCTTCTTTGTATGCAAAGTGGGCTCCCTTTAAGGAAGAGAACTGATGGAACACTCCATACTGAGAATCTGAGTTGCCATATTTAATTGATTGTTTTATTTTATTCAAATAAAGAACTCATTTACATACAACTTTCAACCAGAGAAATTAGCAATGTCATGACTGCCTGTCCCAAGGAAACCACACATGGAAGCAGCCACACTCCTATTCCTCCTGAGGACATGCCTTGAGAATGAAACACAGACAAAACTTGAATTTTCGTTAGTCTTTAATATAACTCCAGCTTCTTAATAGTAAACAAAGATGTAAGTAAAATACATCCAAACATGTCATCTATCAGTAGTTCTGAGTAGTCACAGTGGTCACTGTTGGAGCTGAGGTCACGCATATTTTAAGAAGATATGGTCTACCCTGTTTCAGTGGGATTTATACTCTGGCAGTTGGAAGAAAGAGGTAAGGCTTATTTTGTGCAAAGTGTATTCTTCTCTCTTCTTTACTTGGCATTTAAAAAAATCGTTCATTTTCTTTTTATGTCAAAAGTGCTGTAAGAAATAACAGAACTGTTTCTTACTGAAATAAAATTATCTATATGAGTCTCATACATTTCTGGGTCAACTTTGCTGGTTAAATTCCCTCAGAATTAGCAGTGCATAGAAAATCAATTGTTAAGAGAAGTTAGCACACTTGCATACCAAAAGCACAATTTAGAACTGACAATACAGGGCTCTGTGGTACAAAGTGCCTATGAGAAGTTTCCTATCATATACTGAGGCCACAGAACTTCCCTGGAGAACAGATCCATTGTTGGCGTAAACCGTAGTCACTGTAGGCTTCTCTGATAGAATATTCTGGATGCGGAGAACCTATCAGAGATACAAAGGATTAATAGGGAAACACCATACATCCGTGTGACTCAACCACCAATAATCCCTGTCTTCCACAATGACACAATGATTAAGAGGACATGCTGCTGAAAAATAGCAGTTACCAATCTTTTTAATGTTTAAATTAAAGTATTTCCTTAAAGCTTCAAAGAAAGTACTTTCTTAAACCATCTAGTTATTTCATGCCAACACAGGATTTAGGGCTATTATAGTAATTGAGCGCTAATATAAATACTTCCACACTAATGTGCCTACCTTCACACTACTTCTAGCATGAACAAAAGTAATGTCATGTGGTGAGCTGACAATAAGCCAGGTATTTAAAAAATTGCCAGTATACCACATATGGAGGGCACATTTCTTTATACAAATGCCTTTGACTAGTTGCCACCATAATTTAATACATCAAAAGATTACCTTTCTAAAAGTATTTGAACAAAGCGAAATTTTGCCAATTATTGGCTTAAAGCAATCGTAAAACCACTACATTAGTTTATTCTATTACTGGTTTGAAAGAACAAAACAAATCATTCCCTGTGACAGTGTATGGTATTATTAGTTCAAAAAGACTTGAATAATTAAGGCTGATAAACTAAAAGTATAAAAACCTCTGATGAAGGAGGATTGTTTGGGTCATAAATGAAGAGCTTCTGGCCATTAGGATGACAGCCTACCAAGATGTCCCCCGAGGAAGGATCGATAGATAAATTATTCACCAGTGTATCCAACTTGAGTACCTTCCAAATGAAAAAATGTCAATACCTAAATGGCATGAGAAACTTGATTAAATAATTTAGGGCTAACCTTCCCTGCCTCTATGCATGGGGTGGGGGGCGGGGGAGGGAGTTACATACATCTCCCTGCTTCCACCCCTTTAATACCAGTATTGCTTAAAATAAATTTAGTAAACTGGTTCACAGTCACTTTTTATCTCTCACAAAACTAAGAAATTTAGGGTGTTAATCAATCTCTCTAAAAAATGAATTCCTTTTCCCTTAAAAGATGCACGATGATCAGTTAGCTCAAAGAACTCATTCAAAGCAAAATGGGAAGTTCTTAATCAATCTAAAATATGTGTTGTCAAACAAGAAGAAAATAATAATGGCATGGAACCCAATTCCCACCTTCATTTATTATTGAAAGAACTGACAATGTGCATAAATCTTCATTTCAGGATTCATCATAGTCTTTTCAATTGTCAAAATTCTTATCGGAATTCATCAGTTGCCATCGGTACTTCAGAGAATGGCATCTAAATCTGAGACAAATATTACTCCCAACCCACTGCTGCATGTAATCACAGCCAGTTCTCATGCTTGCCAGCAACAGGAGACTTGGCCAGTTATAAGGTGTGACTATTTAAAAACCCAGAATAGCAACATTGGCATCCCTATTCTTTTCTAAGTGAGGTATTGCTATATTATAGTATAACTATGTGATTTCAAAGTATAATAATGTCTACTTTATACATAAAAAGAAATATTTTACCTTCAGTTGAGTTAAATTCATATTAGGATGCTTTTCCAACACATGAATTTCATGAGCCAATATATCAGCAACATAGATGTACCTTTGCAGAAAGGATCACTGGTTAGAGCTCATGACAATGTAAAGCTTCATTAACACAGTATGCAAGAATAAGTCTTTATAATCTACCAAGAAGTTAATCAATGATGTGCCCTCAAGGAATGCTTGATAAAGGTCAATTTGTATTTAAAATATAAGCTTTCAAAATCAATTCAGTGTTGCTACAAACAATAATCATTGAATTGTTAAATTATTTTTCAAAAGGCTTGTAAGGAAAAATAATATAGGACATCATTTTGAATACAAAGTCTGCGATATCTGCTACTGAACGGACAATAAAACATACGTTTGGTACAGAAAAAAAGTTTTTGTATTCCACAATATAATTTGACATTTCTGGGTATTATTTATATGTTACAGTATAGAACACATTTTACTAGAATATTCATTAATCTCATTAATATTTAGTAAAATATTTATTAACATACAGAGAATTTTAAAAGTAAGAGCTAAATATCTATTCAGAACAATCTGTCTGCATCTAAGAAGGGTGAATTAATGGACTACTTTATGGTAATTTTACTCATTGAATTGACTGCTTCATGGCAACTGTTCTGTTGAGCAATTATCATGTGTAAAGCCATGAACTCAATATTGTGACAGACACAAACATGAAGAAGACACAGCTTTTTTCCTGAAAAGTTTATAGTGTGGTAGAATCAGACTGGTTTGTACACATTAAACAAATAATGCGGCACGATTGCTACCATAAGAACTATTTCAAGTCTAGAGGCTAAAGAAATATCTAACTCTTAAGAAGACAGAAGGGTTCACAAAGGAAGGGGCATCTACAGTGATATGGAACTGGACACTGGATTTGAGAATATGACCTTTTAGGCAGAAGAAAACATGTGAGCAAAGGCACAAGGGCAAGAATGAGAGGGGCATGTTTGCAAAATAATACGTTCTTTGTCTAAAGCATGGAAAGTATGAAAATGGTAGAAAAGGGAGGTTGTTGTTAGCCTATTAAAGAAAGTCCAATTTTAGCCTGCCTTGATTTAATAAGCAATTGGGTTCCACTGAATATTTAGAATAACAAAGAGGCATAATAACAAGTGATCAGTTCCATTCAACAATTACCCAGCAATTGCTTTGCACCTGGCAGTGCTCAGCAAGAGGAGTCAAAGATGAAACAGACACAGCTCCCTCTTTTGGAGGCTCTGAAAGGCTAGTGGAATACAGAAAGACAAAATTGGCAACAGCAGCAAAAAATGGAAGCAGACTGAAAACAAGTTGGAAGGAAGTATAATATTCTAGCCAGAGAGGATGAGAAACCAAACCAGACAGTTATGAATGGAGAGGAAAGGAGGCAAGAGTGAGGGATCGATGCGCAGGTAGAACCAACACGACATGCTCACGGGTTGGATAGGAATAGTGAAAGAGAAGGAGTTCAAGGTGAAGCCCATTTTATTATTATATTTTTTTTAGCTTGAATAATTGGAAAGTTTGATTCACAGAAAGATTGGAGTTGGGAAGAAAAACAGGTTTGGCCAGAGAGGTTAGATTGGGTCAATTATAAACAATTTAAATTAAATGATTACACATTCATTTTCTGTAATCAAGAAGAAAGAAGAAATTGTGTCATGAAAATAAAGACATTTAGTTGTCAAGGAATGACAAATTTATTTCATGTTATATTTGTACTAGTATAAACCGTTCAGTGTGCTAAGGCAGTAAAAGAGAAAGTGAATAGAGAATTTAACATCCTTTCTATACGCTGTGGTTGGATTTATAAAAATAGTGAGTAATTTTGGAAGGCAATTTGGCAATATCTATTAAAGTTAACATTTAAAGGGGTCATTTTTTGAGCAGAAACACTTATACAAATGTGCAAATTAACACCACATTTAGCCAGCGTCCAGCTGGCATGTGAACCCAGGCCTGTATGACTCTAAACTCTGAAGATTTAACCATTTTATTACCATGCTACTCTCGGGAGTTTTTTCTCAAAAAAATATTTAGATAAGTTTCAGTGGTAAATAAGAAATACAAAATGGTTTTTATATAGAAAAAAATAAATTACATATTCATCAACAGAGAATTGGTTAAATTAGTTTAGAGTCATCCTTATAATAGAATTATATGCAGCCAATAAAACAAGATATATTTATTTAAAAGAAAACACCTTCCTGATATTTGGAATGTATACATAAGTATGATCCCATTTTATTAAAAATTACATTTATAAAATTAAATTCTATAATGATATTGTATGTAAACATGTTTATATATTATATATTAATATATAGTACATATAATTACATATTACATATAAAGATTTTATGTATATTTAATAATATATCACTTATATATAAATATTATATATATCATAGACCAAAAATATTAAGTAAGCTATTTCCACACTGAAAAAAGCATTTGGCCCATGACCATGACTAAAAAGAGATGAAGCTACTTTTATAAGGGATCATACTTTTTATCAGGTGAAATGTTGATCCCATTTGCTGAATCAAATCCTTCTGCTACCACTTTAACTTCATTTGGACTGTAGTAAACAACATTTGTCCAATGTAAGTTCAAGTACGTTTCCAAATACTTTAAGAAAGGATCAGAGAAATAGTGGTCATTGGTGGCATAGAAATGTGCAGGTCCAACAGCTATGATATCATTCACACTGAAAGAGAAAAATAACATGTGAGAGAAAATAAAAAGTCAGATGGTCTCCATATTAAAGATTAGGTATCCAGAAGATTTATACAATACATGTTTTAAATTTTTGGTAGGAAGTTTACTAGGAAAAGCTCTGCTAAAATCCCATGGCTATCAGCATATACAATCGACTATAATATCATCTGACAAAGAACAATTTTGTATAGTACCTGGTAATTTGAAGACAGGTCAAGTAAGGCAAGATTATTATATAAAAAAAGAAACTTGGTGCCAAAGTATATTTTTGACAGCTAGAAATGTAGGGTTTAACCACAACATGTAGGGACACAGCTATCTACAGAATAGAGCTGGATAGAGCCTCTTTGGCTGGCGAGCTAGTTGGAACACCAGTAACATTTACCTAAACTTCCATTTACTCAGTTGCCAGATTTTCCTGAGTTTCATTGCTTAGTTATTAGTCATACTAAGGTTGACTGTTCAGTTTCTACCCGACTCACAAAGCTAACCAGCCAAGAATGAATAGGCACTCAGTAAGACTTGCAGAGAGACGGATGATGAAATTGCCACAGTACAATGCTCAGGTGAGAGATTTATATGCTAAAAACAATTACATTTTAAAACCAGGTAGGCAAGGGTGTTATTAAATTTAAATTCCAATTACCCAATGCAAAAATTTCTGAAAGCGTTGCTTTCTCCTTTGTTAAATAAAAACAGAGCTACAGGGGAGGTGGATCCCTTCTTTCCAAAAGAGTTCCATCATGCAGAGGCTGCCTGGATGGTATTTACATTCTTATTTATTATGAAGTGCATTTCTGGAAGAATGATTAGAAGTTACATGCTTCCCTAGATAGGAAAGTAGAAATTAAAAATATTCATCAAGTTCAAACTTTAAAGAAGCAGTAGACTAATGCAAGCTGAGTCAGGGAGGTGCACATGATTTTCATTTAGCCACATTATCAACCAGCTCTGCATTCTTGAAGTGGTAGCGACACACTTCCAGTTTGAATCCCTCCAACCTGCAGGGCCATTAGCTCACAGATATCACTAACCCTCTGAAAGCACTTTGCATTAGTCCTGTGCAAAGCATACAAACTCCATGTAAAGCAGGCTACTCTTCCTTGGTAGGTGAGGTATGATTCTTAGTTTGGGTGATGCGTCATCTGAGATAGAGGGTAACAGCAGAAAAAAATGGTGAGGTTTGTCTTTTACTCCCAGATGACCCTGAAGAGCAGCTCCCCTGTAGTCCAGCGTTTCATCATTTCTCAAGGGAGTCCACAGAGAACACGGATTACTTAATGAGGGACATCGACTTTCCTTGCTTTACAAGGAAACTATACACACACACACACACACACACACACACACACACACACACAAATATGTGTGTTAACTCTTCTAAAAGGTGAAGGGACCACCATGGGGAAAATCTGAAAATGCTAGCGATAAAATGGAGAGTGAACAAAAGGACTAAGTACCTTGGAAGAAGCTCATGTTTGATTGTTTTTAGATGCAAAAGAGAATTTTCTTCTTCTTCGAATTTAAAAATTTCCACTGTATTCTTGAATTCTGGGTGGTTTACAACAAAGAGATAAACTGTGTCATCTAAAAAAATTGAAAGAACAGAGTTAATTTACAAGACATAACCATAGGACCTCTGGGCAGACTGACATTTAAATACCATGGGCAAGGAAAGGTTGAATGTCTAAGCTGTTAGACGATCTAACAGATCATCCTTCTTCCCTGTCTTTCTCATCACTGTTTGTCTGGTGTTATTTCTAATCATTGGTCCTCTGACCTTTAAAAAAGAATGTTTCCCACTCCACATACAGAATTCATGAATAATCTGTTTATAGTTTAATTCAGAAATATAGCTCTTTTTTAATGCAATGGTCATAGGTATATGAAAAGGTTATGAAAGCTAAACGTTCTTTCAGGTGTTAACTATTAGAAATTTTGAAGGAAGCATTATTTACTGTTAGCTGAAGAGGCAAAAGATCAATTTATTTGTATGAAGAATACAGAAATAATTCATGAGTTAATTGTTTTTCTCTTAGGACAGGTATGATCTGAATCTATTTTCCACAGGAACTTACAAACCATTATTATAAGTTTCTTGATGTTGGCTCATCAGCTCTTACCGCTGTCTATGAAAGTGCTGATACCATGTGGATTAAATGAAGCCAAATTAAACCCACGGCTGATTCTTAATTCCAATGCCCTCGGGTTTTCATCTTTTAGATCCATCATTAGTATTCCACCAGGATTATCCGGTGCAAAACTGTGGAGTCCTGGATATTTTAGACCCTTGTCAAAACAGAGGAAAAAGTTAAAAATAAAGGCTTAAGTATTCTTATGGACTAAAGTAGGAACTATAAATAAAATGACAAATAGTGACTATGGTTAAAAGTGGTGGCATAAAGCTACGAACACAAGGAGAACAGAGAGGAGACAATAGAAAATCAATAATTGGGAACTGAAAAGCTGAAAGACAAATAATAAATGATTTTTCTGAGTTGAGGAAAAAGACTAGCATTGTCTCTTCAGAGGGTAACTAGAAAGTTGGTGGACTCGGAGATACCAAGTAGAGTTGAGGGCAGAGACAAGTGAAAGTTTATATACTGACTGTTGACCCTCAAGCCCACACCCTGCACTTTGTTTCTACAAAGCCAGAAGTCTTGGTGAATGGAGTCAGTCAAGACTCCTCTCCTTGTCTCACACTCCAATTATGGATAATCCATTTGCAAATCCTGTTGACTTTACCTCAAAAATACATCGCTTCATAAGGATGTGAACATCTTTCACCACTTCCTTCCTCACTGCCCTGGTCCAAATCACCACCACGATTATGGCAATAGCCTCCTAACTGGCCTTTCTGCCTCTGTCCTTAACTCCCTACAGAAATCCAGTTTCATATGAGTATCCAAATTTTGTCAGATGATGTCACACCTCTGATCAAAACTCCCACCTCACTCAGATTAAAAGTAAAAATTCCTGTGATAGTCTAAAGGCCCTAGGTGTTCTGCTCTGCTCACCCTCCTTCACCCTTCCCACTCCGAGAATTCCATCTCCATGCCCTCATCTCCTGTTACTCTCATCCTCACTCGTGCTGCTTTGACTATAGTGGCTTCTTAGATGTCATTCGAATAAACCAAGCACATTCCACTTTGGGGCCGTTATACACACTTTTCCCTCTGCTTAGGAGTGCTTTCTCCCCAGAGATTTGGGTTTCTTCCCTCGATTTCTTTGAATCTGTACCGAATGTCACTTAGTGACATTTGACATATATACATACTTATGTGTATATTAATGGCAGCCTGACTCCACCCTCACCACAACTGTCACTCTCCACTCCCAGGACCTGGATCAGTGAATGGCATATAGTCTGTCCTTTCCCCATTGATTCCAAATCTCACCTTTATCATGTAATAGATCCTTGTTTACATATTGGTCTCTTTGGGGACTCATGCCTAGTCTTGTGACAATATGCCACTTTTTAATTACCATAGCTTTACTTATAAAATATGAGTTATGGATAGCTAGCTAGATATAGGAATGTATGTGTATATGTGTGCGTGTGTATATATATATATATCTCACAAGTCCCCATACCTAAACTCATTGCTTTACCTTTATACAATAGTCTTAAATGTTTCCGCTCATTTATTTTTCTGTGTAAATTTTGGAAATTAAGTTGATGTTCTCAATGGAATTTTTATTATTAATAATAATATTGTTACTATTACATTCTCTATTTGGTTTTTCCTAGTGCATGGGAAAGCCACTGAGTTTTACATGTACACACTGAATCCAACCATTGCACTGAACTCTCCTCTTAAGTCTAATAGCCTGTTAGTTCAAACGATCTCTTGGATTGTCTAAAAAACAGGTAATTGCACTGTCTGCAAATAATGGCAGTTTTTTCTTCTTTTCTACCTCATATTTCTCTTTTTCATTTTATGGATTATTAAGAACTCTAGTAGATTACTGATGGCTATAGTGTTCAGGGCATTTTCTTTCTTTTCTAAACATTAATGGGAAGGCAGCTGTTTCACCACTTAGAATGATGTTTGCTATAGGTTTCTAGCAAATTTCCTTCTATTTCTAGTTTTCTTGGAGCTTTTAATCAGGAATGAGTATTGAATTTTATTTAATGCTTTTTGGCATTCACTGAAATAATCTAGGACTTTCTCTTTTAAATCTTGCAAGTCATACTTTATGCAGATTTCACAGTACAAAAAGTCTCACTTTATGCACAGAGCTGGACACAACAGAAATTCTCTCTGATTAAAAAAATATATATATCAAAATTATATAACATTAAGGCTGGCAGGCCCAGTATATAGAATAAACTGGAATTATGCTATTGCTCATGGCAGCGCCACTTCAGTGGTTAATAATATCTATTCTTTATCAATATCCGATAAATAATAGCATGGTTTCCGTGCACAGATAACTCTATCAGGGATGGTGATAACTATTCATGGTTATTTTAATTCTCCCTATCATTCAAATCAAACAGTTTTTCTCTTTTTTTAATTTAATTTTTACTTGCAGTAAAATACACATAACAAAATTTACCATCTTCGCTATTTTTAAGTGTATAGTTCAGTATTTCTATGTCATCCAATTCCTCATTAAGTGTTATGTTAGTTTTGAGGTGACTGTCAAACTCATAACTATGGTACAGGATGGGTTCGATAGGCTAAAATTATTGGAAGAAGAACAAACAACTGCCATGATGTAAAGAGTTATTCATTTAGAAAGGAGCGTATTCTGGGAAATATTAGAGACAATGCTGAGTAATTACAAAACAGCAGTAAAGTGGGATTGTTTGTAAATTTGACAAAAGAAAAGAAAGTCATATAAGCAAGAAAGGATACATTTAAAAAAAAAAAAACAGAAGAAATTCTGTAACACACTAAAAATCATTTTGACGGTAATAAGCCCCTCAGCTGAAATAGCTATATGTTTATGTGCTTGGAGACCTCCTCCTAATTCAGATTTATTCCTATAAGGAAAAAAATTTTGAAATAGGTGAGTTCTGGATTAAACAAATCTCTGAGAACACCTCCTTTGCAAAAAATTAAAATGAAAATAAAAAAGCAACTGCCTTCAATTTTACTAAGGATTTTTGCATATCTAGTTATGAATATTTTTGACTGTTATTCCTAATTTTTTTCCTAAGCCTATAGACATATGTACAAGCATGTGCTTCTAAGCAAACTCAGAGTCCTTCTAGAAATATCATTTTACTCATTCTGTGTAGGTAAATGAAACTTTTTTAGACTGTATTTTTAAAAATTTAGTATAGATATTGGTGTTTCTGCCAAAGCCCACAGTATGTTTTTTACCTTGCTGGTAACAACCAGCTGCTCATAGTCTTTCATATAAAAACCATCAGGAGCTTGCAGAGTGATCTAACTCTCATTCTCATCTAAGCTGAGTTCTCTCACCTTTCTCATAAGTCTGACAACTATTTTATTAGTGTTGTGACTCTCTTCTAAAGCATCCCCAACTTTTTCACATCCCTCCTGAGTCTCAGAGCCTGAAAATAATGGATGCTGAGAGGAAACAAGATAATTACAGGCTGCCTTCAAAGTTGGATACTTCTTCCTCAAGAAAAATCAAACCCATGAAGACACTGAGTACCCTCACCTTGGCCCAAGCCAGGGAAGGAGGGTGGTCAGAACTTCCTCATTGGCCCACTTGCATAGTTTTCCAATTACAGTGGATATTGGTGTAGGCTGGCATCACGCAAATTAATCAACTTCAAGGTTTTTCTAATGAATGCCTAGATAGTTTATTATTTTCTAGTTTATAAGAATTAAGGCACAAGTGAAGGGTATAAATAAGCTCAGCTGATGACTTTCCACTTACGATAGGCTATTCAGAGGGGAAAGAAAGAAAGAAAAAGCATTGGCCTTGTCTGGGAAAGTTGGTATACTGTTTGAAAACAAATAATGGTAAGAATATTAGCTCAAAATTGAATATCTAATGGAAAAAAAAAAAAGGTAGATGTTGTATTTAAAATAGTATAATGTAGAAGCAAATATCCACAATAATGCCCCAAATATCTTTTTCAATAACAAACTTTTAAAACACAGATTGCATTGGAATATTTTAGTACCATGCAGTGGGGTCATAAAAAGCAATAAATCAATTGGCAAAAACTTTTTCATCTCTACATTTATCTAAGTTTGAGGAAATTTTCTAAGGTCCTGTTTGATCTGTCTTTTTTTCAGAACACATTTTTGAAAGTGAAAAATTTTAAAAGTTACTGCTCTGCAGGCCTCGTCAAATCCCCTCGTACCTTCTCCACTGAAGCTGGGAAAGGAAGAAGGTACTCACCACACTAAAGAAAGCCAGACCATTGGGAAGTATGTCAATATCTTCAGAGCCAGCTTCTGAAAATTCAAGAAATAGATAAATGTCATGTTCAAATTTTATTTGTTAAATAGAGCATAACTAGGACTTTGTTTACTTTATCGGTGTCTGTATCTTTAGGAATGGTTCTGATTTTTTTCCAAGGAACTACTCTCTTCAATAAACATCAGTCTAAATCCCTTCCTGCAGTGAACTTTGGACTTTAAATGTTAGATATTTTATGTTTACTCAAATCAAAGTCAAGTATTCACCACGTTTCCAGCAATAATACAGAAAAAGTTGACACCTGTACACTCTTATGATAAACATCCAGATGTCTGTACAAAAGTAATTGACACCAGGGGAATATTACTTTCAAAATGAAGGGCTCATAGTCAGTTAACCATGCAAATAGCCTTGTCCCTTTCTCTGCTCATTCAATCTGAAGCAAACACAGCCATCTCTCTCATTAACAGAGAAAAAACACCTGGGATTATATAGTCCCTCTTTAAAAAACAATGTCTGCTTGTTCTCATAAGCAAAGAAAGCTTTCTGTTTAATCTTTAAATTTAAGCTTTAAATTACAGGGCAAAAAACCTAGCAAAGGAAAATTAATGAAAAAATACCGTACATCTAAGCCAGTTGAAGCTTTTAACCCTTGTCTCTGAGGCAGGCTACTATTACTATTGATTGTTTATTGATTGTCTGCAGTACCTTCTACACGGCAGAGCAAATAATTAGACATAAGACCTTCCCAGGGGTTTCACTGTGCAAATTCTGCAGACAGATAATAAACCCAAACACAAGAAAGGGGGAATAAAAATGGCTTAGATTAAGCCAGATCATGACACATTCTTTGAATCTTCCAAATTCAATCTTCCCCCTGCAAGACCTCTCCAAAGGATCTCACCAAGATTATTTCTAGTTTGTCAAAAACAAACAGTATCTATACAGCCATTTTGGTTTTGATTCATGAGTTTGTATTTGGCTGGTTGCCTTCAGTGTTGCTGGCTCGATTATAGTGGAGAAAAGTAAAAGAAAATAAAAATGCCAAGAACTTCACTTTGTAAAGATGACCCATCTGCCTGAAAGGAGATATATATCAGCTTAAGCATGGTATAGTGGAAGAGCTGTTGACCTGGGGTCTGTGGATCCCTAAGGAACGAAAATGGGTTTCAAAGTGTCTATGAAACTTTTGAAATTCCATGCAATGTCTTCTGTATGTGTATGTGAGAAATTTTCTGTGAAAAGGGACCTGAACTTTCAGCGGATTCAAAAAAAGGGTCTGTGATACTATATCCCCAAAAGGATAAGAACCACTAGACTCTAGTCCCATAGTGGTTTTCAACTGGTAATGAGCAGGGACCAGGGGAACTCTACACCACACACACACACACACACACACCTTCTAGTTCAAGTTTTACTTTCAGGATCCATTTAGTAGGAGCTCAATTAATTAAAATTTGTTGTCCCTGAAAAATTATTTTAGACAATTTAACTTCAATATGTATGTGCTTACACACATAGAAAAAAGATATATAGGAAAAATTTAACAATGTTTCTTTGGATGGTAGGATTATGAGTGATTTTCATTTTCTTCTCTATATTTTTCTTTATTTAAAATGTTCCACAAATAGTATTGTTTTGATAATCAAAAAGAACAATCTTTTTAAAAGACATTTTCATTTCATCTACATGGTAACTTCTTTCTGTTTAATCCTATTGCCTAATACCAAGAAAAAAATAAATAAATTTTATGTGTAGCTATCTTTAGACTATTTTCCAAGCCTAATCTCCCATCTTCATTTCTATGCCCATTATTACAGTAGGTTTTTATCACCTTATATCACCTCTTTGTTGTGATTACTGCAAGGGGAGTGAGTACTGGAGAAATTTTTTCTCCAATAGTAGTAGTAGTAGTAATAGTAGTAGTAATAGTAGTAGTAGTAGCAGCAGCAGCAGCAGCAGTAGTCGTAGTGGTAGTAGTAGTAGTAGCAGTTACTAACACATATTATTTACCAAGCACCAGGCTCCTTGTAACTACTTTATATACATTATTTTGAATAACTTTCATAACCCTAGGAAGCAATACCATTATCTCTTATTTTAGAGTAAAGAATATGGAGACTATGAAAGTTTAAGCAAATATTTCAAGGTCACAGCCTGGAAAGCTGGGACTCAAGTCCTTTTGTTCTGACTTAAAAGCACATAGAAAAAAATACAACCTAGCATCTAATGAATTTTCTGTCAGAACCATCCTCTGGTTCCTCTCTAAAGACACTTCACTTTGTAAATTCGACTGCAGTCAATTCCATATGTTGGCTTTTTCCCCAAAATGTTTGCTTCCATGCTTCTCACCAAGATCTTCACTGATTCACATACTGTACTTTTCTTCAGAACCTCTTTCAAAACCCCCTTTCTCTAGAAAGTCTTCTAGCTTAGCACATCTGATTTCAATCCCTTCTTAGTCTTTTAGCAATGATCTATGTGGGTTAGAGATGGCCAACTGCTCCCCAGCCTCCATACTCCCCTTCCTCCTTTTCAGCTACAGGCACATGGCAACATAGCTACAGACATTTCCTACCCTTTCTTACTGGTAGATGTGGTCATTTGACTAAGTTTATGTTAATGGGATGTGACAGTACAGGATGGATGCAACTACTAGGTAAAATAAAATAAAAATAATATTCATGTAAGTTTTCTTTCTATTCCTTCCTCCTGGGAGATGGCAACAACTGGAGTTCTTGTCTTGGACCAAGATGGAACCAATATGTTGCAGAGAGCTGTGTTGCTGCATCAGCCCTCTGTCCCAGAATGACCACCTAGAACACAGGCATCTAATCACTCTAGGCCATTTGCTTGTCTTTGGACTGTCATGTAAGAGGAAATAAACTTATCTCTTCTCTAAGTTACTTACTATAATGTCATAACAGCAAATCAGTCTTTACTATACTTAATAGAGTATCCAATATGTAATGTAGCCTACTATTTTCTACTTTTTTTGTTCGCTAGTCAGGTATGTGTGTTAATCACTCTGGGAGATGATACTATATAGGGAAGAGAATTGCAAAAGTTACTTAACTTGTCCAAGCCTTGGGTCCTTATCTCTTATAAAAAGAAAAAAGAAAAAAAAGATACCTATGTCTCACAGCAGTGGGTTTTTGTTCTTCCTACTCATAGATTGTAAAGTACTTGATTACAAGGGCTTCAAATTTTAATGGTGTTTTTAAAAATCTCCCAAGCAGCAGTTATTATAAAGATCTTGATTGCCAAGTATATAAAGTTGTTAATTAACTCAAAAGAGACAACACATTCAAAATTCTGCTTTAGTTCAGGACTCTGAATGCCAGTATTTTCAAAGACATTTAGAAAATGTTTTAAACTTTTAAGCTTCAAATAAAGTTATTTAGCTCTTGTCATTATGATTTTTATTATTTAGATATTGAAATTATTCCAAATCTTGGGTGCATAAAAGTTTACTTTTTGTCTATAAGATAGACTGAGAAGGAACACAGAAATGGAATAAATAGTGAACTTACTTTCTGTCCCACAGAAGGTACATATCCTGTATAATATGTGGTAGATGATTGTTATCATTAAAACAGAAATACATAAGATGATATGATATGCATAAAGCACCCAAGAGTTGCAAAGAGTTTGTTTTCAGTCATGGTAAATGTGGCATTGGCAGTGTGTGTGTGTGTGTGTGTGTGTGTGTGTGTGTGTGTGTGTGTGAAGTGGAGGGGAAGGGAAGGGAAAGTGGTCTTACCTCTTGGAGGGATTCCATGACCTCGAGTACATGGCTACTACTCTTTTCAAAGTGGAAATTAAAAATGAGACCCTCTTTACCCTTGCTGCATATCATAAGAAGTTGTTTTTGCCTATAAGAGAAAGTATGCCCAGCCCACTGTTATTCCTTGTAATCAAAGACCACTGAATAAGCAACCGTTGTTAAAAACATATAACTAAAAGCTATTATTAACCATTATGCATCAATAACATAGCATTCAACAAATGTTCATATAATGTGTGCTAACCGCAGAGCAAAAGAAAAAAAGAAAGAAAAAAAGGCACAATTCTAATTAGATCTAAAAATGTATCCCAAATGTGCTTCTAATCACTCATCGCTTTCGCTCTGTTGCCTTTTGAAGTGCCTCAGAGGCATTAAATACTTCACAAGAGGGGCCATAGGTGACATATTTTCTCATTCTTTCCAATTCCAGACAGCAGCTCACACACGTCACAACATAAAGGTCACAAATACAGACAGACGCTTGTTCAGAATACAAATGTTGTTGGGCTTGTTTTTCTCCCAGGAGCCCTTCATCTTAGTAAGTTGTAACAGTAATACATTTGGCAGTCTGTCCTGTAATGTGCCAGGCTGTGCCCTATTGTCTACTCTGAGATTTGAATTCACAGAAGATGGGCTTCACGAGGCCAAGGGCTGCTTAATAATTTGACAATTATTAACTCAGTAGTAATAGTAACCTTAGAGATCACTGACTCAACCTCCCCATCCTGTACAACATCTCCCCCTCCCCGCCCCGGATGCCAGCTGGCTTTTGTTTAGTGACCAATTCTGAGGGGACTTTTTGTGATGGCAGCCAGAAGGCAGGATGCATGGCTGAGCTTCTTGGGATTCCAGACATTAGTCCTTGAATTGTGTTATCTGTCACATCTCTAGTCAGCCTGGTATTTGATACTGAGTTTGCATCTTCCTGACAAATGTTTGGGTGACTGAAACAAAGAGAAGCTGCAGAAAGAAGAAGCCAAGGAGTCCAAGTGAAAGGAGACAGGACTGGGAGAAGTAGAAAAGTAGTAACAGAAAAAAAAGACAGAGAGCCTAGGAAACAGATGTGTAAAGAAGGAGAGGCAACTACAGAACCGGAAAGAAACTGAAGTGGAAAAGGCTCTTCTGAAAACTGATAGGGTTCATGAAAGTGAAATCTTGTGTGTGATCAAGAAGGATCACTACTTTGTTTTTGCTAAAAGAGCACTGTGAACCCCATCTGGAGAGAATGTGGTTAGAAATATGAGGTATTCAGTTTATGTGTGTTGCCAATTTGAGGGCAATATAGCAATGACTATCAAAACTTTAAACATGTGCTAACAGTCCCACTGTTAAGGGTTTATCCTACAGACAAACACAAGAGCTGTATGTACTACAATGTTCACTCATTTGTTTGTACTTGCAAAAAACTGTAAACACCCAAATGTGCATTAAGAGGGAATTAGTTAAATAAATCATGGTATGTGCTAATACTAAAAAGAATGAGGTAGACCTACATGTGCTGACATGGAATGCTGTTTACACTGCATTCAGAATCAAGCAGGTTGCCGAATATAATCTTACACTAAGTTACCATTTGTGAAAAAATAGATGTGGATGTATATGCATATATAGGACACCTCATTTTATTGTTTTTTACAAATAACTGTGAGGTATACCTGGTTTTTTTGTTTGTTTTGTTTTGTTTGCATTGTAAATATCAAGAAGGATAAAAAAGACATTTCATCTCAGGTTATTTCTCTGGGGGATAGAGATTTTATTGAGAAAATTTTATTTTCCATTTACAACTTCTTTTCTTTCTGTCTTACCGTCACTAGCTGACTACTAAGCTAATGAGACACAGATCTCGGTGGCCACATATGACGAAGAATACAGACTTTACAAAAACAGTTTAGAAAAGTCATTAAGCAAGTAAGAAATAAAAACAATAAACATAGGATTATACAAATAATTAATAAAGTACAGTGAGAATAAGAGAATAAATACAGGGTGCACGAGATCAGAAGAAGTTGGTTGAGAGATTTTGTTGCTCTAATGTGATTTTTCCCTCGATAAACAGTAATTGCATGCCAAAGTGCTATAGTTTTTGAGCGTTGGCAGCCAAAAAATATAAGGTGTATAAGGAGCATTTCTCATGCTTACCGATGCCTTTAATCAGGTGGCAGTTTAGAAGGTCTACAGATTCTACTTCTCTGGAGGCTTTAAGTCGATTCCTGTTTAAAAAAAAAAAATTTTGTTGCAGGAAGGGTCTAAAGAGGCTTATTAGCCACACAGAAAACACAGCATAAATCTAAAGCAAAGAGAAAACAGAAAGACAAAAGTAAGAATATAAACAGCACATAAATGAAGTTAAAATAAAAATATGTACCACAAAGTCTACAGGTGAACATGGGTTGTAAAAGAAAATCAATAACTCAACGAATGAAACTTCTACTGCAAGTTCCTATGCAAATATAAACCTGGCACCGGGTCACAGTTCTCGCAGCTCTAGTGTTGTGGGAAGAGCTCCAGATGCAGAACCAGGAGCCCTGTCTCCCTTCTGAGGACCCAGGGGAGCTAAGAAATGCTCAGACCTTCTACAAGATGACACAGTGACTGAAGGGGACCAACAGAAAGCGGCATTGTTCAGAGCCACAGAAGACACTCCACAAATAGTTATTAAGAAATAAGTTAAGAAATAAGTGGAGAAGGTCCCATCTCCATGACAATATTTACTGGGGTGAGAAAGTACTGCCCACTTTAGCAAAACTACTTGCTGTGGCTGTGTCACAAAAACCAGGGTGGAGAAATAGCGAGAAAATGTTGAGCTCTTGTAAAATATCTTCCCCCTTTCTTCCTACCCTAGAGTAGAGGGCCACAGAGATGTGTTTGGGCAAAGGCATGTGGGATCTATTGTTTTGAAGGCCACATACTATAGGCTTCGCCTTTCTTCTCTCATTGTCTCATCTTCTCTTTCTGTTCTCTACACTCATAAATAATAATAGTTCTCGCAGAGTACATTTTCCAAAGTGGTTCACATGTCCAGTCATTTAAGAAACCAAAGGATAATTTGCCGCTTGTCTCTCTCCTATTCACATCCTTGACAAGCTTCTGACTTCTAGACACTGAATATGGGAAGCCTACTAGTCTCTCAACAAAATGGAGGAAAGCCTAGGCCTGGATTACACAGAATCATCAACAGGCAGCGGCAACTACTATATATGTTGTCAATGCATATCGTGTATAAAGTTTCTAATTAAAGTGTCAATCCATATGTATGTGGAATCATAGAACTCAAACAGAGAACTTAAAAAACTTAAATTTCAAGAACTTAAATTTCTTGAAACAATTCATCAGTAAAGCAATAAAATCAAAACAAATGGATAAAATAAATATGCAAAATATATAGATGGAATAAAAATTTTAAATAAACAAAATATAAAAAAAGGAACAAAACATACAATATTTCTCACATTTACAAGTTGCAGGAGTGATTTAAAGGGGAAAACATGTATACTTAGGCTGCTGCAGCAGCAGCAGTAATATTAGTGATGCAGATACTGTTGTTGATAATCGTGGGTGGTCAAAGGAAGTCAATAAAAATAACTAAAATGTATCGATTCTACCACAATTCTGTGTGACTTACATGAATGAATTCATTTAATTCTTAACACAGTTCTAAAAAGTAGGGACCAGTATCCCTATTTGAGAGATGAGAAAACTGACTCAGAGGCGAAGCAACTCCCCTGAGGCTCAGCTCCCAGCCAGGAGCTACCACACGGGGGCAGTACTCTCATCCACTCTTGTACTTTTCTCAGTAAAGAGTGAAGAGACTTGTGTTTCTGTCTTAGCAATAAGACTGCATGACCGTCGACAAGTTAGTCCATCTCTAAAGGCCTCAATCTTCTTTATCCGTGAAATAAAGATGGGACCACATGAACTTTGAGGTCTTGCAGACATTATATGATTCCAGAAAAAGGTGTAGATATGTCAGTAGGTCACAGCAGCAGCTTTCGTCAAGGTTCCATATCATTCGTTTGGGTGTTAATTTTATGCAACTTACTATTATGCCCATTTGACTATCAAAAACAGTGACAATGATGATTACCATCTACCTTTTTCAGAGATAAACTACATGGATAAAATAAAATTCAGATGTATTTGGACAGTTTAATACAGGGTATTTTTCAGAGTTGACCTAGGTTTGCATAATGACTGGTGATTATGCTTAGCTAATAGGTCAACAATCTTGGTTTAATTGTACAATATCACTTCTAGATATGCAGACTGATTGCTATTAAAACTGAAGTTAAATAAGGGCTGTGCATAATTTCTAGTTAATCAAATCATGTTTTCTTGTCTTTCCTTTATAAAAGAGAGGATTTTGCTTCCATCCTTTGTGACCCATCAACAGCTTCAAATTCTTTCAGTAGAAAACTGCTGTTTTGGGTTTTTGTTTGTTTGTTTGTTTGTTTGTTTGTTTTTTCTTGGCAGGACTATTTGTTCCCTACTCACTAATGGACTTCTGGATTTCAGGATGGCAAACCCTATCAGCTGACAAACCTAAAGCCATTCTCACCTACTTCCTTCCTTGAACCTCTCCATTGCAGAGGGGGCAAGCCAAATATTTGCTTTCCCAGACTCCTTTGTATTTAGGGATAATCATATGACCCAGGCTTTTGGGAAAGATATTTTTGTTTCTGAAAGAAAAGACAGAGACAAGAAAAGAGCTAAGTGGCATCACTCTTTCTCCCTACTGTATGATTTGACCACATCTACAGTGCTTGGGACTATAACGACTAGTCAGCATTCTTAACACAGAAAGTATGAGGTCATGAAGTCATTAGCAAAGGATCTAAGAACAAAAATATAAGAACCTATTCCTCGATGTGATCATTGACACAATGGACAAGTTCTAAAATGACTCACCTACAGAGCTTTAATCATGTGAGAAAAATAAGCCCTTATTTGTATAAGCTACCATTAATTTGATGTATATCCTTGCAGCTGAAAGCATTCCTAAATGATAAGAGATCTAGGAAGTTTGGAGAATATACAAGAGCAAGCTATATAAATTTCTTTGGACTAGCAAATCAATAAGCCTAAATGTATTCACGCTAAGAAAAAAAAAAGATAAATAGTACAAATACAAATAAGTGATATTTTTGCTACAGCCTACTTGCCCCTTAACAGTATATGTCCATCGCATGCTTATGATGGACTAGGTCAGAGATGGCATGGCTGGCTGTTGCCACTCTGCCGTCATGTAGATATTGCTAATCAATCACAGCACACTTCCCTGTAACCCAGAGCTAGCCTCAGACACAGTGTTCCAGGCGAATGCTACTAGTCTATTAAAATGGACACTTAAGATGAAAGTTATTTGCTTTCTCTGTTCTAGGATCATTTTGTTTTTCTCACTTTTATTTTTCATTAAAATTTGGTTATTTTCCTTTTAGTTACAAGTACATGATAGGCATAATACAGGAAAGATTATACACTGCCTACCTTCAGCTTAGCCAGCGATCATTCCCCAAATGATGGCCACCAAAAAGGTGTACATCAGGGTTCTTAAACTGAGGTCCAGTGACCTTCAAGGAGTCTGTGGGTAAAATTAAGGGATCCATGAACTTGAATGGGGAAAAATACATTTTTAATATAAACTTCTCACTGAAATTGAGTATTTCCTTTGTTGATGAGTATAGGCAACAAACCATAGAACTTTCTACTATTAGTATCTTTAACTGTCATTAATAGAAATTAAAGACATTGTTATATCACATATTAGTTGTTTTAAACATTTCAGAATACCATTTATATTCATTGCTACTTCAAAATATCTACTGTTATTCACTTACCTCAGATCTCTTTAAGGCTTTAATAAGGAAGCCCATGTTATTATATCATACATTAGATTTTAAAAATAGTTTAGCAACAGTATTCAAGTATTTAAATTATATTAACTTAAATTGCATTTAAGTTTATTTTGTAATCCTATGTGTTTTGTTTTATGCATTTACAAACATGATGCTGAGAAGGAGTCAAGTCTTCACCAAACCGCCAAAGGGATCTGCGGCATAAAAAGTCCAAGAACCTCTGCTTGCACATCACCGACATCACACGTAACTTTTACTGAACACTTCCTGTGTGTCTGGCATTGTTCTAGCACTTTATAAGAATGACTTCATTTATGTTTCACAGTCCCACTATGGAACAGGTAGTATTATTATCCCAATCCTATAGTTTAGGACACTGAGACACAGAAAGGTGAGATAAAAAGCTAAGGTCTCAGGTAAATAGTGGAACTAAGAAATGAATTCAAGCTATCTGGCCACAAAGCATGAGCCAGTGGTCATTGCCATTAAATCGATCAATGTTTCTTTCATTCGGGAAACAGCCCTACCCATCCAGAGTGGAAGGAGACAGGGGTTTTTGGTTGCCATCTTGCCTCCATGGGTGGCAGCAGTAAGAGGGCACCAGGCGATACCACCAACATATCTTGAGCAAACTGTGGCACAGTGTCTGTTACCAGGCATTGCTTTGTTCCACATCTCACTGCCTCTGAGTTTACAAGCCACTGATGGGGCTTTATCTTTTAAATACAGACTTAAATACAGACAAACAGGGGCTTTATCTTTTATATACAGACTTGTAAAACCCTTTGGAATTTACCCCTTGGGCCCCCTGTAATGCTTGCACTTAGTAACTAAGAATTTGTGCTTAGGCACGCAAAGCTGGGAAAAGTCTGTTCCAATGTTAGAAAAGCTAGGAGGCTGTGGGGGAGCTGGGGCAAATTGTATTTGGAATCAGAAGACCTGGCTTAGAGTACAGGTTCGGCACTAATTACCTGTTGGACTAACTAGTTAGCCTCTCCCAGCCTCAGTTTTTACATGTATAATATAGAAAGTCACGTATGAAGACTGAATGGAGTCATAAATGTAAAAGAGTTTTACTTTCCAAATGTCAGTAAATGTGCATTTTGGTTTAATATAAAGAATATTTGACACTTCTAACACAGTGACCAGCACGTTGCAGTCCCACAATAAATAATACGTGTGGTGGTTTAAGAAAAAAGCCTGACCCGTCAGAAATATTCAAAAGCAGACTGGATAGCTTCTTGATGGAGCTGTCATAAAAAGTATGAGGCAAGAAGCAGAACATTCAGACACTTGTTTGGGGAGTTCCTGCTCACATACAGGTTTCTGATGCGTTCAAGTCTTGTGATTCATTTAAGGGTATGTACTTGGCAACAGGGAGCAACTGGCCTGGGAATATTTGTATATTTCTCTTTTTCCCTTTTATTGTTCAACAAGAGAGGAGCGGAAAAGTTCTGGGAACCTTAGACAGTTGCAGTTCAGAAGGAAAAGAAACAATTCTGATTCTATTTATCCATCTGGGACATACTTACGCTAAAAAATTATTCATGTTTAGTTGAAATTTAAGTGGACACCGTGGGGGAGAGAAATAACTTGAGTGCCGAAGCACCATCTCTAAAAGAAAGAATCATTAAATAGAAGGCCCCAGAATACAGCAAAAAACAAACAAACAAAAAGACAGTTTTTGAAGATCCTTTCCTTAAGGGCAGGTGGGAACATGCTGTTTTTCAAAATAGATTTTAAGGATCTGGAAGGAGAAATGCAGTGCATTTGAGCATGCCACCAAACCCTGTAAAAAGTGGGTACTTGATGTTCTGCAATCATAGGGTCACCAGATAAAATACAAGATGCCCAGTTAAATTTGAATTTCAGAAAAATAATAAATGATATTCTAGTTAAGTATGCCCCTGGTATTGCATGGGATATGCTTATAATAAAAAAAAAATGATTCGTTGTTTATTTGAAATGCAAATTTATCTGGGCATCCTGCATTTTTATTTGCTAAATCTAACCACCCATCACTCATCTCAACACTCACAGTAGCTAATTTGAGGCTTCAATGGTCCAATGAAGTTACCACCCTATAAAGTCACTGCTCAATAAAGTATATTATAGTCAAGTCTTATAAAGAAAAGATGCATTAAACTGTAAATACCTATCAGGTGCATTCTATGTAAATAAGCTTTATTTCCTTTTTCTTAGGTTTGCAACAATAACATTGATCATTTAAAGGGCTTTAATTTAAAACCTTAAGATTAATAACAAAAAGAATTGTTAACTAAGAAAACTTCAACTTGTAGAAACACTGGTGATTTGAAGTTCAGGGACTACTTAATGGGCTCGTGAATTTTAGTGATCTTGCCTTTGAAACTGACAGCTGGTCAGATCGTATAAAATCATCCAACTCAAAAATGTTCTGCAGAGGGGGATTGAGCATTTACATAACATGGAAATTAGGTCAGCATGTCTATTTCCTATCCCTAAGCATGCCTTCTCTCATTCTAACCACACCTCACCCTATGGCATGCACACACCCTATGGCACATACACTGCTCCTCCTCCTGTATCCTTTATCTGAAGGTGAAACTACAACTACTAGACAGTAGGGCCAAAAACTGGTATCTCCTATGACTTCTTTCTTCATTTCTGGGTTTCCGGAGTTTGGGGCCCTGTTATTTTCTCCAAACAACTACAATAACTTAACTAGTTTCCTCCATGTCTAAATTTGCTCTCTATTCCAGAACTTCCCAACTCTAACTGCATATTAGACTTATCAGGAGAATTTTTAAAAATAAAAAATACTCAAGCCTGAGCCCTACCCAGACCGACTGAAGCAGAATGTCTAGAGGTATGGTCCAGACACCAGACCTGAGCAGACCCTACTGTGCAGCCATGACTGAGAGCTACTGCTCTACATCAATCCATCCTTTCAGGTCATCTCTACACAGCACAACTGACTGCACTTTACATGGTTCGACAGACTCCCATTTAAAACAAAGAAACAAAAGAAAATATCCAACAAACATCAAGAGTTCTCCTTCGCCTATGGAAGCAGGCCCCAATTTTGTAATATATTTAACCATCTCAAAATTCTACCCTTTCCCCACCACTACTATTCTCATACCTTAACTTTACCCTCCTCTCAAATCGTCCTATTGCTAGTCTCCAAACTTCTCCACCTTATTCCCTCTGCTCATGCTGCCCTCTCCACCTGGGATGGCCTCCTTCGTCCCCATTTGTGTTTCACCCATCCTTCAAGGCCAGTGTCCAATGTCTCTTTCGCCTGAACTCCACCTTTACGGAATGTAATCTTTCCTCTTTAATCCTGTAGAGGTTGGTTGTACCTGCCCCAGACATCAAATTTATACGTTTTATTTCTCTCTTATCCTGATTTAAGGTAAACTCCTTAAGGGTGAGGACTGTGCTTTACCCTATAGAGGAGTCTAGGAAAACACATCATACATAGGAAGTGTTCGATATTTCCAGAATTCTTTTGCATGAGGTTTATAAAATTTGAGTGGGTAATTTAGGAACTATGATGTCTATCCCCTCGTGTTTTTTCGTTATAACTAAAATGTGAGATGAAGTAGGCTTGTTCTGTTTGGCATTCTGGCTTCAGGGTTCCCGGGTGCAGAGGCAAATAAAGAAGAGATGCAAGAACAGCAGCTGAATATCTCAAATAGCTTTGATCCCAGCGCCAAGATTAGAGAGCTTCTCAAACTATGCAGGGTAGAGATGGAGAACAACTTTATTAAGGAGGGAAGCTGGTTTGCACAACAAAGAGAAGCAGCGCAAATGACCTGAAACAAATCTTTATAATTAAAGTTTCAACGCATGAGGAATCATTTTGTTTTCAAGTTAAAGCACTAGGTTTGTCCCTGACTACTTGCAAAAGCACTTGCTAGTCAATTTACGTAGAAAAGAACTTTGCAAGCAGCAGAGTTATAAACTTTCTAGCAAGTCTCGAGATTCAGCCCAAACTGCTGGGTTTTGCTGGAAGTTGGAGGTGACGTGAGGGGTTCAGCCAGCTGGGGAACAGAGCAAACAGGAGTTCCTCACCCGCCATGGTCCCCAGCGCTGAGAAGCCCTCCACGGCCTTCGCCCTCTCCCGCAGCCCACGGCCACCTGAGCCTGGGGACCTGGGGGCTGGGGAGGCGCCGGTGGAGGGCGTCCCGAAGCCTGGCAGCCGGGCCGCGCGCCGATGGCTCGGTCCGAGAGGGCACCACCTACCTGAGCGCCAGGAGCCTCTCGCCCAGCAGCGCCAGCGCTATCCCCAGCAAGCTCAGACCCACCAGGCGCCCCATGGTGCAGGAGTCGGTGCCTCCTGCTCGGGCCTGGCCGGGGAGCACTGTGGGTGGCGCCCGCGTCCGGCTCCGGCCGCGCGGGGTCGCGCTCCGCCCCATCTCCGGGCCAGCCTGGCACCGGGCCTAGGGAAGCGGCGGCTCCGCCCTCGGCCCGACCTTGTCACCGCAAACCTACTTCCCCAGACACTTTCCCCGGGACAGTAAAACTCTAAATTCCTTCACCTCCTTTCCCAATCTAACATTGCCGAAAGAAACTTAGGCCCCTCACATACTTTTCTCATTTTCCTAATCTTCAAAGACAATCTTCACTCCATATTCCAGTAAGAAAGAAACTTATAAAGTTTTCAAAATTATTTTTATTATGAAAAAGGATACTGGGTCATATCTTGTGAATTTCATGTTGGAATCACTACTTTTATAACAGGAATTAGATGGGAGGAAAGAAACATCCTATTTCTAGTAATACTTCATCTAGACTAGAGACCTAAGGACATGGACACTTCTTTTTGATCTAAACTCAGTTCACGTAAATAAAAACAGTGTTCTCCCTCTCTCTCTCTCTCTCTCTCTCTCTCTTTCCTTAAACAACCATAACTTGAATAAAGAAAAAAAGTTTAAAAGGGAAATTAACTCAATCAGATTGAGACAGTTACAGTTAAGTGAGTATGCCTGAAATAAGCTTTTCATGGTTGTCAGTGTTTAACTGCCACCTTGCAGTATGTAGGCAGGAAAGGTCACAATTGCCAATTTTCAACAAATACCGGTTTTATAAACAACCAGTAAATAAAAGCAGACACAAGTTTCTTAAACGCTACTCTTCTACTTCTGCATGTGTGTATCTCAGATTCAGTCCTAGGGGATATGAGATTATATCGGATGGTAGATACAGGGCTAAATAGTTGTCCTTGTGTCACAGGCCCCTTCAGACACCTTCTCAAAATAATATTTATAAATGCATACAATAAAACACACAGGATTGCTAAGGAGAACAATTATATCCAAAGGCAATTATCAAAATATTCTTTTAAAAGTTTGTGCTATAGTAATACAGTCATGTAATGTGTGATATATTATTAACACATTAAATAAACAAGATTTCGCATCTTTCAAGTAGTGATTAACGTATGTTATTTCAAGACACCTGCAACACTGTAATGAAATAATGAAAATAACTATTTTCATTAGTGACAAAGTCACAAATACTACTAATGTTTTTGAGATTTGTTTTCTACTTTCATTGAATTCCATTGAGGGACATGCTAAATTCCATTTGAAATCAATATTTTTCTCTTATCCAAGGTTGTAAAACCCCTAGAATTCTATCCATGGACTACTTTAGTTAAGAATTCTGCCATAGTTACCCTATGCCCAAGTATGTAGGAGTGGAATCTCTTCTCTAGGAACATTTTTAGTGTCAATTTTTAAAGAAGAGAAGAATCTCACATATGAAATTGGAATTTAGAACGAGGACTTAAAAAGTGGGCCTGGTGCTATTGCAAAATCTTCTGTCTTAGGTCTGAGAATCTTTTCCTAAGGATTCTGGATAATGGCAAGAATATAAAACTATGCCTCTTGGACTTTAGGACAGACGCCAGACTTTAAAGCCTTCGCACATGAGGCACAAAATTAGGAAATCTTAAATGTAAATAAGATTATCTTGTGTGCTATTCTCTATTCTCTGTGTCGATTTCTCTTTTGCTATTCTAAGTTTGTTATTGTTGTTGTTGTTGTTGTTGTTGTTTTTCAAGTCACATTCTTAATAATTCAGCCCAGTTCAGCTGAAATTAAAGGTTGAAGGTCTGTATCTTTTAGGATGCATTCAAGATAGCAAAACACAGCTCTTAGGCAGACTCCCTCTTCTTCCTTTGCCTATGGTAAACATCATTAACTGATTCTAACAGTGTTTCTCACCAAACCTAGGCTTGTCCTCACAATCTTTCAATCAACAACAAAAAGCACATAAAATCCTTGAGGTAGCCACTGACAGACCTCAATTCAGGATGAAGCTTAGTTGCCATCTTGGTGTTGGGCCACCAATGGGAACAATGTTTACGACAGAGGCATTTGTGGTAATGAACTTTCACTGGGCTTTCAAGTCCAGTGAAACCTACCTAACCTCAGTGTCAGAGAATGTTGGAGACACCTCAGTTTAATTTTGTGAACGTGACCAGTGAGTTCCTTCAAACTTGATCTCCCAATTCCTTCATTACTTTCTGTGAAAAGTAGCTCCATACTCCTTCTCTTTCTGAGTGTTGCTGTTGAAAAAACTTCTGCAGAAGTAACCTCCTCCTAACCGCCACCCCCACCACCATGCTAGAGCTAGGAATCGCCATTTCTTACAGGCTAATGGGTAAGAGAGAGGTTTTCTGATTTGGAAATTAGAAGCCTTTCTTCTCCATTGTAAGAGGATGAAGAAAACTGTTTATTAACTTTTATAGTACATATTAGTTATTAAATCGTATAGTATAGCTTAGCAATCTTTTGATGTAACTGGGTTTATAGGCCACACCAAGAATTTAACCCCAGGTTTATATAATTTCATGGCAAAATTGTTTTTGACTCTTAAATAACCAAATTACCCAACACAAAACAAACTTGTTCTGAAACTTATTTGTATGCTGGTAACTCCTTACACTTGGTATGAAACAGTGTTTCTAAAATAATGACATATAACTAGTTTATATTAGAAATTTAATGGTTCTTAAGCAAAATTTTAGAAATAATAATACCTTTTGTTAATGCTTCTCAAACCATGTGCAGTGAAGGACAGGTTTTTCTTTGCCTTTGTAAAGTACAATGAAAATAAATTACTAGAAAATGAAGTAAAAAATCAGACATACATAATACAAGCCCAAATCTTTTATTATTTGATTCAACAGATGTAAAATTACTTTGTCAAATGCCTATAACAGTTTCTAAATGCTCATTCTCAAATTTTCATACTTATCTCACCATGGACCAAAAACAAAGAATTCACAGACTGAAAATGGTTGTTGGAGCACTGTCATTGGACTGCCTTTCACAATTGTACTTTTAACTCCTTAAAGTTCTCTGCAGTGTATTATTATGTGCAATGTTTATTATGTGACTCATGATTATATGTACTATGTGATGGGGAGTTGATCTCCATATGCCTTTTATTTCCTTCCTCTCCTTACTTTTGTCTTAAAAAGGGGGCAAATCTTTTAACACAAAAATATTCAAGAGATATTGTAAAAGGTAGCTATTATCAGTAAAAAAAAGATCTGCTTTGTAGACACTTCACTCTAGGGATTTTTGGAGGGTAAAGGAAACTGCTCCCCTCTTCCCTACCAAGCCATTTTCTGAGAATTCCAATATGTTGAAATGTGAAGAAATGCAATGATATAAAATGGTTGTATATATTTTTAATATTTATGGTTAAGAAAATAACATTGAACAATGTGAACTTGTTTGAAGAAGTCAAAAACACACAAATACAAAATACAATGTAATATACTAGTCACAAAATAATTATGCAATTTATCTAAAAATATTTATTCCTAGTTTACTATGGGAGTGATCTAATATAAGAAAATTTATATTAAGATCCCATTTCCACCCTTGGTATATCTTCTGTTAATTGTCAAATAATAGGATTGCTATTCCTTTTCTATCCATGTGAAGAACAGAGATGAATGAGCTGACAATGAGTTGTAGAAACTGATCTCCTGTCAACTCTAATGAGAGAGTCTTTAAAACTAAGTTGCTTTTCATTCTTTACTTCAGTTAACATTTATTGAATATGTTCTGCATCTCCAAGCAGTAACTTGGAATTCAAAACTCACTGCCTCACTTCCAATATTTATATAATCTCATTAAGCCTTTATTACCATGACATGCGATAGCCATGAGAGGCCCAGGCTTCCTAGGGCAACTTCATCCTCCATACTCTCTTCCCATATCGCTGGGTGCTTTCCCCCATCTCCCTATTCCCCACCCCAACTTCCAAAACTCTTGTTGTAGCCTCTGGAACTCGTAATCAAAACAAAATCTCCTATGTCTTCAGCGTCCTCTCTAAATATTCTCTTCAACTTTCTGTGTTAATTAGTGATCCCCAACCCTGACACACTTTCCCATCTATCCTAGAATGCTCTAACTCCTGGCTCACAATCACTTTCTTTTATACTACATTGTCAATATTCTTGGTGGTTTAAACATCCACGTGTACAACCTTTCCAGACCCCACTTTTCAGGTCCATGACCTCCTTCCCTTCAGTGACCTCTCTACCCTACTGAGTCGCATTACTCCAAAGGTACTACTTTAAGATGTTGTCATTGCCAGCAATTACACCTCCAAAGTCTCAGTTTCAAAGTATCATTTTACAATCACCATCTCTTATATTTTTAGTTCACTCCCTTTGTTACTTCACTTTTGAAAATTCTTTCATCCTGTTTTGATGGCTTACTTCTTTTAAAAAAACCATTCCCTTTCACTACATACATACTCCATTTAATTCTACTTTGCATAGCGCTGATTCTTTATAATGTGATTTTTACTAAAATAACATATATGGAGGTAAGTCCCATGTGAAATAATTGTTTGGACTTACTCTTATATTTACCCATTAAGTTGTCCTTTCTTCATTTCTAATGTTCTTCTGGTTTCCTTCTGATATCATTTTCTTTCTGTATAAAGAATTCCTTTAGCTATTCTTCTACTCTGCTGGCAATAAATTCTCTTAGCTTTTACTAAAATCTTCAAATGTATTAATTCTTCTGATTCCTGAAGTATATTTTCACTGGATATAGAATTCTGGGTCAACAATTCTTTTCTTTTAGCACTTGAAAAACTTTGTACCACTTTCTCTGAACTCTGTGATTTTTAATAAGTAATCAGCAATTATTTGGATCATTGTTTCTCTGTAGGTCATATGTTGGGTTTTTTTCCTAACTGCTTTCAAAAGTTTTTAAGTTCTCAGAATTATGTATGTAAGTATTGACTTCTTTGGGTTTATTCTGTTTGAGGTCCACTCAGTGTCTTGAATTATAGACTTATATCTTTAATCAAATTTGGAGAGTTTTTAGCCATTATTTCTTTAAATATCTTTTTCAGTCATGCATTTTTAAATTTTTTTTCCTGAGACTTTGATGAGTTGAATGCTAGATCTGTTATTATCCCATAGGTCTCTAGGGCTCAATTTATTCAAATGAAATTATTTTCTTTGTGTATTTTTTAATTGAATAATTTCTATCTAAAAGTTCACTAATTTTTTCCTTGTCATTTCCATTCTGCTATTAAGACCGTCCTGTAAGTTTCTCATTTAGGTTATTGTATTTTTCAGTTCTAGAATTTCCATTTATTTGTCTTTATATCTTCTATTTCTTTGTTGATATTTTCTATTTTTTTAATTTGTTTCAAAAGATTCACAATTGCTTCTTAATGCATTTTTGACAGCTTCTTAAAAATCCTGTTCTGACAGTTCCAACATCTTTGTCATCTAGGTGTTATCATCTGTTTATTGTCTTTTCTCATTTGAGCTTAGATATTCTGTGTTCTTGGAATGACAAATAATTTTTTCACTGGCATCTTGGACATTTTGAGTATTGTGTTATAAGACCCTGATTTCTATTAAATCTTCTTTAACAGCTTATTGAAGTTCAGAATGCATATCTTGATACTCTTTTTGTGTACTGTAGTTCAAATATCAGTTTAGTTTATCAAGTCTGAAATTTTATTCTAACTTGCTCTGCTTGTGTTCTATCCAGATGACAGCACTTGATCCCACACTTTCTCAGAACTGCCTGCATAGGTGGAAGAGTACCACTTCTTTATTGCATGGCAGAGTTTGGAAGATAAGATTTCACCCTCTGACTCATATGGGTAGGGTCACTTCCCAGTGACTAAGGAAAGAAGTGATAAGTCAGAGTTCTACACACAGGTTCTGTGGGCAAGGGGTACCTCCTTGTCACTGCAGGAAGAAAGTCAAGGTCAGAGTTCTGCTCAAAGACTCTGAAGGAAGGAGCACTGCCTATTGCTCCAAGGGGCCATGTGGAAGTCAAAGTTCTGCCCACAGGCACCCTCCTTGTTACTACAGAGGGAAGAGTAGAAAACACGGCTCTACCCACTAGTTCTGCCACTGCACTGCCCATTGTGGTGGGGGAGGGCTGTATTGTTTTCCTTCCCCCACCCCAAGAATAGGCAGGTACAGTTAAAGAGTTTCTATTCTGTTGGGCCAAACTTTTCCTGACTCTCTGGCTAGAGGAAGCAGACTTTGCTTGTGACTGTTTCCTGTCTGTGACTGTCAGTGTTCTTAGCATGTAGAATTCTCTAGCATCCAGGCTGGGGTGTGTATGAGGCAAGAAAAGTCTCAGGGAACTCACTGCCAGGTTACTCCTCAAAACTTGAGGTCCCTAGATGGTCCCCTTATTTTTTCCTCCCTTCAGAGTCTTCTGCATCTTACATTTTTTGTTCAGAAATATTTTTTTTTTTTGCTGTGATTACATGGGAAAATAAAACGGAATGTGTTTACTCCATTTTGCCTGCAAACAGCAGTCTCCAGAGCAACATTCTTTATAGTAGCTTGTTCCTATTTATGTTTTAGCAGTTTTTTCCCTCATATTTAATTCCATATATATATTTTAATCTTTCTAGGATTCTTCTAAAGTTACCCATTCATGTTTTCCTCTGTGGGAATAGATTTTTAAATCACACATCTTTTCTGTTATTTCTGGTTATTCACTGTGGAAGGGGAAGGTGTCCACATGGGATCAGTCTGTCATCTAGAACCAGAGTATAAAGAACATTTATTTCTGTAAATTTATTTTATGTAAAAGGCTTATAAAATATAAAAAACTAAATCATTTAAAACTCATTTAACAAATCATGCCTAGTGAGAATAACGAAATCATATGCAAAGCAACACTAATTTCAGCAAAAATAGATGCATGAATTAATAAAACGTGAATATTTAAAACAGGGATTGCTCTGGTTTCACAGCTATAAATATCAAAGAGACAAAATGATCTATTGAGTGAAGCTGCTTGTGAAAAATCAGACAGCTATTGATTTGGAAATCATTGCTTTGGGTTGACTCAATGGCCAACAGTTGAGGTAAAATGAGAATGAGAAGGGAAAAGAAAAAGAATTTAGGTGAGAAGCCCAAAGGAGCCCTAGAGAAAAAAGAAAGAAGGAAAGCCTCAGGGGGACTTCTAAAAAGATTTATCAGAAGTTTCAGAGGAAGTCTGGAGGATCAGTGAGTTCTACATAACTACTGAGGTAGAAAAAAGGTACCATTTTGAAAAGCAATCATGGGTTGATGTAAGTTGTCTTTAATTTAATCATCCATTATAGTAATTACTCTTATTTACTATTTTACCACTGAAATTAACATAATTTTAAAAAGTAAATTATGACAGTTGTGGGCATGTAAGGATTTTAATTAAAATGGAAATATGCCTTTTTGCATTCGATAGCTTAAACAAATTATTTTATATGATGAATATGAGTTAAAGACAGATAAGAATTTTGTAGCTTAATAAAAAAAACCTGACAGGTTTTCAATATTTACAAGAATGTTTTATTTAATTACTTCTTCATAGCAGTTCAGGCCTTCACTATACAGTTGAGAGTATGAATTTAGAGGTTGCTTGTTAAATCTTTTTGGGTATATTAAAATCTAATTCATATCCTATACCAGAAAATAAAGTTTAATTCAGAATTACATTACTTGAACATAAATACATTTATATAATATTAATTACAATAACATTAGTAATGAATAGTAAACCATTTTTAAGATTCTGTTAGACTTAGAGTAATAAATGAATTAAAATTATAATTAGTAGCGTGTGAGCAAATGGTGCTTAAAAACAATGAATGCAAATAGTGCTTGAAAACAATGCCTTAAATATCACCCATATTTTGTAATTATTAATTAGCAAACCACTCTTTTACAGATTAGATCAAGGAAAGCTTCAATGCAGCTAATGAAATTATCATAAATTAGAAATTAGCTTGGCCTGAATTATAGTTGTTCTAAAGCAAAAAGCTTGATTTCCATCTTCAAATTTAAATGCTTTTCATTTTCTTTCCTGAAACTTTTCCTCAAGCCTGACAATTTTCTTAATAGTCAACTTTTCTCTCCATGAGTCACATCAATAGTAAATTGAATGAAATCAAGATTCTTTCCAACAATTTGAGAATTCATTTAAATTACTGGTGCAGTAGTTCTGTAGTTAATGGTAACTTTATGTTACCAATCTTGACTCATAATGATCTCAATTTATACAAACTAAGGAAATGTGAGAAGTTTTATGTTATTTTTTTTGTCAGTAGTAAGTTATTTTTTTATTTTAAATTTTAAATTAAATCCCGTAAAGAACATCTAACAAAATCTTTATTACACTTGACAGCTGGATGTGTGCTACCTTTAGGAATATTACTATATTCCATGATTCTGTTACGGTAGAAAATTAAATCATACCTTAGAAAAATCAGAAGAAAGATTAATACTTATGTTCAGTTATCTCTCAGTAAAGCTGGAGGGAAAAGATTGATACTAGGTGGAAAAATATTTGAAAATGTAGTACTTCATTCTTTTCTGTTCCATTTTAAATACGATTTCATACTTAGTATTCCTACATACAGAGTCATTATTATTATAGCCATATTTTATTCTGGGTATACCCCGGTCATAGCAAGGCACAGCTATCGTGGGAAGGTGCATTTACAATTAATACAATATGGATGGCGCCCCCTAGAGTCCCTGGCCTAAGTGTTTGCTTCTGTGCAAAATACTGAGATGGCGAAGAAATATGATGCTATCAGTAAAGTTAGGGAAAACAGATATGTGAAAACACAATTTTTATGGAAAACAAAATGTAACAATAAAATATGTTCAAAATACTACAGGAATGCAAAGGAAGAATTTATAAGCCTGAAGAAGTCACAGAAGGCCTCCCAGACCACTGCCTTGTCTGCTTTTAAAGACGCGTCAACTGAGGGCAGGTCTTCATAGTTAGAATAGTGAAGTTTAATTATAACAATGAGCTGCCATTTGCTGAATTCTTATTATGGACTAGGCCCTATGCCAAGTAATCAATGTGCCTTTCTTTTTATGTAACTCACACAATGATCTCATGTCATAGGTATTTTTATCATCTCCATTTTACTGATAAGGAATCTTGAAGTCTGCAGAGGTGAAATATTCATTGAAGGCCACACAGTTCTTCTAAGAGGTGGGGATGGCATCATGGAGAGCTGGGTCTAACAGGTTAGGGAGTGCAGCAGGGGACTCTTTTAACACGTCAGAATGTGAATCGTGACTGGTCTCTGCATGGGAAGTCGGCACATTATGACCAGACTCAGGAAACTGAGAAAGAAAAAAGAAATAAAATCCAGTCTTGAGGCTAGCATCGGGGAGCAGTGGCTCTGTGGCAATGGCATACCTTACCGTTATCCTGCACATGTCGGGATCCAAACCCTGCCCCTATCAATACACCTCGTGTGACCTTTAGAAAGTTATTTAACCTCTCATCCCTTACACCTCTTCATGAAAAATACATGAATAGTCTTTGTTAACACTGAATAGTAAGTGCTTAATAAATGTTAAACTTCTCACTATTGACCCCAAGGAGACCAGAAGGATGAATTGTGGGTGGGGTGTCACAAATCCTCAGAAATACTGTGAAAAATTGTGTGTGAGGTATATAGAACTAATAGAGAGGGTGGGAACTTAATATCTACATACGAGTGTGCAAAAACATCACATTATTTAATAAATTTTAATTCAAATTAAACGCGACCTCGAGTCCTCAGTCTGCCTTAGACGGCAGGAAATCCAAGCTTGGTCATTACCGATACTCTCGCGGACACATCCTTGGGTAGTATAAAGGTTCTCAAACTTGACAGGAGGCCTCCCATGAATGGATTAGCAGGTTATGCTCTGAGCAACCTCAGGGACACCATTCACATCTCAAGAGGCTTGACCACATTCTTGGAAAGGCGGGGGTGTGGGGGGATGGAGGGGGTGGAGGGAGTTGGGGGGGCTGGGCTGAGGTAAAAATAGAGCATGAAACAACCCACCAATTAACATTTCAATAAATTATCCAGCCACATGCATTTTTTTTTTTTTTTAGGAAAGAAGAGAGTCCATACCTTTCATTAGATTCTCAAAGCAAAGAGGGAGGCTGATTTGATCCAGCAAAAGAGATGGGTGTCAAACCTCTGTGCTCCACAAAGCAGGAAAACATCACATTTGCATTGATTATAGACCCTTTTCATAGTGCTGACACATCTATGAGCTTTGAGTGGCCTCATTATTTTTTTTTATTAAATTGGGTCAGGGTGGGGCCCCCCATTCAACCTACATGCAGACGGGGTCATTGTGACTGAACCGCAAGATACACAATAGGTAATAAATTCTGGGAAATGAAATCTGTCATCAGACCACTCTTTCACACAACAAAAAAACAAGATGGGGTATAACATTGGGACTTGAGGCAAAGACATCTCTAAGATAAAGAGACAGAATTGCATTCACTGAGTTATAAAGCATGGGGGGCCTCTTCTGTGGACAGAACAGGAAAGGGCCAGTATTGATTCAGTAAAAAGTATGTAAAACTATTGAGCGCAAGACCATATATGCAATGGAAGGGAGCCTGTGGAATATACAATGGTTTTGCAAGTAAATGTGGACACCTGAACGGTCGTATCATTAGCCTCATCTTCTCATGCAGAGAGACAGTGTTTTCAGAGGAGTAGCATGGAAAACACTCAGGTTAATGAACAAAGCCTGCACTAAGTCACATCTGTCATTTTAAGTGCTCATTACAGTGATTATTTTTGCTAGCATTTAATTTTTATAAAATTCAATTGATCAGACCTAGATCCACGATTAATTACCTGAGTCTGAGTAGACATAAGTGGGTACTAATGAGCAGTAAACGAATGTCCAAGTCCCATTTTTAGCATTGTTCTTGCACTGAGTAGTGTCTACTTTCAACATCCCATTGCCTTCGGGTGAATCTGGAGATTCCTATTCTGTAACGGTTCAATTTAGTCTTTCGTCACTTTGATTCCAGAATTTTTTAATAATTAAAAAATAAATCAATGCTCTCAGAGGTGTAATACAATCATATTTTCCATTTTTTTATTATTACAAAAAATCATCCATCAATAAAGAAACTTGAAGAGTCTTCACTGGCGTGTGAGCAACATGGTGTAATACATACTACATGAAATTTGATTTGGACAGATATAAATTATATAACCTGTTTCTTCATTTGTTAAATGGGAATATAGTACCTACCTCACAGTGCCACGGGTAATATACGTAAATCGTCTAGCACAGTGTCAGGATATGATCAGTACTGAATAAACACTAGTTTTTCTTACTTCAAAGTAAAACAACTAATATACAGACATTTTATCTTGTGAGTTCTGAGATGATGAAATTTTTGAGCTGGAGAGGCCCTCAGTACAAACTTTTATTATACAGATGAGAAAATTGAAGAACTGAAGCAGTAAAAAGACTTGTTCAAAGTGAAATATCTACTTTTCTCATTAAATAACTATTTGTTTGATGAAGGAATGATAACATTACATCATCACTGGAAATCAGCTTCTTATTTATCAAATAATGATCTTTCTCCTAGAAGGATGGCTTATCACCACATGTAGCAATGTTAGCTGTAAAATGTAAAAAAGAATGAGAAAATTTGTATGAATTCCTCTTCTTAAATACATAGTTCCTTGAAAAATATGTATTAATTGCACTTTACATGTAACCTATTTAACTATTTAGTTAAAAATGCATTGATTTATTGTTCTAATTGATTACCTACTTATGCAATATAACATATTAAAGAAAAGGACTAAGTCACATGTGGCATATTTAACAGGCATTTAATAGCCGATTGTCTATTAAAAAAAATATAATTGTTGGAAAAATCCATTAGTATATAATACAGTTCATTTGGCATATTTCTGATGTTTATAATTTAGTAAATTTATTTCCCACCATATCAGTCTTATTAGATTTATATGCAAAAATACTAAAATGGTAAATTTTCATATAAAAGAAAAAGGCATTATGATATACGAATTTTAAAATAGTGGTTTCCTAGAAATTACACTGTGGCAGTCCTGCCTTCCTGAGGTTATTCAACAGCACTTCAGTTTATGTAATTACCACACTAGCCTCTCTTACAGAGCCCACAAGGCACCCAGGTTGGTCACTATGGCAACAGATTTTGAATCAGAGTAGCCCCATCCTAATACTATGCATAAAGCCTCTCCTTGGAAAAGTTTTTTTTTTTTTTTTTTTTTTTTTTTTTTAAATTTTAAATACATTTCCCAAATTACAGGAACACAATTTCTGGGTATTTGTTCTAGTTTCTTGTAAGTGTAATTTGACCATTAAATGTCTGGGCACACACCATTTCTTGACTAGCAAAGGGAAAATGATGCAAACATTTAAATACAGATTTTGTTTTCACTCTGGGCACCATTTTGTAAAGAGGAAGAAGAAAATAACATTTCAGAATTAAAAACACTGAAGAAATAGCTATGGCAGGAAATCAACTCTCTTTCATCTTTATGCTGTAACAAGAGCTCTTTTATGCTTATTTTTTAGACTCTTAAAATGCACAGATCTAAGCAAATAAAACACTATCCTTCTATTAATTTTTTAAAAAAGAACAAACATGTGTTGCAAGGGCCACGTTTATAAACCTTGCACAATAAAATTCTCTTTTTATCTATAAAGCAGAGTCAACACAGATTTGCTGAAGATTCCTGTCTATCCCACATCTCCAGGAGGCTGATAAAACCTTGTCCAGGCTGATAAAACCTTGTCCAGGCTGCAGTGGAAGCTACTTTCTCATTTCCTGTTTGCTGTTTGGACAGGCTTTGCAGCTGTGGTGACTGAATATACCCAGCAAGGCTGATAATGCTCACAGTTACATAATAGGACTTTGCAAAGCACTGCCTCATCCATTAACTCATTTGAAACTAAAAGTGGGATTTTATTTTCTCCCATTAGGAAAGATATTTATATATTTTATTTAAAAATTCTTTCTAATCTCCCACCAAACAACAGAAAGAAATTCACACAATAACTCATTGTGTAGTACCCTGTTTACAAAGTAAGCTCAACTTTTTATTTGTTTTCTTCCAGCGCCTTAAGTTCAGCCCCTATTTTGTGCCATATTTCTATTTTCAGCCTCAGGCTGATTTAGTTCCTGATGACCTCTTTGAAAAGTCTCCTTTTTTTCCTTCCCCCCCCACCCCCGCCCGGCCTTGGCTCCGTTCTCACTGTGTTTTCTAGGGTATATATACTTCCCCACTCCCCAGCAGCCCTATGACTTAGAAAGAACGTACAATCTCTACCGCAGCCTACAAAAAAGCAGATACGTGGTCCCTTTAGCGGATGTGACTTAGCCCACAGAAAACAGGGTTGGCATTGGAGTCAGGTTTGATCCCCCAGAACTCTGGCTCCCTCCCGGCGCCCACGTGATTTCCCGATCTCTTTCCTGTGGGCTCCCTCATTTGCAAAACAATGTGGATTCCAGTTCTTGCCTAAGGGAAAGAGGAGGAAGGTCAGGCTTGGCTGTGTCAAGGATCTTTCACGCTGCTGAGCCGGCCCCCTCCATTTTTCAGGCCCCAGCATATTTAAAAATGAATTTAAAAATTGCACTGAAGTTGAAATATCCGTTTAGCGATTATAGTCGTAAGATTAACAGAGGGGCTTCCAGTGCTGTCAGTGTCTCTCTGTGACTGTATGTATCTAACCACATTCGGAAATAAAAACAAATGTCTACATTTTCGGCCCTTAATGAATTTGAAGTCCTGGCACGATGCCCTCTTGTCTCGATAAAGTAATGTCCCAACGTGAACTTGAGGAGTCCAGAAGACAGCAGTGGTAGCAACAGAGGTATTGGGCCAAAGGTTGCAGGTTAATAATGGCTAATACTTGCAGAGCATTTCCTGTGTACCAGGGACAATTCTAAGGATTTTATGTCTGCTGACGTAGTATGCTTTCTTAAGCGGGTACTATTGTTATCCACATTTTTATACATGGAGAAACTGAGGCACAGAAAGATTAAATAAGTTGCCCAAGTTTGCACAACTAGCAGTAGGATTGAGCCTATGCTCTTAAGCACTGTCCCATTTAATTTCTTATTGGATACAAAGCAGAAAATGCGGGGACCAGAGGGGGAGTGTGAGTATCCTCAGACTCACAGGAAAGGGACGGATGTGGATGTGCGATAGCAATGGTGGTGGGGACTTAGAATATCAGCAACAAGATGAGGCAGGGGCTTAACAACACATGCCCTATTGATTATCCCCTCATTCCACGGCTGTCCCCAGGGCCGAGGAACTGGGCAAACAAGGTTGGTATCTGCACTCACATTCTCTCCCCATAGGCCATATGATACATTCAAATCACAATGGAAAGTGCCGTTTTTCAATGACACGTGGAATCTGATCCAGCTTCATGGGCACGTGACTCGGGCAGTCGCCCAGGGCCCAGTGCTCTGAATGACCCAGCACTTGGATTAATGCTCTATTGTCACTGTCTTGAAAGTCCTAATGATTTTTGAACAAAGAGGTCCGTCCCATGTTTTGTTTTGCACTGGGCCCCACAAATCACGCAGCCAATCCTGTGTGGGATCCTGAGCAATCTGGAGAAGTTCGTAGCTCTGATTTTCCAGGGGAGACAAGATTCTATTTTCCTGTGGTTCCTCTGGAACTGCAGTGCTGTAAGTCAGCAGTTGCCTGTTGGTGGATTTGCATTTTACTGCAATGTAATACTTTTCCTCACAGGGGAAAGCTAATAGGGGCTTTAGTGATGCCCTGCCAAGGTCCACGTGCATCGCCAGGAGCAAAAAGGCTCAGGACAGGCTTCAAATTCAACAGCGGGGGTTAACTACAAGGAGCCCTCTTTGCAGAATGATAAAACACTGTTAACCTCAGCAAGGTTTGCAGCTGGCCCCAAGGAGCGCTCCTGCAGGGTAATAGAGGTCTATGCATACATACAAATGTCTCCCTGGAAATTTGTATTTCCTGTTCCACAGTGTTTGTGTAATTTAGGCATGCTATATTTAAGACAAGATTTGCCAAAATTTGTAAAGAAAATGGAACTGCCTCAGTACAAGGAAGCCAATCTGATAAGTCCTCTATTTCCTCTCTCAATGCTCCAGCTGTTTGGCACTAGAATAAACAATTGCTCACCAGTGGCAAGTTTCCATGGAATCGTTCGTTGCCCCGAGGCTTTTTCAGATGTGAAGGCTAGTGAGCTGATTTTCTCCACCAGGGCAGTAATGATACCAGTGAGCAGAAACTATGAGCGGGGATAAAGCAACTTCTCAAAGAAGACAAAGAGGGAATTCCACGCCTCTATCATTCAGGGGAGCCTGAACCTTCATCTTCAAGGAGATCTGTGGGGCTATGCTGAATTAATAATGATGGCTAACATCTTCTAGCCTCTACTATGTCCCAGACACCCTTTAAGGGCTTTACCCATGTCAACCTAGTTAATCCTCAAAACAAGCCAATGAGGTAGGCATTATTATTATTATCTCCACTCATGAGGTGAAAGACTTGAGGCACAGAAAGGGTAAGCAGTTAAGTCAGGAGAGCAGCTGTGGGGTGCAGGAGCTACAGGTTCATCCAGAACAATAGCAAGCAGTGTAGAGTTCCCAATGGGGCCTGACTGTGTGTGCAGCTGCTGATGCGGCGTCCTGTTTGTCCTCACAATAAACCCCCATTAACGAGGAAAGCACGATTGGTCGCCCTTGCTCTTGCAACCTGAAAGAGCCTATAGAATACAGATCCTATTGTGAATACTTTTGTAATTTGGAGATTCCTTTTTTATATACATATAAACGGAATAATTAGCCTCTTAATGTATCCAAGGGGAATTCAGGAGAAGGATGAAGAAGCGGCTCCTGTTTTTGAGGCATTTGCAATCATTGTTGGAGAGACAGAGCCAACAGATGGCGAACAATAGTGAGGGACTCAAGGACTGGTGTAAGCAAATGAAGCAGCGTGGTCTTTGCCCGTGCATTGTGTGGGAAATGAGAGAAGGGTAGGGTGTTTACTCACTGGTTATGGAGTTAGGTATTATGGGAGATGGAAAGAAGAAACTGGGAGGCTTTGGGCATTTATTTTATATCTTTATCTTTAGATATAACCTCCTCAAATATACAATAAAGCCATACATGATCTCAAAGACTCTTTCCAGCTTTACTATTCAATGAATCCTAACTTTTTTTGTGGAATCTGCTAAAAGTCAAAGCACGCCATAACTGACATGGCCCAGACCGAAGACCACATGGTGAGACTGATATAGTTTCTTGATTTCACATTAGCTCCCAAGAGTATTCGTTTCCTGAACTTTAGCCCTTTAGCTTTTCTTGGCTACTCAATTTAATGATTGCCCCAGCCATATATATATATATATATATATATATATATATATATATATATATATATATAGTTTGTATTTTCTTCATTTGTGAAAATATAAAAAAATAGGACATACATAGACTATAGAACTTAATAATAACTTCTCTTTTGATTTCTTTGAAGAAATAAAATTTACCAAATTGAATAATCAGTCATCTGATTATCATTTACTCATTATCATCTAAATTTTTTCCCTGTGTCTTTATTGTTTTTATATATTTCTTTCAACATTCCAAGTTATTCCAGCCCCCCAATAACTGATTATAATTGTTTAGCATACAGATTTGAATCAATGAGTTCTGTGGTGAAGATTAAACAACTTTTTACAATTCAGCTTTATATCATTATGCACACCATGTTTTCAAGAGTAAAATGGTTTTTATCCTAGATAGGCGTGCATTTAAGATTAAAAAAAATATCTGATGTTCATGATCACCGAAATATAGAAACAATAATTAAGGAAGAGGGACTTAGGAGGTATTTTTACAGTAGAATGCAGTGACTTTCTCTAACCTGACAAATATTCAGAGAGGCCATAAATCAGTTTTTCTTTAAGTGTGGACTTCAGATCGGCAGTATTAGCATTAAACAAATTCTCCGGTCTTACTCAAACTTCATCAGAACTTCAAGAGACGGGGTCTGGCAGTCTGTGATATCACAAGCCTTCCAGAGGTACCTTAAAGTTTGAGAACCACTATCATAATCTAGGCTGCCAATGTAATAGAATAGATCATAAACTGTACTTAATGATCAACTTTCTCTACACCAAAAGTTGTGAGCTCTCCCTTCTTCAGTGCCTCAGCCCCTCACCTCTTGGGTTTTGCATTTCTCTCACAATATATCCTGTTTTGCCTTGTGTATAGTCCGTATTGTCTAACTTCTTTGATTAGACTATAAGTTCCTGAGACCAGAGACTGCATTCTACTCATCTTTATGCTACATGTATCACAATGTCAGATACATAGTAATAACTGTCAATAGTTGTTGAATTGTGGCATGCAATAGCAGGGCTGTCAGCCCAGCCCAGAGAGTCATCAGATAGCTTTTGGCCAAGACTATTAGCTATGTGAGTTAGATAGATCTACACTGCTTGCCTGTCCCAAAATATTCCCCTGCAGGTGACTGACATTCATTTTTTTAAAGATTTATAGAAAGCTTACAACCAGTGTTTAAAATACAAAATCCACCTAAGAGAGATCAAGAAATAGAAGGAAAATCTAGAGGATGAGCCTAGCTCTTTTACCCCCTGGAGCTATTAAGGGGCAGCATATAGACACTAGAAAGGAACAGAACTGGGAATCATCGGAAACAAATCTTTGATTTCAGTCTTGCCTGGGGCCTTGACTGACAGTAGCTGCTGCTTTAACCTCCATCTGTGGCTTCACGCCTTTTTAAAAGAGACTCAAGAAATCTCACTTTGGTTTTATAGTAAATATTTTCAGCCTAAGGGGAAAACTGTCAGCATGAGAAGCATGTTCGTCTTGCTTTCCCACACCCAAAGACAAACACTAAGACAATAACATTTTGGAAAGAATCTGAAGACACACAGCACAAAACATGTTTAGTTTATTATTGTAGATGCTTTTCGTAATACCATTGCTTGAAAACAAAGAATAAACGGACAAGTCCTCCCCCTCCAAACAATGTTGACATTTATTTATTTGTTAGCCACTCATGTCTTGAAATTCATTCTATAACATCATAAACCCATGCAAATTCTGAACAGAAAAATTCATGATAGGAAAATACAATCAGGAAAGATATGGTTTACATGGACGAAACCCCCTAATTTTTCATCCATATTTGTGATTTCATCTGGATCACGTTTTATCTGCATTGGCTCAGTTTTGTTTTGTTTTGTTTTGTTTTTCCTGAGCTCCTGCAGCTGGTTTCACAGGTTCATTTACCGAGGAACACTGCCATCAAGCGGCCTGATGTGTTAAAGACAGTTCGTAAAAGACGACTAGCAGCATGATTTTAATTTTGATTTTCTCTTAGGAAAATGTTTGTGGCTTTAAAATGTGCTTTGTTGTTTGAAACCATGTTTGTTGATTTATTTCTAAAACAGCATCCTTAAAATATCTGCCAAAAGATGAACTCAGTGTCAGCTTTTGAATCTCCTAAGTATATGGTAATCATGTCAAAGATATCACATACATATATATGAGATAGTCATTGATCACTGTTTATTTTATAAATTTGTAAAGCTTTCATAAATTTATCCACTTGAAAGAGATTAGAATACCTTTTCCATGTACACCAATGTGGCTGCCTAGATTTTCTTCACCCTGATAAGTCAGTTTAAGGAGAGGAGATATTGAACAAGAACTGGCAGGAGGCAGAATTATGTACTTTAAAAAAAGACACCAGGTTGGAGTCTCCACTTTGCCACTAATTAACTATGTCATCTTGAGCAAATCACATAAACTATCTGGCCTTAGCACTTTCTTTCTTGAATAAGTAGGTTTAATACACTTAAGTTAAAACTGTTTTCCAGTTTATAATTCTGTGATTCTACTTGACAAGTAAACAAATTCTTTAAAAAACAAGACTTGTTTTTCTTTAGGTAGATTATTTTCCCTGGTTTTCCTGTAAATATGCTCCCCCTTCCTCCTTACCCCGCTCCCTCAGCTCTAACTGAAGCTTTGTCTGCATAACTCATCATGAAAAATTTTCTCTGCAAGAACTCAGAGATTAAATCTGATGCTCAGCAACAGCTTCAGCACAAACAGCTTTCATATTTCTTGTGAGCATTCACAGTTTAGTTATCTCTACAACTATAAAATAAAATTGACGAATCTTTGCAATTGGGAAACAGCTTACTTGCTTCTAAGAACTGTAGATCTTAAAGAACATTCCAGAACATTACAAGAAGATAATTTAGAACAGTCGATGCCGTTAGCACCTGAAAGATGGGCGATTGATTTTCTTCCCTAACTACACCCTCTGCTTTATAAATCTGTCGAAAGTGCAAAGAAGATCAAAAGCAGCTTGGAGTACAGTCGTGAGGTTAATGTTCTGCTGAGACAAAATTATGGTAAATTATTCCCTCGAGTTGATTTTGTGAACGGTGAGGAATGGAAATCCAAGCTGCTGTTGATGTTTAAACTGCGATGGAAGGGCATGTAAATGCAGGTCAGTTGCTAGGAGACCTGGAACGCAGAGCTAATGCCTCTCCCTCCTCCCCCTCATTCCACCCCTGGGAACCCCGCCCCTGTGTACACAGACATGTTTTATCTCAAGAAACCTTGTCTTTCACAGCCAACGATGACATTAAATGTATAGTCTGTCACAATTCAGGTGAACCTATATTTGGTTACTAATTGGGTCACTTCAGCCATTCTGTCATCCGCCACCCACACAGGGAACAATTGAAAGAACAATGTAACATGATGCTGGCAACCAAGATGCTCCAGAAAAGCTCAGAGAAATTCACTCTAAATTCAGTTTAATTACTCTGACCTGAAAGACAGCTAGTTTGTTCACTGATTTTAGTTGCAAGAAGGGTGCTGTAGTGGCTAAGGAATTGCTTCAGCATGCCAAAGAGAGAGATGCCAGGCCGCAAGGAGAGTTCTCAGGGAAGATGTGCTTGAGTAAGACTCTGGGCACTGTTGCTTCACAAAGCAACCATTTCATCCATTTGTGGGATTTTTAAAAACGGATTTTATGCTAAACACACACTTCTGGTTTGTAATTACCACCAACAATATAAATATGCAGAACTTTAGAAATGGTTTTGCGAGTTCGTCTAGCACCCCCAACTGGTAGAAGACGGAACCTGAGCTGTCTGTGAGTAAGGGCGATAGACAGCCACTTTCAGAAAATCATAGCAAGGACTTCTGCTTTAATAAACACTGTCAAGCTTGGCCAATATCCAGGAGAGGAAAAACAAAACAAAACAAAAACTAAAGTCTGAAGAGTAGGTACAGTAGGTCTCATTTTGCTTTAAAAAAATTGAGTCACTGAGAGATATTTTGAATTGTTTGAAACACACAACTATTATCAAGAGAGCAGGAACACCATGTGGGTTCCCAGTCCAATGGTCCTTCCCAGAAACACCATCTACTCTTTCTCAGGAACGCTGTGCTCTTCTATTAGCTTACTGTTACGAACAGCAGCAAGGCAGCAACAGTAGTCTTGTAATGCTTCTGGAATGTTTTATAATGTACAAAGCATTTTTATACACATTATTTCATTTGACTCTTACAAATGTGGGAATTATTCTTACCAAATAGTATGCTTAACACACAGCATCGATCTGCATTGTTATAAAAGTATAGTTCTAATTGTAGTGGGTTGCTGGTTCTCTGTTACAATCTTATGGCCGTGTCCCAACACAAAGGGTGATACAGTGGGCTTAGAGACTAGTTAATTGAACTTAATATTAATGGTTTGGAAATTTTTTGTATTTGCTCCACTTCAATATTGAATAACCACAAATAAAATTAAATGTGCACTTTACTGCTTACCTATGGAAAATATAAAACTATCATCAATTATAAGTTATTTTTGAGAAACGACTATGTATCAGACTGGACACACAGCAAACATGAAGATGCTGTTCTAGGCTTAACTTTGAAAGAACTGGACTTGGGTTCAAGAACTAGAAGAAGTGAAATAAATGGATATTAATAAGTTCCACTCCTAAGCTTTACTGAGCCTAGACCAGGCTGGAAGCGAAGGATACTTTTTCTTATATATTGGCTTAAGGAGAATACTTTTTTCTGATCTGTACAAGGGTGACTTATGGGCTGACTGCAACCCTAGACCTTCCTTAATTTATTTTTCTCTGTGGCATGTATATATTTATTGTCTTTTTTTTTTAATTGCCTGATCCCCCACAGCCTCTCCACTAGTATACAAGCTCCATAAAGGTAGGGTTTTTCTTCATTTATCTGCAGAGGAAAAGCAGCAGTGGTAGCTAAGATGGATGCTTTTTTTTAAAATCCCCATCTTATACTGAATCAGGGCTGCTCAGTGTGACCAACAGAATATGGTGGAAATGATGGTGTATGACTTCCTGGGTCAGGTAATAAAAGGCATTGCAGCTTCTAACTTGCTCTTTTGGATTTTTCATTCTGAGGGAAGCCAGCTGCCATGTCATGAGGACACTCAAGCAGCTCTACGAAATACAGACAGGAACCAAATTTGTTAGCCAAGTGACCAAACCATTTGGAAAGAAGATCTTGTAAATACTAGCCTTTAAATCTTTCAGCTGAGACCTCACATATTATGTAGCAGAGACCACCAGCCTTTCTCACAGTGTCCTGTCTGAATTCTTGTCCCACAGAAACAATGAGAAATAATAAGTCATTATTATTGCTTTCAGCAAATACATTTTGCGGTTATTTGTTGTGTAGCAGAAGACAACTAATATAGTGCCTGGCTCATAGTAAGTTTCCAATTTATATTTATTGAATAAAGTGATAAGTGTAAGCAGATTTATTTTCCTAGGTTACTCAGTGATCATAATATAATTCTGTTATTAACCTAAACAAAACCGAATAAAAAGCCTTTGCTCATTGGTTTGAACTCTCAAGACATAGGCTTGAATCTTGAATCTGTTACTCATCTGCCATTTGACCTTGTATAAATCTCTTAGAGTCTTTGGTTCTTAGTTTTTCTAACCTGTAAACTAGAAATAATAACAATTATAATTATGCTACTAATAGCACCACCAACCTGACAGGGCCCTGTTGACATGGTATACCCTTGGATCAGAGCTATCTTGAAACCTATGTTATAACTAGAATGATCCATTCTGTGAACCAATAAATCTTTAACATTCAAGTCAGTTACAGTTGTTGGTGTTACCTACAATCCAAATCATTTTTATACAAAACATTAACACTAATGTGAAACAACACCAAACAAAACAAGATGACATGTAATAAGTAAGATGCTACATGGCAGAGTTAAGTACAAAAGCTTGAAGAAAGGGATGTCAGACCACCTTATCAACCATTTCTGTGAGCTGATGTCAGGGACATCCTAATTCATCTGCTGCAGAGGTCAGGGAAGCCTGAGGGTTCCTGTTGTCACAACACTTTCGTGACATTTTAGAAACTTTGGCTTCTGATTTCTTCTCTGTGGTTGCATTATTTAATAAATAATTGCTGGCTTACTAGCATCAAATTCATGTTTAAATGCCACAAAGGTCTACAAAACTATTTGTATCCCAGAGAAATATTCCAAGTGGCTAGACTTTGTTGTGCACAGATATCAAGAAAACAAGCAACCAGGCTTCTGTGCCTATGGCTCCTCCACAGGTCCCAGAGAGTACAAGAGGATCTTACAGGCCACTTGCCACAACATCATCATTTTGTCAGAAAGCTCTTCATTTTGTTCCAAGAACAGAGAACACTGTCCTAGGCATGTCATGAAATACTAATAAAAAGTCATCTTTCAGGATGGAGAATTTTCATTTTTAAGAGCTGAGATACAGAAATTTCTGACAGTCCTTAATAGACAGCGTGAAACATGGCCACTGTGTAATTTGGGCTCTGAGGCCCAGAGAGATGATGAGTTGAAGCAGTGGTCTAAATAATGTAGGCAGGGCTCAAATTTGTTTTATTAGCATTGGTCACACCACTTCCTATATATTGGAATGACTTTGATGGGCAATTTAATTAAGCTATTATTTGTTTTGTAAATACAAGTAATAATCTTAGTTTTATCCTCTACTGCTCAGATAAATTGGTCAATAATTGAGTTTTTAGCACAATAATACAAATAAGTTTCTCAATTTTATATATTTCTTCATGGAAATTTGCTGTTTTCTCAAATTATTCCATGAAGTTTAGATTTATTTATTTTTACAGTTCTGAGATGAGACCGAAATAGCTTCTGTGAGAAAAATTGAAGTCCTCTCTTTAGGTTAAAATTATAAATATGTTTCCAAATATTAAAGCAATGCTTTTCCATTTCATTCTTAAATCATGTCCCTTGCAGCCTTCGGCCTTCAGGGCCAAGTCTTGAGGTTTATCGACCCAAGGAAAGAAAATATGGGAGTACCCCAGGGCAAATTGGCTGTTAATCAGGTTTATATGGCAATGTTGAGTTTTAGAAAGAAAATAGTTGTGAATATCAGGCATTAAGAAAATGAAGATTTTTCTAAATCACTGTATCTCCTTTATACCAGGGACCATGCCTGAAGGATTGGAATCATGGAGTTTCTTCCACAATGCAAAGATGGCAACTCTTCCTCCCACAGAGAGCTCAATAAGCTTGCTGACCCAGGGAGAAAAAGGAAACATTAAAGAGGAAGTGAAAAGTCCCAAACTGGGCCCTGCTATTCAGGAAGACTGGAAGTCTTGAGAAATTATGAAAGGAGATATAGGTTGGCTGAGGGGCTAGATGCCATGTTCTCATCCTTGTTCACACACTTCTTCCAGGGTTGAAATTTAGTGGAGCAGGGAAGGGGAGAAGGAACTTAGAAGTAATCAAGTATGCCTGAGAAGGTCTGAGGACACTGAGATTAGAGGTCCAGTATCAAAGAGAATGTGGACCCCTTGGAGAACTCTAGCCCCAGCTTAGGTCCATGTCTGTTCTGCCCTAAAAAGATGGCAGGAAGGCAGCTATGGCAAGCGACTGGCTCTTCATGGCTTTTGTGTGACTGTGTGGGAGGACACAGTTTCTTAGTACACATTGGACTAACATAGCCAAGGGGCTGCAGTGTTTGAAGATATCAAAACTGGAGCCAAATGACCAGAATCACATGCTCCATTGGTGGGAGCCAGAAATTTGAATACAGCCACATAGGTCCAATTTAGAGGAGCCACTCAGCCACTCTGCCATCGAGATCAGGGAGGGCCCAGTGGACAATGAGTCCATCTGAGGACCCCCTCTCTCCTCATGAGGTCATATAAGCTGCATTCTTACTCCTGACTGATATTTCTGGTAAACACTTCTTTGGCCATACTGGTTATTTATGGCCAAAGTCTCTTCTAATTGATATTAGTTGTTAAATATTAGAATTTTGAATATTACTTCTATACATATCTCATATTTCCAGGAACCATTTTAGAAGCAAGGTCAGAACTCTCAAAAATAGAAAATTTTATCCAAATATTTGGATCAGACTAAACATATTAGGTTGTATTAAAATTAAGTTGTCTTTTCCTTTGACAATAAGTAAGGTAGAGAATGTATAAGGAGGACCAAATCAATTAATTGGATATAAACAAACTATATTATTTTTGTATAAAATTAGGTGAATTGCAACTTAGTGACAAATTCTGTACAGGAGATGGAAAGATCTTAGGACTTCCATTACCACTTAAATCCATCAGCATACTAAGGTCCACATGCGCAGGGGTTTTGTCTGTTTTGTCTGTTTGGTTTGCTGCTGTTTCTCCAGTGCTCAGAATAAGTGTCTGGCACATGGTAGGTGCTCAATAGGTATTTATCGAAGGAATAACAATTTTAAGATGAGGCAAACTTTCAAAGTGCCCCCTAAAAATCCCGATACAATTTCAACAAAAGCAGAATGTCCCTAGTGTCATCCACCATAATTTACAGTTGTCAGCTCCCTCTAGGAATATTATATTCCATTTGGGCCACCAAAATTTAAGAGGAGTGTTCATCAATAAACTAGAGAGGATCCAGAGGGAAGCAGGCAGGACAAAAGAATTCTGAAAACACCCCAAATAGTGAACAGTGGACACTATTTGAGGGGGAAAAATTATAATTTGAGAGACATGACACTATTTTTGAATGTTAGAAAGAACTTCTTCAAGGATGAGTCTGAAATAAATGTATGATTGCATGTTCATAATTAGACCCAATGAGAAGAAATTATAAATAGGCAAATTTTGGCTCAATGTAATAAAAAAACACTTTGGAGTCTAATTTTCAATAATGGAATGGACTGCTTTGTGAGCCGGCAGGTGAGACTTAATCAAATAAATCTTGTATTTTCTTCTTAATATTTATCAGTATTTGCCTCCCTTCCCTTTAATTAATTTGTATATTTTTTGAAAGCAGAAAATGTTTCATTTAAAATGGTAGGGTTAGATTTAAAACTTTATTACTGTGGAGAATGATGGGGACTATTAACTGATTATTCATTATCTCAGTCCCTAAGGTCTTAAAATGATAAAATGAAGGATATGAGAACATATCCTTTACTGTTGAGTCCATATCTCACTCTGATTATTTGATGTCCATCACAAAGTGAAATTGCAAAATTTGCAAAAGAGGTAAGACTTCATGATGTTGATTAAAATTTTGGCAAACTTCCCAAATCACATACAAAACCATTTACTAATGAGGATTTGGCAGGGTTATTTATGTTAATAATTGAAAAAGAAAAGTTTGAAAACATGAGGATTTCATTAGTGTTTCAGTGGGAACTCCAGCCATTGAGTTCAAATAATATTGAAATATCAAAGGATGAAGAGAGGCCATTGGCAAAACTGATGAAGCTCTTGAACACTTTTGTATATATAATCCTTTCTACATTAGTTTGACAAAAGTCATTCAAAAGGTAAAGAATATTACTTCATATTATTGTGAATTTGGATCGGAAAAATTATCTTCCTCAGAAAATAACAAACATCTTATTTTTTGGTTCTATGAATTATATACAGTTGCCATCATTCTAAATGTTGTTAAATATTAAACAAAATATTTGCTTTTATTTTTCAAAAGAGTTAAAAAAGAATCACTCCTCCTCATTTTGTGAAATTTCATCTTCATTTTGAGTAGAGTCAATTTTAGTGGGCTTTCTAGCACTAATTATCCTCCAAGAATGAAAGATCATCCTGTATCTCTTTGTTTCTTCTACTGAGAATGCCTTTTTTCTCTTAGTTTTGTCAAAAAGGGATAAAACATATCAATAAATGCTATATGTCTACTTGAATTACCTATGTGGACTTCAGAGGAATAGTGTCTTCTTATTTGCCACCAAGAATAGTGCTAAAGACATTGTAAATAAAAATGAATATTTCTTTATTCATTCATTTTTACTTATTTATACTGGGCACTGAGAACATGAGAATGATTTAGCTCCTTACTTCATGAGATTTGTAATTCTGTAGTTATTCTGAGTTAATAAGGTATCCTTATTAATATGTTTAATACAGAAATACTTTTTTTATCACAAATGTAATATTTGCTCATTGTATTCAGAAGATGAATTCAGAAGATAAGAAAGAGGTAAAAAAGAAATCAGATGTAATCTTACCATTAGGAGATAAAAGTTGAAGATATTTGAGAATAGATGCTTGCAGACTTTTCTTCCTATCTATACATATAGTACATGGATTTATACATTTGTATATTATATAAACATATACAAATTAGATAAGTGTATGCAAATTATATAAGTATATACAAATTTATATTTATAGACTATATATAGACATTTAAAAAGATACTTATACTATACATACTCTTTCATAAATTGCTTATCTCACAGATATTTTTAAATAAATACCTTGTCATAATGACTGAAGGATGTTCTATTATATGTATATGCCATAATTTACTTATCAAATTTTCTACTGTTAGTCTTTTAGATTGCTTCTAGTTTTTTTACTATTATTTACTATATAGCAGCGTAATTATTCATACATACACTTTTATTCATTTATCCATCCTTTTCTTTTGTAGACAAATATTTTATACTATGTCAAGCTCGAAATTTTAACTTCCCAAGATTTAAAAATTAAGAATATTAACACAACATTTTAAACATTAAAAACACAGGCAAAACTCACCTATACTGTTAGCATAATGGTTGTCACGGGGCGGGGGGGTCAGGTGTGTATTTTGATTGGAAGGAGACATAAAGGGGGTTTCAAGTGTACTTAAACTACAGTAGTTCCCCCTTATCTGCGGTTTTGCTTTTCAGGGTTGCAGTTACCCATGGTCAACCATAGAAATAAAACACCAGATATACACAATTCGTAAGTTTTAAATTGCACACCATTCTGAGTAGTATGATGAAATCTCTTGCCATCCTGCTCCATCCGGCGCAGCACGAGACTCATCCTTTTGTCCTGAGTATCCGGACGGTATGCTATCCCTGCCCATGAATCACTTAGTAGCCTTCTCGGTTACCAGATATTTTGAGAGAGAGAACACATTCACATGAGTTTTGTTACAGTATATTGTTATAATTGTTCTATTTTAGTATTAGTAAGTGTTGTTAATCTCTTTCTGTACCTAATTTATAAATTAAAGTTTATCATAGGTATGTATGTATAGAAAAAACATACTTTATATAGGGTTCAGTACTATCCGCAGTTTCAGGTATCCACTGAAAGTCTTAGGATGTATCTGCCACCAATAAGGGGGTAGTACTGTATTCTGTGATTTAACCTCAGTGTTGGTTACAAAAGCATCCGCGTTGTAAAAATTCAACAAACTATATATTTGTCACTTTCTTCTTTCTTGTATTTATGCTACACATCAATGAAATAAGTTAAAAAATGATGTTATGGTTTGCATCCATGTTTATATCTTTAGGTAAATTCTAAGAATCAAATACTATTATCATGCACCAGTTTTATTCCCACCAACAATATATAAAATGTAATTTTTTGCATTCAAATTACTATCATCATTTTTCTAATTTTTAATGGTTTATTTGGAAAATTTTCAAATTTATAGAAAAGCCAAAAGAAAAATAATCTTTAGATTATTCATCTAATATTAATGATTATTATTAGATTAATATTAATACAATTAGATAAATGTTAACCTAATATTAATGATTATTAGTAATCATTAGATTTTCCAACTCTTAACTTTTTGCCAAGTTTGCTTTTTCTCTCTGTCTCTATTTACACACACGTTTTTATATGTATATATTTATGTGTATATATTTAAACACATTTATTTTTATATTTCTGAACTATTAGAAAAGATGTTTAAGACATCATGATAATTTACCTCAAATGTATCACCTATGATTAAGATATTTGTCTACATAACCATGATACATTTGTCACGCATTTAAAAATTAATAATTCCATAATATCAATTAATATCTTGTCCATATTCGTATTTCCACTATTGTTCCAACATAGTCTTTTCTAACTGATTTAAAAAAACATGATTAAATAAAGTTTATTTCTTCACTGAATTTAGCTGTTTCATCTCTTTAGTCTCTTTTTACCTAAAACGGTCCCCTGCCACCATCATCCCACCCACTTTCTTTCATGACATTGAAATTTTTCAAGTCTAGGTCACTTGAAAACCTGTTTGTTTTCAAATGTGTGTGACCACGCTTGATTTTACAGGCTCATATTACAAAATTACTATAGGTTTTCAGAAGCACATGTATCAGCAACTGTAACAAATTTTTATTTTTGGCTATTGGTTAATCAGAGCAAGACCCTGGATCTCCATTTGGACACCAGATGTTTTTACTGAGGGAAAAAAAAAAAAAAAAAAAAAAAAGCATTAAGAGCTTTTAAATCTGACATTATTACTTTGATCATATAAGAATTAATAGTGATATTTCATTTTCTGATATGTACTGTGAGGGTTTTCCTTCATATTGGCATGATATATTATTCAATGAATCAGTTAATATAGAACTAGTTTAAAAGACTTGAAAACGCAGTGACAGCCAAGAAGGATATTTTGAAGTTTGAAATGATCCTTATATAAATAGAACGGATCAGCATAACTTTGGGATAAAATTAGCCGACAGTTTGTGGGCTCTCCAGCATGTGCCTGTTTGCTTGGTGCCACTCTCCTGATAAATCACAACAAAGCTTCCAGAGGAAGAGGAAGCATGGACGGCACCGCTACCCCTATAACTAAATCTGCAGCTGCCAAGATAATTAAGAGAAATTTCCTTGAAGCTCTGAAGTCAAATGACTTTGGAAAATTGAAGGCCATTTTAATCCAAAGGCAAATAGATGTGGACACAGTTTTTGAAGTTGAAGATGAGAATATGGTTTTGGCATCTTACAAACAAGGTAAAGTTATAGGAATAATTGGTAAAATTGATAGAAAATTTATTATTATTTTTTAATGCACAACATCAGTCACCCACTCGAAACTAGTAGCTCTTATTGTTTCTTTAAGTATGTATTTTAAAAATATTTCTAATTTAATCTTTTCTTTTCTTTTTAAGCTAGACCTCATCATGGGTTGATACATATATATATTTTTTATATTTATATTTATATTTATATTTATTTATATTTATACACATGTATATGTACATATATATTTTTTGTTTTCTTCTCTCTCTCTCTTTTTTTCCTTTCTCTATCCTTGTGCCTAGAATTTGAAATTCTGAACAATCATATTTAGTAATGCACTTTCCTTCTCTTTCTAACTGTTCTTCTGCCTATAATGACATAGAGTAAAGAAAACATCTCTATATTATGGCTAATCAGACGGCTCAGATCTAATCCAGATGGTGTGACCAGCTTGGGGACAGGCTAATAACTCTCTGTTAACACAGCCACTTAAAGATATAACATCTTTATGTCCATCTGTATGAACAAGGGGATTTTTGCCCCCATTTAGAGGGTTAATGAATGGGTAAGGCTGTGTCTTGATGCACCTTAATGGTCCTCATCATTTTAATGAGTTTTCAGTTCAGGCAGAAAAGCTGAAAACAGAAAAACCAAAAAGTTAATTTTTTCCCTTTGAATAATAGATCAAAATTGTAGATACACTTAACACAGATTATCTGCCTCAAAAAAAAAACTAAGGATAACGAAAATTAAAACTGATTTTCTTTTTATCAAGGGATTTTCTAGAATACATGCTTAATGAATCAGAAATAAATTAGAAGAGTGCAAATTCTGATTTCCCAAATCAGCTAGTTAACGGGGGAACTTGAGTAGCGAGGCCATCTGGTGAGCGGACTGCAAACAAACACCATGTTCAACATCACTTCTGTTTAAACAAAAGAGATGATAAGGTCTTGTGTATGACATTTAGAGGGAGATAGCGATTCTTTTTTCATGTTTAAAATACTTTCCATTCATATAAATCACTGGCACCATCATTTTTCAGAAACTAATGCTAATGGTATATATTTCTACATTAATTTACTATATTCTGATTTTGAGTTCTCGAGGAAGAATAAGACCAGTTATTGCATTTATAAAACTTGAAGGGTTTATAATAAATTAACATTGCTATTTTGATTGGAAGATAAAGAAAAGGTCTGTTTTTTAAAAAGTAGTTGTTGGGGGCTCTGTTAAAAGAGTGTATATACAGTATAATTAGGTTTCTTTCATCGTATGGATTTTCTTACTGGAACACTTGAAATGCTAAGTACGTTTTTAAGTTTTTTAAAAAACTTATATTTGTGCCCAATGTAAAATAACTTAGGTGCAGATCAGTGGGTAATTTATTTGACCCTGCATTGTTAAAACTACCTTTTCTCATCTCCTGAGCATGCAAAGGTCCTGAGGCTGTGAGAAAGGAAGTTTTAGTGGCAGGCTCTAGGGAAAAAGAGTATTGTTTTTCTTGCTTCCAATGGTGTCATCACCCCTGAACGAGAAGAAAATGCGCATTAAATTCTTTCTGTTAATTTGAGTTGACTCCTATGGTCCTCCCGGAGCTAAATTTTCATTCAATTTAATGGGTGTGTTCATAGTATTAGGACTGTGGATGTGGCTTTCAATTAAGGAGACAGCAAATTACACCCTCTGGGAAAGGAAAGGAGCAGTTCCATCCTTGTGCATGCCAGGTGGATGTATGCACAGAAATAATAGGATTTGTGGTCATATCTTTAGGGGTTATGGAGGAAATTGTATACATGTGTGTATAGAGAGTAATTACACTTACTCTCTGTTCAATGTGAAAATGGGTATAAGAATCTGTCTCTTCAATCTTAAACCTGGATTAAAACCTAATCTTTCTTCAAAATTTCCACAAACTTTTTTACATGTCTTCCAGACTAATTATCAAATCTTTTGGTATTTCAATTAGGAATGGAAGTAATAAATAGAATCTTGGTTGCTAGCCAAGCAAAATAGACCTAAGGGGTTATATCAATTTCTTAAGTCACAAAGGAATTCCTAGGGAACAGCTGAGCAGGCTACAATAGTTAGTTAGTTAGTTAGTTAGTTAGTTAGTTAGTTAGTTAGTTAGTTAGTGTGAGTTAGTTTCTTTTTTAATAATTCTAAAGAATGAGACCCCTTTTTGATGTGGCCTTGAAGGGTATGTGGCTGGATTTAATTTTGTGAGGCTTTTTAAAATTATAGTGAATTTCTTGTACGTTGAATAGTTATGCGTTAGTTTTGGATTTTTTAAAGCACTTTTGAAAAGCTCAACCTAGAAAAGTGTACAAATCCAAAGAGTGCAGCTTGATTAATTTTCACAAAATAAACAAACCTATGTAACCAGCATCCAGATGAAAAACTAGAACATCATCTGTTTACTTTTAAAGTGTGGCAATATTCAGATTTCAGTAATTTTTGGCTTAATAAGCAAGACAATATATAAAATCTATAACAGATACCAAGGTTCCTTTAAATTTTTTTGTGTAATTAATAGTGTAATCAACATTGAACATTTGATTGTCCTGCAGAAAATCAACAGTGGTACAATTAATCCCGAAGCATTTTTACTTTTTTTAGGACATATCATAGCACTTTTTATAGGATTTCTGAGTGACCACATTTTTTTCCCCTAAAGATAGTATGTCTAAGCCAGTATGAAAGTCAGTTTATAATTTTTGGAAAGGCAACTCAGAACTTTATTGATGAAATCAACTTGGGATCTTAACATTGCTCCTCAAATCCGCAATCTAATTGGTACACCAATAATCAAAAGTTGACCTCCTAAGCAAATATAAAACATAGATTTTGTGAGGAAGGTAGAACAGGGCGTCCAGAAATTCACTTAAGCTTCCCCATCTCATTGAACAGCTTCTCTTACATATGTGATACAGGCAGATTTAGAAACCATCTTCCAGGTTCAAACTGTGGGTCCTGCCTAGTCCAGCACCTAATAATGATTCTTAAAGATAGAGAAATTTCACTTTATTTTTTAAAGTTATTTTAAACTTCATAATCAAATGTTCAGATAAAAATCATATTTTATTAATTTTAAAAAACCTCTCACACTTTGTACAGCAAATGTTAAAAACATTCTAATTGGCATTCAAGAGATCTCCTAGAGAATGGCAGAGATATGGGTTTTAAAATCAAAAACAGGTAAGCAAAATTACACCTCCCAGAGGAACGCTTTGAAATGGGAATGAAGTGAGGAAAAGTTAAATACGGGAAAAAACTTTTAACTGCCAAATGCAACAATTAGTTGAATAGTTCAGGGTTGTCAATGATATAAAGTTTGGAGAGCCAAGCATGTAGCATTTGGAAAGAAAGCAGAGTCTCCAAGAAAACACAAAACTATTCACATTGGTTTTCAGCATACTAACACCATGAATATCCATAAAACTGTTTCCAAAGGATTTCCAACTACATATCTCTACTCTCCTTCAGATGTGTGAATCTACTCTTGTTATCGATATGAGCAGAATATCATACTTACCTCTTTGGGATGAAATTCCCTCGTTAGCAAGGTTAATCAGAGTCTTTTTTTAATCAATGTAATATACTTTAAGTACCTCATTTATGGCCCAGAGCCACAGGTTCTTTGGTTGGTCATATTTTTAATTAAAATAACCAATGAAAGATTTCACTAGAAAACTTTCTGGCAAGTACTTTATCTCTTTTACTCGGTAGCACCTGTCATCGAAATATCTTGAAAGCTTTTATTTCCACTCTCTTAATGAAGAATCTCTTTTTCGCCTAATTTTCCTCTTTGCCAGAAATTTGCTCTCATGCTTATTTATTATCATTTTAGGGCTTTTTTCCCTTCCTTGGTGTAAAAACTTTTTTTTTTTAATTTTACATGTCAACCTTACTTATTTTTCTTCTCCTGGGAAAACTTTGAGATTTATCCTGAAAATATTAGCTATTAACAAATAGCCAAGAATTGTGCTACAGTCTATAATCCTCCAGGACTGAGTAAATACGTGGACACGGGCAGAGCAAATGTCTGCTAATCCAGCCATGAGCAATGTGTGTAACCTTTGGCTGTAAAAACAGAGGCTTCTCGGGTGTGGGTTCTTTGGACTCAGATAACATTATAGCTGATAACTGTTGCAAAGCCCAGGCTTAGGTGAAGGTTTACCAGAGATGTGTACATCCCCCCAAACACTGGAGCAGGATCACTCTTTCTTTCAAAAGATGGCCCAAACACATCACCCCTGGCCAGATTTCCTGAGCCAGAGGGCTTTCTACTCAGCTACTCAGGCATCTCTCTTTGGTTTCCAATTTAAATTAAACACACACACAGAATTAGTCTGCATATTTTCATAACGGTAAAACTTCTAAAATCCCTTTAGAACTTTTGCCTACAAGTGATATTGGTTTGAAAGTGAACTGCATATAGCCTTCAGATCATCAATGGCTACTTAAAGATTTGAGGGAGACTAGAGTTTGAGTTGACATGTGTATACTAGTTATGCAACCATGGCACTTTATGCTACTTAATCTCTGCAAGATATTTATCCTCGTTTGTAAAGTGACAGCTTTGTCAACATCCTCTCTAAATCCTGTGCATGCTGCTAATCTCCAAAGTTATGAAGTGGAAATTATATACACAAATTATGTGTCATGGTCACGGGAAGGTAAAAAGTAACTGTAGATAGGATAAATCACATTGCTGTGGCCTAGATTTGAGAGTTTTCTGTGAGATTTCTGCATAGGAGAAAGAATCTGTGTTCTCCTCTTCTCTTCTCTTCTCTTCTCTTCTCTTCTCTTCTCTTCTCTTCTCTTCTCTTCTCTTCTCTTCTCTTCTCTTCTCTTCTCTTCTCTTCTCTTCTCTTCCCTTCCCTTCTCTTCTCTTCCCTTCTCTTCTCTTTAGTGAAGCTCCTTGCTCAAGCAGAGGTCTTCTGCAAGGAGCCATCACTGCATAAGGAAGGACACCTGGAGAGAGTGTGAGTGGTTTACATTAGGGGGAGGCAGCGGCTTCTTCACTCCCCATCCACAAGGGCTTTGTTCCCAGGTTCTGCTTCATCCTGTCCTTTGTGCAGTCTGAGCACAGAGTGAAAGGGCAGCCGGCCTCTGCAGAAGTGAGCAGAGGGGGCCCTTTGAGAGATCAGTGTGAAAAAGACATCACATCTAGGTTCTGAAGCTCTGGGACAATTCTACTGTAGAAAGAAGGGAGAGTGTAAAAAATGAATATGCCTGCTAAGTTAATCATATTTCTGTCATGCTGTGACTGTTGGTGATTTTATTTTGGAAGACAGATTCAGATCTCTTGACATAGTAGCATAGACACAAGTATGTTAATAGGAGCTGCACGAGTGTGGTATTTGAAGACGGCTCTCCCTCAAGCACGGTGAAAGGACACTCTTGCTCATATCTACACTTAGTACACAGTGACCTGTGGCCACAGCTTATTTTAAGATGATGGTTGTATGTAGGGGGCCTCTGGGCTATGGGCTGCTCCTCTCTCTGCAACAGGCTTTCCTGCTATGCTCAGGGTTGAATTATCCGGAACCCTCTTCCCCCACACCATCACCAAAGTTCTGCGACCCAGCTTCAAGATACACTTCAGCAGACCCTGATCCATATCCGCCAATCTGTCCTCTTCCTGTTTCTTCATTCAGGTCTCTGGGAGCACCAGACAAAGTGTCTTGCTTCTACCCACCTGCACACACTCCCCTCTTGGTGAGGTGAGATGTAGGCACAATTCCATTCAGGGGGTTGGCTGAATTCCAGGACATAGCACTCTCTCAGCTTGATTTACCAGTTGATTATTATGATTACAGGAGAAGAAAATGAAATTGACTGAGAGGCCAAGGATGCCTGCCGATTCATGTGATAAACGAGCAGGAAAGATTCTCTAGGTACTATTTGGAATTTAGGAGGAATTTTAAAAATCAACGAACAAATGCATTTTTATATCAGAAATGTAACATATTATAGGTGAATTGGGATCTTCTTTTCTTTCTCATGATTTGTGAAGCAGGGTTGGAGCTAAACCTATTCTGCTTTTACAAAGACAAAGACAGATGGAAACCCTGCATTGCAGATATCCTGAGTCCATTAGCTTGGACTGAGACAGGAGACTTATGGCTCTAGCAGGCTGAAAAAGTGGCAGTTTTCTCATCTGGAAAATGAAAGACTTGGACTGGATAATCTTCCCTCCAGCGTTAACATTCTGTGTGTCTTTGATTTTACATCAAAATGGTGTTTTCTTAATCAGCTCTCTGCTGCTTCCTTTCTGAGATCATTTTTCTTCCCATTGCAGAAGTACGCATGAGTTTCCAATCAGTGACTGCACAGAGCTGCCTGCCTAATCTTTGCTGTTAATCGGCAGGCAAAACACACTCGGGTTTTCAGATCTGGAACCAGCTTCTTAGCAAGACAGTTAGAAGAGACTGTCTCTGCAAATTCCTTGTTGAGAAAGTTTGAGTATTAAAATGATTGTTTCAATATTGGCGTTAAATGTGATTCATTTATTATCAAAAGTAGGTTGCACATAGCTTAACAACTCTGCTTGGAACACAGATTCAATGTACATAGCTAAATAGAGATGTATAAATGGATATATACACATATATTGTGTGTGCATTTCTACTTATGTGTGCGTGCACACACACGATACAGGCATGGGGTTGATACTCCCCAGCCCAGGCTATCTGTGATACTATTTGTCTCTGCCAGGAAAAGTCCATATCACCAAATACCTTCCCTTTTCTGTGTCTACTATCTCGAATTAGTATCTTAGAATTTAATTCTATTTGCTGAATATAGATTTCAACGTAAGTTCAGATGATCTTATGAAGGTCACACTTTAAACCATCTGCGGGCCATTAGACCTTAGTATGGATTAGCTTTGGATTTCTTTTGAAACAAACAACAGATTTGGAGAGTTGAAAGGTTGGGAGGAAGAGAAAGCAAAATAACCCTATAATTCTAATGGGATAAAGGAATTGAAGTGTGTGTCTGTGTGTGTCTCTGTCTGTCTGTCTATCTGTCTAGGTTAGAGGATAGGCTGCAGAAAAATAAACTTTGGGTTGGGTTCATTCATTCCCTCAGGATTAATGAGCATTGTGCATGACCCTATAAATTGCTTCTTTAAATTATTTTTCCCCTGTGGACAGGGGGACAGTAATTCAATTTTATTTATTTTTATAAATAATAATACATGTGCAAGGTACTAAATTTTAAAGCTCAAAGGGGGCATTCAAGGACAAGTCAATCTATCTCCTCATCCCCCAGCCTCCAGGTCTTAGAGGCGACCTCTATAATCAGTTTCTTATTCCAGAACAAGAATATGTGAATATATGTTTCTAAATATATTCACATATGATAGCATATTATACATACTGCTCAGCTCCCTGCTTCTCTCCTTCAATAATATGTGTTGAGATTTTTTTCCGTATCAGTATACATAGAGCTGCCCGCTTCTTTATAATGGCTCTATAGTATTTGATTGTATGGATGTACCATATTTATTTATATAGACTCTCATTGATAGAGATCAAGGTTGTTTCTAACTGTTAACCTTTAAGAATAATGCTACAATGTAGTGCATGTTCTTTCCACAGGCCAGGATGCCAGGATTCATAATTCTTGGGAATTTCATATACTTCAGAGTTCAATGCAAATGGTGTTCTTGGCTGTTGTGCAATACAGTGTCCCTCATAGGGCATTTCACACATGAGTGATTATACTTGTCAGATAAACACCCAGGAGTGGCACGTGTATAGTGTTTTTCACTTAAATGAGATAATGTTCATACCTGATCATCAGAATCATTTTTAATGTGGTCATCATCCTCTGAGTCCCTTCCTAATAATCACCATTGGTGCCTAGAAGTATTTGCAACATTCTAGATTTATTCCGACCTCATCTAATCAGTGAAGAACACAACTTTTACTTCTCTTATTCTGGGCACTGCACTTTTATTAATGTAGCTTAAGAGTGTATTAACTTTTTGGCAGCTCTGTCCCACTCTTGGCTCTCTTTGCCAACTGAAATCCTCAGGTCTTTTCTCAACTAAATTACCATTAAACCATATCCTGCTTGCCATGTACTTATAAAGCGGAATTTTTATAACCTCAGAGCAAACCTCTGATTTGTACATTTTAAAATTTATTTTGTTGTTTTACCCCTAGAGTCTCTTCTAAGCTTTTGAGCTATCTCTGCACCTTTATTTTGTCATCAATATTTCATCTTTCTGTACCTATTTTCCATTCCCTACTCACAGTGAGCTCAGTGCCAGGCTCTAGGTATTGACATTGAAAGAAGGTTTATAAAGTTATTTTTGCTATAGCTTGTCAAATATGGCAATCATTGAAGACTTGGATAAACAGGATTAGTTCAGTGTTTAGAAGTCAGAGTTCAGAAGGAAATAGAAGAGATGAGAGAGAGAGAAAGAGAGAAAAAAATATTTTCAACAACTAATGGGAAAACTTTATTTAAGATCTCAGTTCTAGGAACAACTATGCTTCTCCTGACCAACTAATTTGTGTATAGCTTGTGGGCATAGTTAATTGTGTAATATATCATGTTTCCTGTTTATTTCCTGCTAGGAAGTTCAAAGGCAAATTTGCAACACAGTTCTAGTGTATTAGCCAGAGTATGTATTTTGTGTACCTATGTTACCCTTTTATTTTCCTACCTTATTTTCTTCATTGCCCTTATTTTCTAGATCATTAAAAAGTCTAATGTAAAATTTGTGAGTTGTCTTAAATTCTTCTTTGAAAAAGAGTATTGTATAAACTAACAAAGAGGCGAATAAAATCTTGGTTTGACAAATTTTTTAAAGACATCAAGTATATTCACATCTTAGATTGATAACAATAGCAACAACTACAGAGAAATAAGAACTGTGATGGAATAAATGTTATAAGCTTGTTTAACACCTTTAGCATCATTCAAGACATTGATCAGAAGTTGAAAAATATTCTTTAATATGAGCCTCATGTAATTCACCACATAAAATAATATGCAATCGCATAAATGAAAGTCTCAAACTCAAATGCTTGGGAGAGCCAGGAAGATAAAGTAAATAAAAGAACAATATAATAGAGACTAGAGGAGACAGTGAGACCTCAAGAGCACCTGTCCCATTTATGTACAACCAAATACAATACTTAACTAAACATTTGTACTCCTATCAGCTACTAGTTTACAACCTCTAAATCATTCCCTCCTCCAATTTTATACATGCGACTAAAGTCAAATGCTTTGTAAAAATTGTCACAAAGCACAGAAATCTTAGGCCAAGAAGTTAAAAGTTCTTTCTCTTTCTTTTTTCAGGTTATTGGTTGCCTAGTTATAAATTAAAGTCTTCTTGGGCAACAGGCCTGCATCTCTCAGTCTTGTTTGGTCACGTGGAGTGTCTCCTGGTACTGCTGGACCACAATGCTACCATCAACTGTAGACCCAACGGGAAAACCCCTCTTCATGTGGCTTGTGAAATGGCCAACTTGGATTGTGTTAAGATCCTTTGTGACCATGGAGCAAAGCTCAATTGCTACTCCTTAAGTGGACACACAGCTTTACACTTTTGTACAACTCCAAGCTCCATTCTCTGTGCCAAGCAATTGGTTTGGAGAGGTAAGCTTTTCTGGGTGACCGACACTGTCATCCACTTGCACACTCATGGTTTTAAATATTTACTTATTTCAAGGTAGTAGGTATCCCCATGCATTAAGCCTAATCCAGGGGACCCCAAAATATATATACAGATGATAGATAGATAGATAGATAGATAGACAGAAAGATAGATAGATAGATAGATAGATAGATAGATAGATAGATAGATAGATGATAGATAATGTTATATTGGCCTAGGTTATTCAGTGATGAGCTCATTGGAATCACATTATTATTTTTTAATTGAGGAGGCCTGTTAATTTACACATTTAACAAATATTTATTTCACTCTTACAACATGTCAGGTAATATGTTAAGTAAGTGAAAAAGACAAAATAGTTTCTGCCTTCAAGGAGCTTATACTCTAGTAAGTGAGATAAATATTAACAAAATAAATTCATAAATATAAAATTGCAAATTGGGAAAGGAGCAAAACAAAGCACTATGAAAGAGAATGTTAAGAGTGAACTATTATAAAATGTATAAGACTTCTCTAAAGATATGATATGTAAGCCGAACCTTTATAATGAGAAGTTACTGGTCATTAGAAAAAAGGAGAGTCTAGGTCTAGGCAAGAGCAAGTGCAAAGTTGCTAGGAGAGAAAACAATTTGGAATATTCAACAAATGGAAGAAGGCTAGTGAGGTGAGAATCATGGTTGTGGGGTGGTTGTGGGAAGGACAGCAGAGTAGAAGAGAGTGTCACAAGATGACACTGGACATGTTAGACCATACATGGCCTGCTGGAGGCCAAAGTATGGGGTTTATAAATGAAGCCACTGAAAAGTTTTAAGCAAGAAAATGACATGATTTAATCTTCATTTAAAATTATCATTCTGAAGTTATATAGAAATTGGGTTGGAGGAGATCGAGAATGGAAACTGGGAGACCATCTGAGAAGTTATTACAGTAGCATAGTTGATTAGGGATGATGATTAGCACTAAGGGGCGAACTTGGATAGAAAATGAGTTTGTAATATGTAATATGTGATTTGGAAAAGGATGGGGTAAAGAAAAAGGAAGTTTCAAGAATAATTGTAGTTTTCTGGCTTTAGAAAATGAGTGGATAGTGAGGCCATTTTTTTCTTTTTTCTTTTTTTTTTTTTTACGTTGGGGAACTTAAGGAGGAAGCATGTATGTGGGAAAGATCTTTATGTCAGTTTTTTTAAAGTCATTTTAGAGAAATATAGTTTATACACAGTAAAATTCACCGTGTTTTAGAAACATGTAGTTGTGAAACCATCACCACAAACATCTCAAAAAATTCCTTGCCTTTCATAGTTAATCCCCTCACTCTTATCCCTACCCCCTGGCAACCACCTATCTGTTTTCTGTCCCTATAGTTTTTTCTTTTTCAGAATGCCATATAAGTTAAATTATACAATATGTAGCCTTTTGAGTTTTGTTTCTCCCATTTAGCATAATGCATTTGAGATTCATCCAAGTGGTTGCTATTGACCATTAAATTAGACCTCCTATTGCTGAGTAGAACTCCTTATATAGATGTAACATAGTTTATCCACTCCCCAGTAGAAGGGTATTTGGATTACTTCTAGTTTTGTGCAATTTTGAAAAAAAACTGATATAAACATTTGCATAGTTTCTTGTGTGGGCATGTTTTCATTTCTCCTGGTAAATACCTAGAAGTGGGATGATATGTTATATGATTAATTTATAAGAAACTACCAAACTATTTTCCAAAGTGGTTGTACCATTTTTTATTAAATTTCCAACAGCAATATATGACTTTTAGTTGTTCTCTATCCTTACCAGAACTTGGTAATGTCAGATTAAAAAAAATTATTCCAGCCATTCTAGTAGGTATGTAATAGTATCTCATTATGATTTTAATTTGTATCCTCCAAAAACCAAGATTATTGAGTGTTTTCGTCTTGTTTATTTGCCAGATGTATATTCACTTTGGTGAAATGTCTCTTCATATCTTTTGCTCCTTTTTTAAAAAGAAAATTGTTGTTCTTTTTTCTTATTGATTTGTGAGAGTTCTTTATATGTTTTGGATACTATCCCATTATCAAATATATGGTTTGCAAATATTTTCATTCATTCTTTGGCTTTTCATTTTCTTAAAAGTATCTTTAAAAGATCAGAAGTATTTAATTTTGATAAATTCAATTAATCAATTTTTACCTCTTATAGGTTGAGCTTTTGTGTTCTAGCTAAGAAATCTTTGACTAATCCAAGTAACAAAGATTTTCTCTTTTCTTTTTAAAGTTTTATAATTTCAGGTTTTACTTTTATGTCTTTGATTCATTTATTTTGAGTTATAGTTTGTACATAGCATGAGGTAAGGGTTGAGGTTCATCTTTTTTTGCATTTAGATGTCCAATTATTTTAATATCATTTGTTGAAAAGACTATTCTTTCACCATAGAATTACCTTTCATCTTTGTCAAACATCAATTGGCCAAATATGTATGGGATCACTCTATCCATCCATCCATCCATCCATCCATCCATCCATCCATCCATATAATTGCTAATGCTCCATTACCTTAATTGCTGTAGCTTTATATTAAGTCTTTATATTAAGACAATGCTTGGCACATTGGAAGTACTCAACAAATGGTCTCTTACTGATCTGGGAATGGTTCCAGGAGCCCTGAGTACATGGATCAGTTCTAATCTAGGAGTGAGTGCTTGACATAAAAATATGGATTTCAGAAAAGAGCTCTGGACTAAAGCTGTAAGTTTAGGAATTGACCTGTAGATTGTATTTGAAGTTAAGGAAATCAATGTAATCACCTGTATAAATAGTGTAGAGAGAAAAGAACCTGGGGCCAAGCCCTGATAAATTCTTACATTTAGACATTAACAGAATGGAGAGGAGCCAAGAAATGAGAGTAAAATAGATTGAAAATTGAAATTGGAGAAAACCTAAGAGCATCTTTGGCATCACAGGAACCAAGAAAGAAGTGGTTCAAGAAGGAGAGAGTGGTCAGCTGTACTGATAGCTACTGAGAGATTTAATTAGAAGTTCATTAGATTAAGTGGCAGTTATCACTGACAAAAATAGTTTTGGTGAAATGGTGGGTGTTGAAGCCAGATTAGAATGATATAAGGTGACGATAATAATGATCACCTGCACTGGTAATCTGTAAAACATCAATTAAAATAATGGATGCTATGCTATAGTTTATTACATTAATAAAGATACAAAAGATGATAGCACATATGTTGACAAACATGTAGGGAAATACTTTCACACTCTCAATGGAACATTAATGGGCACACCTGGGACAGTTATATCAAAAGTTTAAAACCTCCTTTAACTCAGGAAGTCCACCACCGGGATTAGAGACTAATTCTGGATCTGTAGGCTCAGGGCTGTGGTTTACATAAGGCCTCAAATTCAGACTTTGGATATTATCTCCAAACTTTTTTTTGAGGTTATACATTCAAAGAAGTAACTGATGAGAAAGAAAGAAGATATTTTCATGTTACAGAATTGTGCATGGTTCACATGATCTATAATACACTAGAAATGAAGAGACTTTTTCCTAATTTTGTAAGAGTCTTCAAAATAATCTAGTTATAGTGTGTTTTATTTTATATTTTTGCATTAGAAGGATTAGTTAAGAAATATGTTTAAAACATATCTCCATTTAAAAATTTCTATATTGGTATTTAATATTTTTTACTATAGGGTCTCAAAAAAACTGTCTGATTTCTTTTTGCCCTCAGAGAGTCATTTATATTACTGAAAAACTGAAAAATATTTGCATATCTAATAGAAAAATTTTAAGCTGTGCTACCTCCACACCATACAGACATTGAAAATGATGTTGTTTAAGAATGTTCACTAACACGGAAAGATTTTTTAAAATGTTTATAGGAGAAAGTATGAATTGCATACTTATTTTTCTAGAAAATATATATTATGATGCATATTGGAAAATAATATCCAAATTTTCAAAGTCAAACTTGACATAGCTAATCTCAGCTGTCATAAATCAACTTGAGAAAGGAAATTTTTTAGTTTAGATCCTAACTCCTAGGATAAGAAATGGTTTTATGCGTGGTATCTGGCAAATATTTCAAAAACAAAACAAAATTGTGAACCAGATAATTGGTGGTAACTTTTACCCATTTTGTGGATAGATAAATAGAGAAAAGGAGAAGGTAAGTGCTCGGAGGTGGGTCTCTTAGTTTGGAAACTCTAGAAGACTAGCATTTTGCACCCTTTCTTTTGAATTTTCATGTCTTCAGCCTTTTGGACAATGCTTGGCACATTGGAAGTACTCAGTAAATGGTCTCTGATTGATCTGGGAATGGCTCCAGGAACCCTGAGTACATGGATGGGAACTACTGCCATCTAATAAATGGAAACTGTTTATGGTTAATGAAATCCTGCTGTTGGTCAGTCTTATCCTCTTGGTCTCTGTGGAGATAGCCGAGGGATGAGTTTTCTCTCTCTTGTATGACGTGGTAGACACTTTTAGGAGAAGTCACATACATCACTACGTGACTAGACAGACAGAATCAGACAAGGAAAATAAGTCAGGCTAACATTAAACTTGGGACCAGAGAAGTCCATTAGAGGAAAAACCAATGCCATGGCAACTGAAAACCAATGTAATTTCATTTGTTATTTAATGGGCTCTTTGTGGAAAAGTGCTCTTTGTGGAAAAGGCTAATTGAGGCCAAAAAAGTGCATGCAATTTTCTCTTAAAGGATTCTCCTCTGTTTTTTTTTCAATGTTGCAGAGCCTGCTTTGTCCCCATGCTGGGTTGTGTCTGCTAATTTTCTGTTGGCCTTTCTACTTAATGCCCCCATCCTCTGGCCTTTGTTTCCTTTGGTATTAGAATAATAGTGTTCATCAGTTGAGACAGCTTATTTACCTCAATGAAAATGTCCTCTCTGTGAATCCGCATTTTCCTACAAATAAAGAGAGTCAGGTCAGGTTTAGCTGGCTGAAAAGCAGCATATTATTTCTACCTATTTCCTTTCGACAGAGGAAAATAAAAGCTGCTTGCTTTACTCTGTATGAAGCAAATCCTGACAGTTGGAGGAAAATCTGTTACTGCAAGAAAACCATAAAAATTCAAATGTTTCCTAGCCAAATGTAGAATGAGGGCAATGTAAAGGAGACCGTGCCTTTTGAAAAACTGTCCCCAGCTTCTTGCTGTGACAATGATACAAGTTGCCCACATGTTAGGAAAGTTTCTATTCCATGATGCAAACTTAGTAAGGCAAGATGTCCCTGGACTTCATGTTAGTCAAGATATAGATGTGCTTGCTTGACAGACACCTATCTTACCAGCCCACCACTTTCCATCTTTCTGGTTGTATGTTATACATTGTAAAAGCACAAATCTAATTGTCTTAGTCATTTGCAAACAACGTGGGGATATTTGCCCCATCTGATGTATTCTTAGCACCACCTGTACAATGCAAAATTAATTTTCTTCAAATTGACATTACTTACTAAATTTAATTTTAAAGGAAACTTTATATCACTTTTTGTCTCTATAAAATATGGCAAAATCATTTGTTGTGCATAAAAAGTAATATAACAGTAAATAATGAGCAAATTCTTGACCTCCATCTGCCCAGAGACCCTCTTTGCTCAAATGGCATAGAATGACTCTAAAAGGTCCTGTCTTCTGGTCGCTGCTTCTAGAAGCATTGTCCCCAGTCGTTTTGCTGTAAATGAGTGGACTTGAAGTTCATTTGCAGGTCACTTCTTACATCCGGTCAGGCATCATTTTCTCCAGTGTGGTAAAGAATGCCCCACATGAAGTCATAGTACACTTTGGGAAGCATTGCCTTAAGCAGTGCTTTATAAAGTTGATGCTCCATTTAGTTATAAAATTTTAGAAACATCCCCTTTAGAATTAGAAGTGAAACAAGTTTGCTGCCCTTGCCACATCTCTTCAGTTCTGTCTGGGAGGTCCTAGCCAGCACAAAGAGAAAATAAGAATAAATAAGCTGTATGAAGATCGGAAAAAAGGAAGTAACATTGCCATTATATTACACAATATGTTTATCTACATAAAAACCTCCAGAAAATCTAAGGTCATATGTTTAGAATTTGTAATTGAGTTCAGCAGAGGTAAAGCACTTGAGATCAATATGCAAAAATCAATTGCATTTCTATGTATCAGAAACAAGTGACAAGAAATTATAATGTAACAAAAGATATATTTATAATATCACAAGAAATTTAAGGTGCCTACAAAATATATTCAACAAAAGGGTGGAAGAAATATAAAAATTGATTAAAAGGCATTAAGAAGATATCATATTCAAGATTTATTATGAAATATGCAGTTCTTGATTACTCCCTCCTCAAAGGCAATCACTTTCATTTATTTTAGCAGATTAGTTTGATATTTACCTCCATATTGCTAAATAAATACAATTTCTTTATGCATAAAATTGAAGAGAATAAGTGACATAAGCAGTTTTCTAATCTTTCATTGCTTCATCATAATGGAAGGCGAAAAGCTGGCTCCTCTTCCTCCCTCTGCCTGTCCCCGTCCAGATACCTTTTTGTCCTCCATTCTCACAATGCAGTTATGTTACCATTGTTAACTAGGGTACCTTTCCTTCTTTGCACAATCTTTGTTTTCCCTAGAGTTAATTGTCTTTTTTTTTTTTTTTTTGCTTTAATTTTTTACGTACACCCCCTCCAACTTTTAATCTTTTCTGAAAATATTTCAATTCAACAGGTATTTCATCAGTTTTATTTTCTTACATAAGTCTGTCTGGACCTACTCAAAAGCCTCCAGACCTGCTCCAACCACTGCCACCCTGGAATCTCCATTCCCCACCAAACTGGAGATTCCCTTTGCCTCTCCTCCATGTTGCATTTCCCATTTCCTGGATCCTAGGTTTTCATATATCTCAGTTTCTTGACTGTTTGGGTTCAGTGCATCCTTTTTCTGAAAAAAGGTGCAAGAAAGTACCCGGAGAGCGTTTATATTCTGCCCTGACATGGATTAGAATTCTAGATTGATAATCATTTTCCTTTAGAATGATGAAGGCATTGCTCCATTGTCTGCCAGTTTTCAGTACTGCTGCTGAAAAATCAGAAGCCATTTTATTTCCTCATTCTTTCTAAGTGACCTATCATCTTTCCCTGGGGCAGAGTTGGGGAAAGTTAGAATTTTCATTTTGTCTTTGATGTTCTGAAAATTCCATGATGATCTGCCTTGGTGGGCTTATTTGCACTCATTGTAGTGGGTCCTTTCAACTCCCAAATGTGCATGTCTATCAGTTCTGGGAAATGTTACTGAATTATTTCCTGTATGAATTCTTTTCTTCTGTTTTCTGTATGCTCTCTTTCTTGAATTGCTATTATTTAGATATTGTACCTTCTATACTGCTCCTCTAAAGCCTTATAATGTTTCTTCTATTTTACATTTTCTTTATACTTTACTTTCTGGAAAAGTTACTCTAAATTGTTTCTCTCTCTCTCTCTCTCTCTCGTCTCTCTCTATTATCTAAGATTTCCTTTGCTGTTTTATAATCCTTGGCTATCTACTGATATTTAAGACTGGGTGACTAAAAGCTGATTTGTATGGGTGGGTTAGCTGAGTACTAGCTTCACTCTATGGAATCTGGCTGGACCTTAGCTTGAGGTATCCCTGACATAGTACCCTTAGATCATTTTTCTTACATTGGTGAGATTCTCCAAAGAAAAGTCTACCAGGCTTTTTTTCTGGAGAGCCAAGGCCCAATTGCTAGTATTCTCGGTGCCAAGTTGAGGGAAAGGGCTAGGAAGACAAATGTACTATAAATGCTATTTAGAACGCTCTGCCCGGCCCTCTTGGCTGAGCTAACTTCTACTCCTACTTAAGGCTTTAGTCTAGACATTAGTTCCAAAGATCTGTCTTTTTGAATTTCCTTAAACTAAGTTAGGACCTTAAGTTATTCTGTATTCTCATAGCACATTGTACTTTTCCTGTGTGGCACTTACTATTTTCTTTGTTTAATTTTTTGATTCCTGTTGCCTTTCTTGCTGAACTGTAAATTTCATGAGAGCAGAGTTTGCTAAGCTTGGTCCAGTAAATAGTACATAGTATTTTTTGGCAATTGTTGAACATACATACATACATACATACGTACATTTATTTATTTATTTATTTATTTATTTATTTATTTATATATTAAATGTATTTTTATAAGAAAGTAACATTAATCATTGAACTGATCCTCTAAGAAATTAATATTGCTCACTCCCACCAGCCTTTGTCACTATTGCTGAAAATTTATTGAAAGTTCAATTGAAAACAAGTGTTAGAGCTAGGGAGGAGATGTTAAACCAGAGCAATTCCATCACCATTACTGGAAAAATGACTCTCAGTTTATGGTTTATTGCACTCATTGTCTCTTTTATCATATAAAGAGAATATGTCAGGAAGGAGAAAGAAGTCAGATGTGTTAAATACTACTGAGAAATTTAGTAAGTCGAGATTTAAAAAGTTTCTATTAGATTTAGTGACATGGAAGGACTTGGAGATTGTAGCAATCAGTTACATGATGGATATGGAAATCAGAGTGGAGGGGATGGCTAACTAAAAACAAGGTTGTTTAGGAATGTAAACAAGCCTTTTAAGGAGTATTTGTGAAGAAGAAGCAAGAGGGTTAATGAAGAGGGAATTAAGTTGAGAATTTTTTTTTCTATTAGATGACAGAAACTGGTGGCAAAATCTACTAGTGGAGCAGACATTGACAATAGAGGATAGGGGAAGGAAAATTTATTGTGTGAGGATTGTGAGAAGTTTATAGAGGGACCTACTCTACAGAGGAGAATACCTGTTCTAGTGAATGTACTTGGAGGCAGAAGAGGATGGGTTAATATATGTGCAGTAAAACTTTCCAAAAAGTATTGTCTATATAAAATTAGAAGTGATTTGAGCATAAAGAGAGAGGGAAGGGGGTTTAAGAATTGAGATGTGAAAAGTGTTTGCGATAATTATTATGAAGAGTGGGACAATAAGTTAAGCAGAGAAACTGGATTGCTGAGCAGTTGAGTTTTTGAGTTTGACTTTGTGGTGGTACCAGTCTTCTACAGATGGCACCTCACTTGTGTGATTGTCGCCATATAGCTAGCTCCCAGCTGCTTGAGTGCAGGCACTGAGACAGTAGATCATTGGGTTCATTCATAATACCAGGTAAGTGAAATGAAGAGTTGGAGGTCATTTAAGCTTTTGGAAAAAGATTTATTGAAATGATGGAGTATGAAACTAAGCTAGATAAAGAGGGAAGGAAAGTAAGGTACATCTAATGGACAAAGAGAACACAGAAAGGGGTTCCAATGGAAGCAAGATGCAAAGATAGGCAGTTATGTTCAGAGAATCAAACGCAGGAGTTCATAATTTCTAGAGACAGATTAATTAAAAGTAAGGACTCAGTTCAGGTATGACTGTGGGTGGCAGTCACCAGGTCAGAGAGGAGGAGAAAGTCACTGGAGAAAATGACACCTAGACATTGAGTGACCAGAACACTGAGTGGTTGACTCTGTGTTTGTTAAAGTCACCTAGAATTTACGTAGCGAAGGATCATGTGAGTCAGGTGTCAAAATCTTCAGAAACTGATGGGGAAATAAATGTATTCAGGAAGGAGGCTAGGTGGTACAGATGAAAAAGCAAAGCCCCAAAGAAGCAAGGATGTTCTTTTTCTTTTTTTCGAGAGAATTAGGGAGTAATTGGAAGCAGCAATGGGGAGTTGGTAATATGAAAAAGAACACCCAGCTATGTACTGCAGGCCAGAGTTAAGCATCCGGCATTCACATTGGTTCTTTGAGCTTGGAACAGGGCAAAGCTAGTTTGGTTGCCATGGTGATGAACACCCTGTCTCCAGGCTCATTAATCCTGTGTTCCAAACTAAGCACTTAGTGATAGCTTCTGAATAAATGCAACAAAGCTCTGCATACTGAAAAGGGCATATTCATGTTAAGCAGGGAAAAAAGGTTTTCAATTTCATTCATTAAACTTGAGTAAATAATTTAATATCTTTGTGTGTCAGTCCTCCTAGCTAATGAATAAGGATAAATGCTTAATGGAAAATCTAGCCTAATAAAGTTAACGGCATCAGCTTTCCATACAAAAGAAATTGATGTTGCCAGTATATATGCATATGAAGGGGAAAATCAAAAGGAAAATAATGTATAATAAGCATCTATGATGTGAAGTGTCAGGTATTTTAAAATAAAATGTCTCACTTAATCCTTGCAACAACCATGTGAGGTACATATTATTCTCTTTATTTTATAGATGAGGAGTCAGAAGTCTCAGAGTAGTTATATAAGGCCCCAGTTCACACAGTTGGTGGCATTCAAGCAGACCCAATTCTATCTGGTTTGAGTTCATGATGGTCCCACTGTGGCTTGCTGAATATTGTACACTGCTTATCCCTCTGAGACATTTGGCTAATTAAAAAATTAGGGAAAACGTTTGTGCTAAGATAATAGTGGCTATAGAGGAAGAAAGTTGAAATGCTGTATTAGAATTCCATTTGCTTAAAAAAATTCACTATCATAAAACGTTTTTGAAAGGTGTTTCTTGAAAAAAAGTATGAGAAGACTTCTGGGTATATTAGAATTATGTTTCATTAAAATATGTGAAAAATTGTCAATGCTTCCTTCAAAACGGGTGCCCCCAAAGCAATCATTTATCCCCACTTTGCCATTTCTTAGTACATAGAAGGTTTGGAGGTGCAAAGCAGATCCTCAACACAGAAGCTGACATTTTCCTTCTAAGTATAATGCCTTTATTTGGGCTTTTTGGATTTGCTCCAACAAAGATGTAGCTAAGTGATTGAAAATGATGTATTAAAAATCCATTAATTCATTTCCCTTAAAATTAAACTCTTTAATTAAAAGTAACACTTTGATCAATTTCTAATTTCTACCTCTAACAATGTGATATAACAAGGTTTAAAATAAATAGAAGCCATTAGGTGCAAGTTAAATATCCTTGTCACTAAACGCAGTTGTTAACAATTTTTTAAAATGCAAATACTAATTGTTTTGGTCTCATCTATATGACTATCTTAGGTCTATTTTTTAAAATTTGAGTTGCTTACTGCTGCCCAGGCAATTCCCAAGTGCTTCTCCAGTGGGAAAGTATTAATTACAGCCTTCTCTTCCTCTGTTAATATCCGTTTCCTTCTCCAATTGACTCTCTCCGCTTTAAGTTCTTTGATCAAAGGCCATATGTGACTTGCCCTGTGAGTTTTCAGTCTGGGTGTGTTATCTTTGTTTTATAACTAGAAGCCTCTGAAACCAGAAATTGAAGGATGAAATTTCCTTGAGCCTACGCTACTTTTTTTTTTTTTCCTATCAGCATCTATCAAATTTGTTTCTTACTCAGAGGAGCCTGGGTCTTATTATCCCTTGAACAATTTAAACACCATTTAGTAAAAGATATCAGATTTATAAACAGAAATGCAAGTGTTTTCTCTGTAATCTCCGTAAGTAATAATTTATGGAAGATAATCTAAACAAGGGCCCAGATTTAGAGGTAATATGGGTAAATCGAACAAGTGCCTGAGGCCCCATCTCCATTTTCCATTAAACTAACCAAGAAAACCCACAAATCTGGGACATGGCAAAAGCACCAGAATTGGAGGCTAAGAATCAAGCATAATCCAGCTTCCTGAAGTTTCTACTAATTAGAAAACTAATGAGAACAGAAACAGAGTTGACCCCTCTCTTTTCTGAGCTAAAACATCTCCCTAGCAGTCAGAGGAGGTATTAGCCCAGCCCACATGGAGCCGCACAGAACTAAGTACTTCTGGGAAGGCTCCAGAGCATACTTTTGCTTTTGTCACCAGCAGCCTTAGAAGTCCGGCAGCCCTTAGAGACACTCTAGTTAAGAAGGAAGCAACAACTAAAGAACTGCGTAATACAGGCAGGAAGAAAATTCATTTCTTAAAGCAAAGTTGAATTAACGTGAGTCTGGGCAAAAGGAAAAAATTAAGAGCCCTAGAGAAGGTATGCTTGTTCTTTATAATTTAAAATAATGACAACTGGATATGGTATTTCTATTGCATGCCTGGCACTTTATCCATATTCTCTTTTAATACTCTCAACTATCCTATGAAGTTAATACTGTTATTCTCATTTGCAAATTAAAAAACACTGAGCTGTAGATAAATTGCCTGATAATAAGACCCTTTTTGAATGGATGGACCTCGACGCAGAGCTTAGCTTTTCCCACTAGGTGGTGCTGCCTCTCATTGCACTTTAGAATCCTGACGGTTATGTAACTTGTCCTCAGACTATCCTGTTGCCTTGTTCTGTGAATCTTGTCTCCATTGTAGACTGGGTTATCAGTCAATAAGCCTGCCATTCACTCAGCTCCTTCTAGAACTGCCTCGTTCACAGCCTCTGATGAAAGGAAAGTTCAGGTTGTTATGTTCTGTAACACTGGATCGATCCTTCTTCACCACAGCCTATTAGACCAGGGGTGGTATTTGACCCAAGCTCAAATATAGATGAAAGATGAATTCAAGCATAGTGCTTAACAGCATAAGATAATTGAGTAAGATTGCCTAAGTTCAAAATCTGACCATTCCCCTTCTCCATTCACTATCTACATGAATGATGGCAAGATTTAAACTCTTTGAATCTCATCCTCATATACTAAATGGGAATATTGATAATAATCCGAGCTGATTTTAGGGAACTCAAACAAAGGCTCATGGATCTTCTTGTGTGGTTCTTTCCCCACTGCCAATGTTTGGATTGTCTAGATATGCATTTCCCAACATTCATTATATTAAACGCTGATTCTGGTATAAAAAAAGAGTAGTTCTTTGGTCAAATAAGTTTGGGAAAACGCATGTTAAATTAGACAGATTTCTATATCATAGGACTTTTCAGAATATTTCATATGTTTATGTGAATAGTAAATATACAAAGGTACACAGAATCCACAAATTTATTTAACCACAGTGCCTTTATTTTTGATACATCTTACAGTGCTAATATGCCACAGAACAGACTTCAGGAAATATTGGTTTAGAAGAATGAAATTGGGGCTTATAGCTCGAAACAGAATTCACATTTGGTCCAGCAAGAACTACATGTAACTCTGTGTACATCAATCATTCCTCCAGCTCCCCATCTGAGGGCAAATTCTATCTCACTATAGTAGGCAGAATAAAAACCTTCCAAAAATGCCCACATCTTAATTGAAATCTATGAATATGTTGCCTTATATGGCAAAAGGGATTTTACATATGTAATTAAATTAAGGACTTTGAGATGCGGAGATGATCTTGGATTATCCAAGTTGGCCCATTTCCTTAAAATTGGAAAATCTTTTTTTTTTTTTTTTGGCTGTAGTCAGAGGAAATATAACTATAAAAAAAAGGTCAGAAAGATTATATATGAAAAAGACCCTACCCACCATTACTGGCTTTGAAGGTGGAAGAAGGAGGCAATGAGCCAAGAAATGTGGATAGCCCCTAGAAGCTGAACAATGCAAAGAAATAGATTCTTCTAAAGAGACTCTAGAAGGATCACAGTCTCCCTGACTCTTGATCTTAGGTCACTGTATTAGTGTTTTCCAAAAACACTGAACCAACAGAGAGAGACAGAGAGATCTTTTAAGGAATTGTCCCATGAGATAATGGAGGTACAAGTCCAAAATCAGCATAAACCAGTAGGCTACCCAGGGAAGAGTTTGCAGTTCAAGTCAAAGGCAGTCTGCTGGCAGAATTCTTTCTTGTTCAGAGGAGGTCCATCTTTATTTCATGCAGACCTTCAACTGATTAGATGAGGCCCACCTGAATTTTAGAGAGTAACCTGCTTTACTCAAGTCCACTGACTTAAATGTTAATCTCACCTAAAACAAAACAAAACAAAACAAAAAAAACATCTTCACAGAAATATTCAGAATAATGTTTGACCAAATATCTGGGCACCGTGGCCCAACCAAGTTGTCATATAAAATTAACCATCAGACTCCTCAAGACCTGTGTTGGACTTCTGACCTAAAAACTATAAGATAATAAACTTGTGTTGTTTTAGGCCACTAAATTTGTGATAATTTGTTACAACAGCAATAAGAAATGAATACACTCACTTTCTTCCCATTATAAGCATAGTCATCTACTGTAATTCTAGTCATTTCCTGCTAGGGACTTGGTCATCTGTCTCTTGAATTTGGTTTATTTCTCTATTTCCATCATCCAGGATGGATTTCAATTTGACATAGATTACTAATCCAAACTTAACCTTACAGCTCTTGACCTCCTCAGCTCTAACAACTTTCAGGTCAACCATCAACTCATGTGATTACATCTTGGTCCTTTATATTGGTCCAATATTTTCACTTCCTATCTTTTCGACCATTATTCCCTCAGTGGCACTTTACTACTTCTTTCATGTCATAGTGGCTCTTGTTCCTTATACCTCTTTTTATCCAGGTTTTCCAACGTCTCCTAGTTTCATTTCTTTTCCTCCTCCATCTAGGCTTCCTGGTTTATGACTTGAACAACTGTCTTACCAATATTATGACTTCTTTGTCATAATAGGATTCTTCCGGGCTAGTATAGACCTACTTATTGTTAAATATCTAGAAAAATACATTAAAACTTACCAAAAAAAAACCTTTTACAACAGCTATGTAAACTATATGAACAAACTATAAACCAAAGAATGAGTAAAATTTCTATTTATTACATCATCAAAGGGGAAGAATTGAGATATGCATTTTTGGTGAGATGCCATATACTATACCCTCTTCAAAAAAGACAGATGCCCTTCCCAAGAGTTAGTGAAAGAGGTTGATTTCAGTGTTCAGTGTCTAGCTTTGGTGTGCACAAATTCTCTCTCCTCTTAACTGCTTTATCAATCTATATCCATTGAGAATACAATTCACAGCATCCAACATGTCAGGAATTAGAGAAGATCCTGTATTCTCAGATGATTAGTCACTACCTGTCTTACAGAGCTCTCAAGTATGAAGATGATAAAAGGAACTCCAACTGGGAGGCTATGAAAAATACACTGGCCCACAGGGAAGAAACGTTACCCAGGCAACTCAGGAGAGGATAATTCTGACTCTGCCTTTCTGCAAGAAACAGACAAAAAATTTTGAAGCCCTCTGCTTAATTCCATCCAAAGTTTGAAGGAGACATGGCCTCTATGAAACCTAAGCAGATTATGGGTTGAGATAAAGGCAGAAATGCAAAGAGAGCCAAAGGAAATAATTTCCCTCTTCCATTTAGGGACTATCTTAAACCTTTAGGTAGTTACAGCTCTAGTTTCACCAGCTCGGATATAGACAATATCACACATGTACCCTTGGGTTAAACAATGCTAATCCTCTACAGATTGTATTAACAGGAAGTCTTTCCCCCCAGGTCTACTTTCATGATATGAATCCCCAGCAAGGACTTACCTCAATTCAAGCAATAGTTTTTTTGATAAGCCATTAGACATAGAAAGAATCCAGGTGTTCCCTCTGAACTAAAGGAATCCTCACTCATGGACCAGAATGCTGGTGGCCCCAGAGATGGGCTTCATCACCATTGCTTTGTGGTGCTGCCGCCACTGAAGAGGACAGGCCAACTCTGGCTTGACTAATTTCTTCTCATGTAATTGATTTCTGCTAACCTAGTGCCCCCTTCTCATTTTGCCTCAGGAATGGGAGCATCTCTCCCATTTATACCTTATCATCTCCCTGTCTTATTCCAGTCCTGCCTCCACCAGGCTAGGACCATTCACCTCTGCCTCTGAGCCATCTAGGCCTCCCCTTGTTCTGAGTCCAGAGAAGATGGAGTTTTACTCCTAGGTAGACCAAATCTGTGGTCTTAAAACACACACACACACACACACACACACACAAGAAACTTCTTAGGGTTAATTTTTTTTCAGTTGAATGACAATAGCAGTATTCATTTACTTCAGTGCAAACACCATCTCAATCATAAGATGTGGTCTGACTTGATGAACCCAACAAGAATAGCACAAAGAAGTATAATAGTACATTTTCCAAAGTCTGAGTTATTCAGTCTTATCTATGGTTACTTTACTAAATTTTAATCAATGTTTTTTTGAAATGAAAAAGATAAAAAATAAAATAAGTATAAAGTGACTGAGCTCAGTGCCAGCATTGGAAATGTTCACATCTAGGAAGATAATTTTACCTTAAGGTCGAATAAGTTAAAAATAAACATAAAAATAAACATAGATTCTATGAGAAAAAGACTATATCCCAATGGATAAGAAGCAATATTCTGTGGAGTTGACAGATAAGCTTTGATATGAAAAAGATTTGCTTCAGAAGACAGAAGGAAATAGTTTGTGATATTTACTTCATGTTTTCAATGTGTTTTAAAAAATACAGGTAGCTGTTAAGGAAGAAATTTGTTATGAGAACAGACTATATAAAAAATGGCTTGGTTTAATAAGCATTTATAGCCAAGCTATTCTCCTAATCCTTCACTGGCCCTTTCTAAAGTATTGTTGCCTGAATTTATTTCTCTTTTCCATGTTTAAACACTGGCAGGCCCCAGGCCTCAGTTGAAGATGCACTTTTCCCTTCTAAAATCACCTTAATAAATATTATCTGGTGCCATAGCTTCAACCATCACCAAATGGTGCTCAGTCCCACATTTATGGCTCCCAACCTGACCCTCTCCTCTGAACTCCAGCTCATATAACCCAACTACACTTAAACTTACCATGTTCAACCTGGAACTGTGTTTCCTGTCCTGGCTTGCATGCTCTCCATCTTAATAAATGACGATTCTGTTTTTCCAGTTGCTCAAGCCAAAAGCCTAAGAGGCATCCATATTTCCTCACCTTCCCTCACACCCCACACCCCACAATACCTGTTGGTGCCACCTCTCCACTTGGACCACTCAAACCCCCTACACTGAACCTCCTTCACTGAAGACGCATTACTTCCTCCTGGACTCCAGTAGTAGACTTCCAATAATTTTTCTACTTTCATACTTGCTTCTTTTACAGTCTACCCTCCACACAGCCAGCACGAAGGATCTTTACCAAAAAAAAAAAAAAAAAAGCTAAATTTGATCATTTCCCTCCTCAGAGCTTCTTCTCTCACTTAGAACACAGTCTAAAGTCTTTCCGTGACCTCTGAGCCCGACGTCGTCTGATCCCTGCTTGCTCCTCCAGTGCTATTTCCTACCACTCTCTCTGTTACTCACCTCTTTTGATGGATGCTTGCCTTCTTTGCGTTTTCTGAACACATCCAGCTTGTTCCTACCTACTTCCAAGTCTTTTCTCTTATTTCTTTTGCCAGGAAAGTCTTTCTCCTACTGTTCAGATGGTTTACTTCCTTGTTGCACACATCACATTCTCAAAAAACCTTGACATTAAAAGTGTCATTTTCTTCCTTCATTATTCTCCATCACTTTACCCAGCTTTATTTTTCTTCATAACACATCATGACCTGTAAATTTTGTATATGCGTATATATATATATATGAATTAACTTTTTCATCGATCTTCTTCATTAGCATGTAAATTCCATGAAGTTAGGGATATTTTTTGTCTTGTTTATTATGGTATTCCCAGAGCTTAGAACAGTAGTGGCAAATAGTAGAACCTCAATAAATACATGTTAAATGAATAAATGTACCAAGCACCAGAAACACTAATACAAATAGAAAAAGCATTTGTTCTCAAAGATTTTAAAATGAGTAAGCAGACACCCAAATATGTTACCTATTAGAGTGAGATAATAAATTTTTACAGTGGAGAGACAAGTAGCACAGTCTCGGGGTAAAGGAAGGTTTTCTGGAAGACAAGACACTGGACCTTGAAGATGAGTGAAGTTAATCAGTCAAAGAAGAAATTAAGGTCATAGCAGGTCAAGGAAACAAAATAAGCAAAGGTGTTCGCACAGGACTACAGGATGCTCAGTAATTAAAGCAAAATGTTAGACAAAGGATAGTAAGATAGAAGCCCTGGTGTCCTTGTCTCTTATGATATAAAGCTTAGACTGTATCATACAGAAAATGGAAAGATCTCACAGGATTTTAAGAGAGATAATATTCATCATCTATAATTCTAAGAGTAATATATTTAAATATGCATTTAAACATGCATTTAAATATATTACTCTTAGAATTATAGATGATAAATTGGAGAGCATAAGAGCCTATGGCAGAAATGCAAATGTACAAACTAGGTAGTTGTAATAGAATAGGAAGTAATAGTGCCAAGATTTGGCGATTGATGAGAAGGGACCAGGGAATGAAGAAGAAGTAGAAATGAAAGTTGAACTTTTTACTTTCAGTTTGATTTGCTCAGGCCATAATGGTGCTATTTATTGAAATACAGCTTATAGGAGTGGCAGGATTAAGAAGGAAAAGAGTTTAGTTAAGGACATGTTAAATTTTAGTGTTCAATAGGACCCTAGATGGATTTGATGGGAATGTAGTACGTATAGGTCTGAAGCCCAGGGGTCAACTCAAGGCCGGTTATATATTCCTTAGCAGCTTTATTGTGATATAATTCACTTATATACAATTCACTGACTTAAAGTGTGCAATTCAATGGTTTTTAATATATTCACAGAGTTATGCAACTACCACCACAATTAATTTGAAAACATTTTATCCCCAACAAGATATATATATCCTTTAGCAATCACCCTCCATTTTCCTCCAGCCTCTCCTCCTCAGCCCCTTAGCCCTGGGTAACCACTAATCTTTCTGTCTCTGTGGACTCACCTATTCTGGACTTTTCTATAAATGGAATCTTACAACATGTAACCTTCAGTATCTGACTTTTTTCATTCAACATATTGTTTTCAATGTTTTTTGAAATGGTGAAATGAAATAATGTGTTTATACTTCACTCATTTTTATTGCTCAATAATATTTCATTGTATTGACACACACATTGTTCATCCAGTTAATGGGTGTTTGGATTGTTTTCATATTTTGGTTATTACTTATAATGCTGCTATGAACATTCATGTACAAATGTTTGTGTGTACATAGGTTTTCATTTCTATTGGATATATACCCAGGAGTGGAATTGCTGGGTCATGTAGCAACCCTGTGTTTAACTTACTGAGGAACTGCCATAATGTTTCCAAAGTGACTGCACCATTTTACATTCCCACCATTAGTGTAGGAGAATTCCTATTTCTCCATATCCTTGTTATTTTCTATCTTTTTGGTCATTGCCATCCTAGTGGGTATAATGTGATATCAGACTATGTTCTTTTTTTTCCCCCATTTCTCTGATGGCTAATAATATTAAGGATCTTTTCATGTGACTGTTAATATATCTTCTTTGTAGAGATGTCTATTCATATACTATGCTCATGTTAAAATTAGGTTATTTCTTTTTATTATTGAGTTGTAACAGTTACATATTCTAGATATAAGTCTCTTACTAGATATATAATCATTCATATAATGAAGTTTAGCTAAAAAACATCAAAAGAAATTGGAGGGTAGTTAAAAATGAAGAATAGTTGTTAAAAGATGGAAAAAGTATATATATACTTATAACATAAGAGCGAAAAATTGATAAGAGAAAAGGTGGATAAATAGTAAAGGTAATATTTGTGGAGCAACATTCAATGGCTGGGCATGTGATCGATTACAAAGATGGAAGTATTGGCCTTGAATTCAGGGGGAGACCCCTCTTCTCTAAAAAAAAAAAGGGACAAGGTAAAGGTAGACATTGAATCAGTCAGCATTTTTGTTTGTTTTACTGCAACTCACAGAAACTTGATTCAGCTGTGGTAGAAATAACTAGTGTTCATCAATATCTAATTGTTTTCCTCTCCAGGCTCATGGAAGACCAACCACACTTTCTAGTCTAGTCCCCTTGCAGTTTAATGGGATCATATGACTCTTCTACCCAATGTCATTTGAACAAAAGAAGTAAGAGTCACTTCCAGACATAGGCAATGAAAAATCCATATAGGATCTTTAAAGTATGTTTTCCCAATGGTGTTGTGATAGTGGAGGAAAACTCAGGTAGAGGTGGTGAAGCCACAGACCAAGGTAGCTTGGATTCCTGAAAGATCAAATAGAGGACATTGGTTCTGGAACTACAGTGGACTATGAGGGCAAGAAATAAGCTTATTGCATTAAACCACTGACATTTGAATGTTCTTACAACAGCATAATTTAGTCTATCCTGATTAAATCTTATCTTAAGGAAAATTAAGAATGCATTGGCAATCAAGGAAGAGTTCAGTAACCTAGCCAAGGGAAGGCTAGAGATACAACTGGGCAACTACAACCAGTGATTCCAACTGGGTTCAACAGGGTGAAGATGTATAAGCCTTTGACAGGAAAGCCACTGCAACGATTGTAAGAGCAGAATCAGCTCAAATTGGTCCTATCCTGTTTCTAACAGACACAAACCAAAGTTTAAACCTTGGATACACCACTTAGGAGTAACACTTGTGAACACTTAACTACTCCCCACTATGGAACCAAAGATCAGGGGCATGACTAGAACCCGAGCACAGGAACCCTTTCAAAAGAGAAAGATCCACTGTCTAGGAAGATCCGGTGCTGAAACCCCTTATAAATCTTGCCCTGATCCTTGGTTGGGGGAGACAAATTTGTGCCTTGTCTCCTGTCTCCTTGCCGGTAGACTTCACAATATAAGCTATTTTTATTTTCTCCAAAGCTGGTGCCATAATATTGGTTTCTACACACATTGGGCAGCGAGCCCTTGCTTGTAGCAGCATCAAGATATTTGGTAATGGTAGTGCATTCCGCCCCAGAAGATTTAGGAATTGTGAGTGCAAATATGTTAGATGGGTCATCTGCAGGTATTGCAAGATGATGTCAGGACAGAAATAAAAACAAAAAAGACTGAGCTGCACACCTATGTCTTCAGTGAAAGGAAGAGAATGACTAGGAGTTTGAGATCGTAGATAAGAAGAGATAAAGAATAACCCCAATGGGTGACACAAAACTTAACGAATGAGCGGTTGTACACGAGAGTGAAAAGGTAATCGTTCAGAAGTACCATTGTTGATCTAGAAGAAGGTAGTTCTCAACTCCAGACCCAGGAGAATGTGAGTGTTAGAGAAATGGGGCCTTAGAGGAAATGGTATTTAATTTAAGATTTCATTTAAGACAAGACTATAAAAGATAGAGGAAAATATATTTGCCATAGACTGTAGATTGAAAGGGCAAAATTGAAACTAGAACAAAGCAGCCAACTGGAAATATGCTTTGGTGACAGTTAATAACAAACTTGACACTGCACAAAATTGCATCCTTGACAAAGAAGCAGACTTGAGAAACAATCCCAGAACACACAGAAAATGAAAAGCCCTGAATATGAAAAGAAATCTAATCTTTGAATAATAGATGTTCCTAAAGAATGCTCATTGTTAATAACAACTGAGACAATATGTGTAAAACTCCTAGTGAACACTTGAAAAATAACAGACATTATTAATATTTTCACAAAGAAACACTGAACAAATGTGCTGTCTTTTACCTGCACAAAAGCCTATACAAACATGGTTCTGAACTGAGGCAGGTGAAGTTCAAGCTGATGAGGATGAAGACATCTCTGACAAAACAAATAGCTAATGAGAATTCTAAACTTCTACCCGAAGTTAATAAATTGAGCCAAATTCTTACTATTATAACCCATGATAGTAATCTAGGTTTCCTTATGTTCTCACACATATTAGGGGCCACTATAACCAAGGAAACTAAAAACTCTTCACTTGTCTTGTGTTTTATCTAAGAAAAGTGTAATTTTTTACGGTGGTGTTAAAAAGAAAGCTATGGGTATTTTTACGCATGCATTTGAGAATTGGGGTTTAAAAAATTGTGAGAGAAAATTTCTTATCAATGACTATAACTTGATAATCAGTGGGTGATGAACATTATAAGCAAAAAGAGGTTTTATAATTTTCAATTTATAAAAAAATTGCTTTCTTTCAAAATATGACCAATATTTTAAAACAGAGTAGAAGAAAAGCTATTTTCTCTAAAAAAAATACATTTATGTGGAGATGAAATGGGTAGGTTTAGTTCCTGGCTAAAATAAATAAAAATAAATAAATATATATATATAAGCTTAGATATTTCTTTAATTACATATCAAATTTCAGTAATAAAAATAGTAAAAGTATACAAACAGGTGAACAAATAATAAGTAGATTACCTGTAAAAGAACTCAAAATTTGGTGAGCTTCCCTTTCTTTATAATGTTCAATATTAGAAAAGAGTAGAACAAACTTATAGATTATCATGGAGAAAACTACCCAAGAATTCTACACTCTTTAAATATTATTTTTAACATAGGATGGCAATGGAAAAATAGTCTCAGGTTATTTGAGTTCTTAGGAAATTTCCCAAAAAGTGGCCTGACTAAAAAATTTACTGGACACACATGATTATTAACTGGATCATGCAAAATATGTGGAATGTATTCATAAAACAATTTTATTTTTATTTTCCAGTGTTTCTTTAAATTATTCAGAGGATCTAGTTTCTCCCCTATAGTGGGAGGAAAACTCAGGTGGGTCCATAATTTTCTCAGGTAACTCTCTTAGGTAAGAAAAGATATACAGTCACTTTAAGTCTCACAGGTCAGTCTCAGTTCAAAAGGTGGTTATCCAGGGCTAATAATTCAAGCTCAGTTTAAAACTGAGGATCCTCCCCTCTCCTCTTGCTGGTCTGCTGCAGACTGACAGAGCACAGCTGTGGAAGGGTGCACACTCTCTGCTCTCAGCACTTCTGCTACTTCTTATCCGTCTTACTGATGGTGGTTTCCAACCCCTGCAGAGTTGATACAAGGGGAAGGGAGAAGAAACAAGAAGAGCAGGAAAGGTCCTTCTTCTAGAATCTAGCTTGGCCACCTTCTGAAGATGGCAGATGTTTATAGCACTGCGAGCCGATGAACGCCTAGAAATAAATGAAAATAACTGTAGTTTAGAAAATCAAATGTAGTAGCCAAAATTGTTTCAGAAAGATCCCTTTTATTATTTTTGAAAATAAACACAAAAAGATTAACAACCCTAGATTAAATTAATAAATTTGGGGAAGTAGGGAGCAATTGGTAGATAAGAAAAACAATGGGATGAGTTTCTGGTTTTCCATTAAGTGCTACAGGGACACACACTGTCCAGGTATTCAGCCATGCTTCCCACCTTGAGCACTGGACCAGCTCACCACTGCAGCACCCCAGCTTGCTCTAACTGAGACAGCACCTTTTAGGCAACAGGTAGACTTTTCAGTGTAGCTACAAATGCACTATTTCTCCTTTCTTTGGTGATGGGTAGTCAATTAAAACAACTTGCGCAGGGCATTCATAATATATCATGCACTGGCTGCTAGGATTCAATTTAGTCTTTCCTGTGTAGGTTGGGGGTAAAACAGGCTGCGGGGAAAAACAGGCTGCTTAATTCATGGGGTCCAGTGCAAAATGAAAACGTGGAGCTTCTTGTTTAAATATATTCTTAGGAATTTCAAGATGGAAATGCAAAGCATTAATCCAAGCATGGAGCCCTTCTAGGTGAGGGGCCATGTGTGAAGCCAGCCTGACCAAGGATTGCTGCCTCACAGGATGGCCCATATTTCTGCGTTTTTAGTTAGAGGCCAAAATGACCTTCACTTCCAAGTTGTAATAATTTAAATACTGTTTATTGGTTAAAAAACTTTTATAATTAACCCTGACAAACCATGGAAGACTAGATCGAGGTTACAGGACTAAATATAATGATTTTAACTTTGACAATGTAAATTTTAGTTGTCAGAAATGAGATGTATAACTAAAGGAGAAAAATAGCTTGGAGATGTCCTTATTTTATAAGACAGCTGGCAAAAGATGATATAATAAATTCATGGATAGAGACTTAAGTATAAGAAACTTTTAATTTAATATTTCAACAGAAGAATTGAAATGTGAAGCTATCAAATATTAAGAGGAAGAAAGATTAGGAAAAATAAAAACTTGTCTTTGATATCAGAAAGTAAAAAATACTATCTAAATTTAATAATAAATAGTTTAATAAGTAAATTAGCTGGAACAGAGGTAACTGCCAAAGGATCTAAAATAAACATAGTTAAAAGAGGTGTCTTTGTAAATACATCTATTCTAGAAAACTATCAATCAAGTTCTTTTTGTACTTTTTATTATTTTGACATGTGCTTTATTATTTAATAAAAATAATTTCAAAGTATCAATGTAAGTTAATTCAAGAGGAAAATATGGTATAAAAATGGTTATTCAAGAAAATAGATAATGTAATTTCCCTTATATTTTGGTTCCCAGTGCTGGGCACACATGTGGGCAGTGCTGTTTAAAGACATGTAGCTACTCAATTGCAAAAGTTTACTTCAATTACTTTTAAGGTGAAAAAATAAAACTCAAACTTCTTATATGGTCTAAAACGTCCAACATTATGTTTGTAGCTTCAACTTTATGTTCTATCTTTCTTCCTCTCTCTTTCTTTCTGTTCCTTGAACATGCCAAGCTTATTTCCCCATTTGGCCCTTCGTACTTGCTGTTCCCTCTGCTTTAATGCTTTTCTCCCAGATATTTCATGGTTCCTCGGGTCAGAAGTCGGTTACTCAGTAGCCAACCCTAATGGTCACTATCATTAAGGCCTGTTTTATTTTCTTCATTATATCTATCACTATCTGAAATTATCTTGTCACATATTTACTCATATGTTTATTTTCTATCTTTCAACTTGCATGTAAATTATTTGATAGCAGGGATCTTGATCATTTTATACACTGTCATCTCTATGTACCTAACACAGTATAGAAACAATAAATATTTGCAGAGAAAATGTATGAGTCTTGAAATGAGAGCATTTCAAAGAATGAATGAAATGTTCATCAATGTTGGGCTAGTTGGGACCAAAGATGTAGGGAAAGTTTAAACCCCTAGAGAAACCAGAAAATGTGGTAAGAGTCCTCATTTTTCCTCTTCTAACCTACAAGGTGAAAGGGGCTGGACTGAAGATAAGAGATAAAGAAACACTTTAAATGTAGAACTGCGACAACCCAATCCCCAGTGACATTTATGCTGGGACATTAGGTTGAAGAGGAAAGTGCATTCCTGAGTCAAGGAATAATTTAAATCTAGATAGTGTCTCCCTGACAGAGGTGGTGGGCTCTGAAATGCAGAATGTTTAAGGAAGATATACACAAAGAAAGCAGAAACAAAAAACATTAGCAGCTGTTCAGCAGATCTCTGCCTTTTCCAGCCTCTGAAAGACTGAGCACAGTGAAAAACAGCAACACTGTTTACACACTGGGGTTTATCGGAGAGGTACAAATGAGGTAAATTGGTGGAAAGTCCAAGAAGTGGGAGATTCAAGAAGAGAGCACCCTAGTGTTTTAGATCTAATAGAAGGTTTGGATCTGATAGATCTAGTAGAAGTCCTGGATAAAACCGCCTCCATCAAAAGTTAGTAAGCTGAGAGGGTATTCTGTAAACATGGCGACTGAATATGGGTGACTGCCCATTCTCCTCCAATCCCAACCCCTACACTTTTATTTTGGAAGTTCGTTATTTAGCTTTTCATTTGCCTTTATTTATGTGAAATTTAACACACACACACACACACACACACACACACACACACACACACACGATGTAATTTGTACTTTTACCACATTGCCAGTCTTTGTTTCCAGTACTTTTATTAAATCATTCATTATTTCTCCACTGATTGGTACTGCCCCACCTGCATTACAGATGTTTTTTGTAAATAAGTTTGTTTCTAGGCTCTACAGTATACTTCATTGGTCTAACTGTCTCTCCGTGCATCAGTACGACAATGCTTCGATTACAGTTTACTTGGCTATCTGGTAGGGTAAGTACCCCTTCTTCATCACCTCTTCTTTCCTTCTCATTCTTTTCACTTTTTTCCCCCTAAATTGATTTGCTCTTTAATTTCTGAAAATTCTATGAAAATAATGTTTTAATTGAATTAAGTTTATAGATTAATTCAGGAAAAATTGCCATCCTTACAATATTGAATCTTTCTATCAATGTATATAACAAAACTTGCCATTTATTTAAATTTAAGTTCTTTGCCTTTAATAAAGTTTTTATCATTTTATCCATAATGATTTTATTTATATCCCAAAATATAAATGAGAAAAACACAAATAACTCGATGAAATATGGGCAGAGGTTATATGAATTGACAATTCATACAAGTGGAAATCTTGTTGCATGTAAACATATGAGAAGACACTCAAATTCACTGGGAACCAGAGGAATGCAAACTAAATTAGAATGCCATTTTCTTATCATCTAATTGGCAAATATTAACTGTTTGGCAGCATCAAGTGTTGGAAATAATGTTGCAACTTTAAACTGTACTGATGGACATATAAATTGATATAACCACTGATGAATATAATTTAATATAAGTGAAAATGTTCATAGGCTACTACCCAGTAATTCTATTTCTCTCTTTTAAGAAATGCCTAAAAGGTATTTGTTAGTATGAAAAAACTAAAATAGCTATCTTTAGTAGAGAAATGGCTTAACTATAGTTTAATTATACAATGTAATTCTATTCGGCAGTTAAAATGGAAAAAAAATCAGCTCTCCATTCAAAACCACAATGACTGATCAAAATAGGTTGTAAAAGTGTGATACCACTTCTATAGTTTTTAAGAACACAAAATAATCATATACTGTTGTTTATGGATGAACATATGAGTAAGAAAAGAACAAAAGTTTATGAGAAATGGCAAAAATCAACTTAGTAATGATCTCTGTGGAGAGCGAAAGGGAAGGAAGAAAGAAGAAATGGGCAAGGTTTTTACTGTAAAATTTTATCTTGGAAAAAAGAAAACTAAAGCAAATATGGCAAAAAATAATATCTGTCAAATATGGGTAGTGGTATATAAATGTCTGTTATAATATTTTCTGAGATTTTCGATACATTCAAATTATTTCATCATTTGTAAAAAATCTAAGATTTGATGCTAATGTAATAACAGATATTTAGATGTAGAAACAGTAGATTTCTAGCCTACCTCCATTTTAAATATAAACAAAATACTTTTGAATTGTAAATAAATATGGGAATTTCTAGAAATGCAACTACGGTATAAATCAAGGCCAAATTAGACTTGGATTTACTCAGAATTTACCAATTTTTTTTTCTCATTGCAGAATATCATATATTATGGCAATGATGTTTGTAGTATTCGAATTACAATACAAAATATCTGTGTAAGTTCAAATATGTAGCTGTTAGGATTTTACACATGGTTCAAGCAAATCACTACATTATGTCATCTAGGATAGTTATTAACATTGAATTTTACACAGCATCAATGTAATTTATTTATGTTACTTGTAACAATCATAACTATGCAGTGATATTATTAGAAATTATTTTCGTTTGCCTATACTTGTTAGCTAGGCACTATATTTGTTTTTAAAAGATTATGTGTGAAGGTAGATGATATTATCTATGGATTTTACTGCAGAATAGGAAAGGCATGTCTGAAAGAGTTAAGAAGCACTGGTCTGGCCTCATCCTCTACCTCTCCACTGATCTCCCCACTCATACCCAAGATCTTTAGGAAATCAAGTGCATTTGGACAGGGAGGAAGGCTGGGGCTGGTTCAGAGATATGCAATGGGGGATGTAGAGTCCCTCACCATCTGGGAAGATGGAGAGATGACAGTTTTTGCAGTAGCAGAGACCTCTTCCTGCTTCCACTATCATGGAGCTTTTGAGGTGACAGAACTTGAGGGAGATGTTGATGGCTCTGAGGGCCAGCTCGTACCCTGTAGGGAGTAGAAAAGTCCAGCAGATGGAGCCACAACAATGACTGAGCACCAATGATCAGTCAACCTAACCATGGGCATTTGGAGGCAGTTCAATTTTATTTGGAAAAAAATAAAGAAATGTGAGTTCTCGTAACTAGGATTCATGAAATCGATTTTATCTGTTTGGAAGGAAATGAAAGGATATTATCACACATTATGGGAGGACAGAACGCATTTAATATTGACTGGTCCTATGTCCCTCAGTAATCCTGGTTTCAGGATTATCTTTTCCCTTGGGCCTGGCCTGGCTGGCGAGGAACCACTTCTTATGGCCAGCTCCCATTTTCTTCTGTTTCTTCTGTCCTATCTCCCATCTTTGTCCCATTCTAAGTACATGCAAATCTTTGTTTCCTTCGTCCACAGATGAAATCTGAAAAGTCCTTGGTCTTTATCAAGCAGTGCAAATTGAAATTTTTATCTGTCCCATTTGCTATCATTCCAGACTACTTCTGGAGACCGTCTTGCATAAATTAGAAGGTTTGTGAAAACCTTCTCTTATTAAAAGTTACCTAACCTCAGAAATAATTAACCCCGCTCCTGTAGAATGAGAATTCGTTGCATATTTTTGGGGCCTATAGTTTACAGAATATAGAGAAAAACTTTTAGGGAAAGAAACCTTGTTTCTGCCTGGAAAGACTCTACATTATAAGAATGTCAATTCTTCCTAAATTGATGTCTATGCCAAAATAAGTTCCAGATAAATCAAATGTTAAACATTTTTCAAATCTATTAAAAAACTAAGTTATGATTTATCTGGATAATTATGAAATCTCTGAGAGGAGCAGGTCATTCTAATACTTTAAAAAAAAACTCATTTGTTTTGAATTTGACTTTCTAAAGTTAACATCAGTGTATTTAAGAAAAGTCAAAATAAACTGATTTAAAAATTTATAGCAATTATGATAGCACAGGCTTATACTATAGTTTAATGAAGGGCTCATATAAATGTAAACAAAGCAGAAAAGCTTCAGTGTATAAAAGGACAAACTTTGGGCAATTGACCAAAGAAGAAATACCACTAGTTAATAATTAAAGAGAAAGTATTCAAATTCTAACAATCAAATGAATTCAGATTTTTTTAATTCTTTAAGTTTAATTTTTTAAATTAAATTTATTGGGATAACATTGGTTAATAAAATTGTATAGGTTTCAAGTGTACAGTTCAATAATATGTCATATGTATATTGCATTTTGTTCACCACCTAAAGTTCAATTTCCTTCCATCACCATATTTGACCCCCTTTAACCATATTTATCTCCCCTCTCCCCACTTTCCCTCTCGTAACCACTAAACTGTTGTCCGTGTCCATGAGTCTCTGTTGGAATTCAGATTTTTTTAAAAGACCATTTTTTACTTCCAAATTAACAAAAAAATAAAAAAAATTTTAACGTATAACAACACACTGGTGAGTGAAATAACACTCTTCCATGTCAATGAGAGATATAAATATAACTTTTGGTAATTATTCATAAAGGCTCTTACTATAGTTTATGTTTCAGCTTAATGACTATTTTGGGGGAATTTATAGCAAGGAAATAAGCCTAAAATTTACATATAAATTTTATTAATTGTAGCATTAGTTATAAGATCAAAACTTTGGGAAAAAAATCTCCACAAGCAACTATAGGGTAAACCCTCTTTATGGAATGGTATTAGTTATTTGAAAGTAGTATTTAAAATAATTATATAACAACATGGAAGTGTTTGTAATAGTAAAAAAAGGCAACATTAGGCAATAAAAATATTAAAATGCAGCTAATCTAATTGTCATTTAGGAAAACAAACTTTTCAAACACAATAAGATCTCACTACACGCCCACTAAGTTGACTAAAATTAAATAGCCGAAAATACCAAATGTTGTCTTAAGTGTGGCACCATAAGAACCCTCAGGCATGGTTTATAGGAGGGGAATCTGGTATAACACCTTCTGTTTGACACCATCTAAGGAAGTTGAAGATGTGTAAACCTGATTACCTAGCAATTCTGCTCATAGGTGTAGAACCCAGAGAAACTCCTTTACATGAGCACCAGGGTACAAGAATCTACAAGAATACTTGTTGCAGCAGTGTATAAAATAGCTTAACATAGCTTGAAACTAGAAATGCCAATCGCCAGTAGGATGGATGAATTGTGGATTACTTGTGCTGTGAGGCTGAACACAATAAAATGAACAAAGGAAAGCTAAATATCAACACAGATTATTTTCACAAACATAATGTTGAATGAAAGAAGCAAGTTATAAAAGAATACATGTTTATTATTTCATTTATATAAAACGCAAAAGTAAATGAAACTAAACTATCTTGTTTAGAGATACATACAGAGGTGGTAAAACTGTAAAGAAACGCAAGGACATAATTATAATAATCAGAATAATCTACAGGATGGAGGAGTTGTGGTAGAGAAGGATACATAAGAAAGTGGAGGGCTTCTCTGGGTCAGGTGATGTTTGATTTCTTCATCTGGGATGTGATTACATGGGTGATGGCTTTACAGTATTTTTTAAACTGCACATAGATATTTTTATATATCATGTAATGCATCTTATACATTATGAGTTGAATTCTATCCTCTCCCTCGCCTCCCCCAAAAAGGAAATATGTTGAAGCCCTAATCCCCAATACTTCAGTATGTGACCTTGTTTGAAAATAGGGTTGTTTGCAGGTGTAATTAGTCAAGATGAGTAGGAGCAAGATGTACCCCTATTGCCATATGACCCATGTCCTATATAAAGACACATAAGACAGCCATGTGAAGGCACAGAGACACAGACAGAACGCAGTGTGAAGATGGAGGTCCACCTTGGAGTGACACATCTCCAAGCCAAGGAACACCAAGGATTTCCTACCATCACCAGCAACTAGGAGAGAGGCATGAGAGAGTTTCTCTCTCAAAGCCCTCAAAGGGTGCCAACCCAGCCACTATCTCAATTTCAAACTTCCAGTCTCCAGAACTGTGACTTAATTTCTGTTATTTTAAGCCACCTGGTTTATGGTACTTTATTACGACAGCTTTAGGGAACGAATACATTGTATTTCTGCGTTAAAAAATATTTTTAAAAAATTTCCTGAGTATGTTATGGTCTCTAATTTCTTGAATAAATCACATAATCTAAAATAAAAAAGTAGTCAAATCATCCTATTTTATGTATTCCCTGGATATGTAACAGCGCTGAAAGACAACTACTATAAAAATAAGGATCTCCTATTCGGAAAAGAAAACTGCACAGCATATATAGTTATATCAAGAGTTCCAGGGTCAATTGTAAATGTCCAAATATATTTTAAAAAATAAAGAATGTAGTTTGTTCCAAGTTGGCCTGTAAAATTTCATCCTGACCCTTTGGTTCCCTTTCTTACTGGAAACTCTCCAGCATTTGAAGCGACCCTGCCTGTTGCTTCTGGGGAGACATTCTTATTCATTGTGTTTCACTCCAGAGAAAAGAAGGGCTGACCTGAAAGGAGACCCGACCCGGAACTTCTCCTGGTCAGAATGCTGACCAGCACAGACCGCTCCGTGAATGACGGTCTTTCATTATAATCCTGCTTTCTGCAAGTGAGGGCACTGACAGTCGGAGAGTTTACAGAGCGATGTACTTGTGGAGACCTCACTGGGGTTGAGGGGTGGGAATGATTGTGTATAGGATACTGAGTATGCTTGTAGGAGTGCTGCCTTTCACAAATACGTTCCATATGATCAGAGGACGCCATAAAAAGGGGGCATAAAGAAGCAATATGTGGTGAACAGATTTTTTGAATTGACAAAATATAACATCGTTTCTAAACTACTTTCAGGTTTTCAAATACCAAAAGAGAGTAAAGCACAGGAAAATTTTCTTCTAGAAGACTAATGAGGTAGAGTAGTACAGTAGTAAGAGATTATGAAGACAGGCCATCTGCTTTCCAAACTTCGATCTATTGCTTCTTAGCTTGGCGTAGTTATAAGCCTAAGTGCAAATTTCATCTACAAAATTAGGGTAAAAATTGCACATCCTGTGAAGGATTACTAGGAAGATTTGATGAGGCTATGTATGAAAACCATTTAGTTCAGAATGTTGCACATGTTAAGTGAGTAATAAATATTTGTTGCTGGCATCATCATCATCATTATCATCATCATTGTTATCATAATAAAGAGTCTCTAACAGATTTATACTTTAAGTAACTATATAAGTTTCCAGTAGAATTGATAATAGAGTAGGCCCCCCAGCAGTCATTTTGTTCATCCCATTAAATTACGCAGAGAAGGAAAATTTTAGCTTCTCAAGTTGACCATTCTTGAGAACTTGACATTCCCTATCAGAAATATAAAATTCACTTCAGTTTCTTGGTGTGTTAGTTAGATAAGCGAGTGGGATTAAATAATTTTTAAGGAGTTTTCAAAGCACTGAAATATTCCTGATACCCGTTGTCAACTGTAAATCAAATATGTTACAGTCTCTAAATCATTGTCTTTCAATGGGTATTTATTTCTATTATACTAGCTTCCACCCCTTTCAATACAAAACATGATACTTAGTCTAGTTTGGTGGTCAAAGTGTTTGTGATTTTTGCTTTTTCCGTGATCGTGTTCCAAGGGAGCCTCACAGACTTGTGTGGCTCTAATAGTGTCAGTTTTCCGAGGGCTGGGCAACTTCCAAACCACTGAAGTTTGCTTTCAGGTTTTCCTGCTTTGAAGGAGAAGAAAAACATGATTTTGTGACTAAAGAAACCGATGATATTTGCTATTTTATTGATAAAAGCTATCAGTTATAAGAACTACTTTATATTTTCTGATCCACCTGGGAGTAAGGACTAAAACTCAACAATGCGGCCGCCTTCCAGCCTCTTCCCCTCGCCCCTCAACCCCGCCCACCCCCCACTCGGGTACGTTTGCTGGTCGTCCAGGAGATGGCACTGTTGTTTCAAAGGAGTGGCTTCAATGGGGACCACAAATGGAAGCTGGAAGAATAATGTATGGCAATCACAAGTTAAAAGGGAAAAGTCCTGTTTAATAAACCTTGAGTATAATGGTAAAATAAGCTTAAATAATTTACTTCCTCAATCTCCCTTTTTAGGAGCGAATGTGAACATGAAGACCAACAACCAGGATGAGGAGACGCCTTTGCACACAGCTGCCCACTTTGGCCTCTCAGAACTGGTGGCTTTCTACGTAGAGCACGGGGCCATAGTGGACAGTGTGAACGCGCACATGGAGACCCCCTTGGCTATTGCAACCTACTGGGCCCTCCGCTTTAAAGAGCAGGAGTACAGCCGGGAGCACCACCTCATCTGCCGCATGCTGCTCGACTACCACGCCGAGGTCAACGCCAGGGATGATGACTTTAAATCTCCACTCCACAAGGCAGCCTGGAATTGTGACCATGTGCTTATGCACATGATGCTGGAAGCTGGCGCTGAAGCCAATCTCATGGATATCAACGGTTGTGCAGCCATCCAGTACGTGCTGAAGGTCACTTCCGTGCGACCTGCTGCCCAGCCTGAGATCTGCTACCAGCTACTGTTGAACCATGGGGCTGCTCGAATATATCCTCCACAGTTCCATAAGGTGAGGCTGTGTCCCAGGGTGCCAAGTGGAGAACTGCGTAGACAGCAGAGTAATGGAGACTCAAAGCGTGGCTTGGTCTGAAATCTCCAAGTAACTCAAGTTATTTGAGGCTTGACTCTTTGAATGAACTGCTTTTGATCCTCTATGTGACTTTCCATTTACACTTATAACTCTAGCTATCTTGTCCTGGTCCAAGTTTGTTTGGAATCTGGGGCGGAGAGTGGGGAATGAGAACAAGAGTGGGTGGCAGATATTTTTCCATGCCCTGTATGAACACCAATGAACTAGGAGTGACTTCCTGAGGGACTGCATTGAGAAAGGTCAGAAGGTCACTTTTAGTCACTACCAGGTGAAGTGCGTGGTGTCAAACAGGCACACACTTGCCATCTCTTGAGCAGAATATCTGATCTAAAGATGATCGAGCTTGCTTTGGAATTAGTGGATGTGAAAGTGCGACTCAATTTTCCAGTTTAGTGAAAGCTAATGTCTATAAAGTACTAATAATTATATTTATTATATGTAAGGAATTCTACTAATGAAGCGCACTGTTATAAGCATTTTATATTTCTTAATTTAATTCATTTAATCCTTGTAACAATCCTATGAGGTAAATAATGTCATTATCCCTATTCTACAGAGAAAGAAACTGAGACACAGAGCAGTTAAGTAACTTGCCTGATCTCACACAGTGGCAGTGCCAACGTTCAACTTTAGATCATTTGCTATTAGTCTCTATTCTTGTAATATCACGCTGCACAGTCTTTATTTTTAACAGTATTTATTGACAATCTCTAATGGGCTATCAGAGAACAAATGCTAATAATACTGATATGACTAAGACATGGTACCTGCCCTTGAGTAGCTTAGACTCTAGTAGGAGAGATAAACAAATAAAAAGATAATTTAAATATGCCATGGTAAAAGACAGGTAGAAAAATAAAGGGTGCTATAGGCACATAAAAGAGAGTTTTGCATTAGATTGATGATAGTGATTAATTTGGAAACCAAAATGCATTTCATCTTAAAGTAAATCAAGTAACACCATACCTAGGATCCTACTCCAAAAATATTAATTAATGTGAAGTAAAGGAGTTTCAGGTATAAACCAGCTAATTAATGTAAGGCCACAGAAAGCTAGTTGATAGTTTTCCTAAATTCATAGCTACATTCTACTTTCTACTTTGGTAAAATATCAGGGACTAGTCTGAAGTCCTGACAGTGTGAGGCTCAATTGGAAGAAAAGTTCTACTAAAGAATTTAAGGGGTGTGCACTCAGTCAGGGCAAATTCCAGATGGATAACCCAGAGACCATTTAGATATGAATATGACAAGTTTAATGAATCCTGTGATCTCAGTAAGGGGTCTTCTTTTGGCTGTCAGTGTTTTCATGGAATATTGTCATTCTCCTCCTTAGAATTATATGTAATACTCATAATATCCTGGAAATTTATAACATTTTTATAGAGAATTCCAAATGATTACGATGAGAAGGACTAGGATAATAAGTTATAATGTTACAATAATGTACTTTGTTGAGCTCTAAATAGCCTTTATACAGATTATTTCATTTTATTTTTAGAATAACTTCTGAGGTAAGCACTGGCATTATGGTCATTTAAAAGATAATAGCATTAAGATATTTTCCTAAAGTCACAGGGAGTAAATGGTCAAGTTCATTCATTTATTTATTTATAAAATATTTACTGAGCACCTACTGTGAGCCAGGCACTGTTCTAGCTGGAGCTAGAGCAATGAACAACAACAACAACAAAGGCCTTCTGGGAATATACTCTCTAGTGGGAGACAGGAAAAACAAAATAATAAACAAATAGATATACTCTGATCTGCTAGGTGCTGCGGAGAAAAGTAAAGCAAGGTAAATAAAATAAGAGAATGTCCTTTTTTTTGGTGTTTGTATATTTGCTATTTTACAAAAATTGATTAGAGAAAATAAAAACATGAAGGAACAAGTGATGTGAATGAAAATGTGAATGGAGGAGAGAGCATTCTAATCTTAAGGAAAAGCAGGCGCTAAGATCCTGAGGTAGGAGAGAGCTAAGTGTATTTGAGGAAGAGCAGGAAGCCGGAGTGGCTGAGTGGAGTAAGGAGAAAGAGAAGTCAGAGAGGTGTATATGAGGGTGGTTTGCAGACCATATATAACCTTGCAGGCCATGGTCATATCCTTGGTTTTTTACTCTGAATGAGAGAGGAAGTCATTAAAGGATTTTGAGTTGGGAAATATAAGTCTGAGTTATATTTCTAAAAGATACTTTTGACAGTCTTTTGAAAAATAACTCTAGTGGGGCAAAGGTATTGCAATAATCTAGACATAAAATAAGGGTGGCTTAGACCAACAGTGGAAATGGTAGGTGGTAAGTGGTCAGATTTGGGGTATATTCTGAAGAGGCAGTCAGTGAGTTTTGCTGATAGATTATTTGTGGGTCGTAAGAGGAGACGAATCAAGAATAACTTTAAGGATTTTTGCTCAAGGAATGGAAAGAATCAGGAGCCCTTTCCCGAGACAGGAACAAGACAGGTGACACTGATTTTACAGAGAAGGTTAGGGGTTTCGTTATGCTTAAGATGCCTACTAGTCATCCGGGTGGAGGTATCAAATAGGCAGTCTGATGTGAATCTGGTGTTCTGGGAAAGGTCCTGGCCAGAGAGACAAATGCGGGAGTCTCCACCGTGGTATGCAAAGCCAGATGCATTAAACACATGGTGGCTCTACTAGAGTTATTATCTACATCTGCTGAGTGGCAGAGTCAGTACTCCTGGGTTTTATTTACCATAGGGAACTTTCCGGTCAGGAGAGACAATGTGTGAGGCTGTCTGGAGACTAACTGCTGAGTTTTATTCTGAAACTCATTTCCAATTGACTGTGGGTGAAACGTCTCCGCAAAAGTAACTGAAAAGACCTCATTCCCCTTTAAGAGCCTTTAAACAGAGTTACTGTTTTCCAGTAAGAAGTCCTGTGACTATGAGGAAGGTCCCAGGTCCTTTCCACAAAAGCAGTCCCCTGAGAGGAAGCAGCGAGGAAAGATGGGATAGTGGCTTAGGAAGCAGGCTATGAGTTCTAGCTTGGGCATTTACTGTGTGATTTTTGAACAAGTTCCTCAGTCTCTTACATCCCAACTGCCTCATCTAAAAAATGAAGGTTAAAAAAAAACTTTTAAAGAATATGTGAGTAAGTCATGTCAAGCATTGTGCCCAGTAGTGCTGCTCAACAAAAGTGTCTCCTTCCCTTCTCCTACCAGAATGTACTCTTGGTCCACAGTAAGAGTGTCTCCTGCTAGTCTACTTTGGTAGCTCCACTAGACAGTAAAATAGGCCGACAATTATGTGTTCCAAGGAATACTTTAGCCACCATTGGCATGTTCCTGTTCAGTTCTGTTTTGCTCCTCTGAGTTCCTCCTCTTTGGCCACATGCTAAAGAAAGTGGCCACAGTTGATGGCTGGGATTATCAACATTTGTTGCTGCCTAACAGACAGAGCAAGAGAACTGGTCTCCTTCCAAAGGAAAACTGAAGGAAAATTATTCAATTTACTATGCAGATGCTTCACAGTGATTTAAAGCAACTACTCCACAATCAGACTTTCCAAAGGGAAAGTCATCTTTACAACAAGTAAATGACTGCCTCATTTATCCAGAAGATAAAGTAATTTGTTCTCTTATGGATAGGGAATTCAGTTTCCTATTTACAAAGAACAAGGTCAGAGTTGAAGATGCTGTCTTCCAAATACAAAGCACATTTGTAGAGGGTGTATTTCACTGAAAGCCAATGTATAAATTACATAAGGGGAGAAAAAGAATTATAGGGTCTGCAATTGCTTTCCAGGGTACAAAGGGACATTTGATTTTTTTTTTCCCTCTCAGCATAATTCAGAAGGAAGTGACACTCCAGGGAGCCAAGATTGGGTTTTCTTGTAGGACAAGAAAGACATTTTTCTAGGGAAGGGAAAGGTATGTGAGGACTTGGGGACAGTGATGATGATGTCCGCTGTTGAACAAGGCGGTATATGAGGCCTAGGGTACAAGAAGTCTCTTTGATTATTAAGTACCTTTCTACACACAAATATATCAATATAAAAAGGCAGAAGTAGCCTTAGAATTTCTCTGCTGAAGTGGCTTACAGGTGCCACTTGCTTTGGAAGGGTGGCAAAGAGATTTATCTTGAATCTGTTTTATAATCTATGTTTTTAGGGGGTCGAATGATGAGGGAAAGTATCTCAGGATCTCTCCAGTTGCCACCACTGTAGAAAGAGCTTCTTTTGTTTAATTGTTCTTTCATGAAGGGAGTATTGAGGCCCAAGGGTCACACGGCAAGTGAAGTTCACAGGCATCTTCAGTTTCTCAGGCCAGCCAAAAGAAGCAGAATTTTCTCCCTTCCGGGTTCATACCAGTCCTTTCTCCTTTGATGATCAGAGGTCCTGTAGTCAGCATCTAGTGATGATTCAGAGTTTGCTGTTTCTTAAGGGTCTTGTTGTTGTTGTTGTTGTTGTTGTTGTTGTTGTTGTTATTGCCTTGTGAAAGAATTACTGAGACCAGAAGATGTGTCTAGCGGTTTTAGTTCCAGAAGAAGCCCGACACGCCAGTGAAGGTAACTGGGAAGTTTTCAGGATAAAGGAGCTTTCATGCTGTAAGACCTGTTTTCTGTCAGCAGGAAACTTAGTAATCAGTGTCAGCAAAACCTCATGACAGCAATGGAAGCTTCGCATTTTGTACACGTAATGACGGCAGGTTAAGAATGACTTGATTTTTTTTTTTTTTTACTCTAATGGAAGTTAAGAAGTTATCTTCCTGTGATGTATGGGAATATACCAGCTACAAATTGAAGTTCCAAGTGTGAAGTTAGGCTACTAAGCTAGGAATGAGTTATTTCCTGTATCTATAACTTAATCTGAACTGTTTCTCGGTAAGGGCTGGGAATAGAGTTGCCAGATAAAATACAGGATGCTCAGTTAAATCTGAATTTCAGGTAAATTTTAGGTAATTTTTAGAATAAATATGTCCCATGCAATATTTGAGACATACTCGTACTAAAAGTAGTTTGTTGTCTATCTGAAATTCAAATTTAACCTGGCAACCTATGTTATTATTTGCTAAATCTGGAAACCTTAGTTGAGAAGTAGGAAATATATTGTAAGAGAAGAGCAACTTTTAGGTACATCTCTTCTGTGTCAGCGGTGTTGGCAAGAAAGGGTGGTAAGGAATACCTAGAGACAAATTACCTGTGCTGTCAGTTTCCTAGCGGACACCTAAACCATGTGCCCATATAACTCGAATCCTCTGAGTTATACTTTCTGTAGATTCAGAAATGCTGACTCTTCAGAGATCCCGCAGCAGAAGGTAGGGAAAACCAGTTTTTGACCTTTTGCCTAATGACAATAGGTTGAACTTGAGAAGGACTGGAAATCAGGAAGAAAATTTCCTTGGAGAAAGTTAAATGCAGACGCATGCCTTCCTTCTAAATGTTGGTGAGGGGGAGGGAGGTCTTCCTCCTTATCTGATGCCCAGTGAGAGAGGCTTTTAGAGAACTCTGCAAAGAGCTTGATATATTTTCTAAAGTTTCAAGGGGAAAATGGAACTGATGTGTATGTAACTCATGACAAGAAAATTTAAAGAAGCAAGTCTGTGGCTGGAGCTGCTTGTCTGGTAGCAAAGGAAAGAAAAGTGACTAAACTGGAATCCAGGAGTGCTTTTGTTGATGATGAGATAAAGGTTCAGGTTCCCTGTGAATCAGTTGTGGGTCATATTGGAGAGCCAGCTGAGTCACTTTGAAATGAAAGTAGGCCGCCCTCAAAGAACTTCTAGAAATAGGGCCATCTTGGCAGAGAGAAGCTAGAGGTGTTCTGGTGGACAATGAATCTGCTGGAGAAGTGTGAAGGCTCCACGGGCAGGGCATGCATTTCATCTGGCTCCCACCTTCTTCATTAGCAGCTTTTTTTTCTCTTGTTCCTGGATGGTGATGGAAATTAGTCTGATTTTATTAATCCTCCCAATCCCCATGGGGGCCAGCAGTGTGTTTGAATACTCAAAGGCACTGAGACTTCTCAAAAGCATTTCCGGGCTCCAATGAGCCTAGTAGGTCCATAAATTCTTGATGTCTCTGTGAATGGAATTAATACATCATATATGTGCATTAAATAAATGAAACCCTGTGCTTTCTCTGCAGGTGATTCAGGCTTGCCATTCTTGTCCCAAAGCAATTGAAGTTGTAGTCAACGCCTATGAACACATCAGGTGGAATGTGAAATGGAAAAGGGCTATCCCAGATGATGACTTGGAGGTAAAGAATCCATTCTCTTTGTCTGGTTTTCACTATAACATATTTCTAGACTGCAGTGGAAGTACAGAAAATTCTAATTTAAAAATTTAGTTTTGATGAAAGTGCAAGCATGAGAGTACACAGACGCACCAAGTACATAATGCTTGAAAGTATCTTAGGGGATTTCTCCATTTAAGGGCAAGTCAAACAATTACATGGAGCTGGCAGCTTTATTTTCTTCCCATCAATTTAGATGAATTAAACAACAGTAATATTTGGGATTGCTCACATAGCAATTTTACAAGAAGATTAAAGTGTTTCATGAAGATTATTTTATTCACTTTTAAATATCTTGAGGCAGAATATTGAGTACAGTTGACCCTTTAACAGCACAGATTGAACTGCAAGGGCTCATTTATACACAGATTATTTTCATTTTGTAAACAGATGATGTAAACTTATGGATCAATGAATACAGTACAATACTATAAATGCATTTTCTTGTCCTATGATTTTCTTAATAATATCTTCTTTTCTCTAGTTTATTGTAATAACATGGTATGTAATACATATAACATACGAATATGTGTTAATTGACTATTTATGTTATCACTAAGGCTTCTGGTAAATAGTAGGCTTTAAGTAGTTAAGTTTTGGAGAGGTCAAGAGTTGTACGCAGATTTTTGACTGCACAAGAGGTCAGCATTTCTAACCACTGTGTTGGTCAGGGTCAACTGCATTAAAAACCTTGTGATGGGTCACACAGAAAAGCTGTTGGCAAAGCTGAGTCCTTACTCTACGTAAGGACTTTGCTGACTTTGTAAAGCAGTTCTTCCATCGAGCCTCCTGTTCTTGGTCTTAGCAGTTACAGGCTGTCTTAAACACTCGGAGAGATATCAGGTACAGAGTGCAAAGCTCATTAGGTTTGGAGGACACCGGTTTAGGTACAATCTCATTCTGCTACTTATTAGCTACCTTACCTTTTAAAGGTTACTTAACTTGCTGTAGCTTCATTAATTGTTAAAATATCTAAATGTATGGGTCACACCAGGCACATAAAGGACTTACAATAATATTTAGATTAATTTAAAATTGCTATCTTGGTTTACACTGGTCCAGGCAATTCACATAAGTGTATCTTATCTCATTTCCTGGGTTCTGAATTATAGCATTGAGTATTATATCTTCTCCTATCTCTTCTCTCCTTATATACCATCTCCTCAGTTCCCCATCTCAATTTCAAGTTTAATTTGTCTTACTGTCAGAGATCCTAGAAAGCTGCCATTATGTATAAAATTGAGTCTAAATTCATCATTGTAGATTTCTACAGATGTAAACGATGAAGTTTTTCTCACTTTAACCAGTCTTCCTTGCCTTTTCAGAGACACTGGGATTTCTACCACTCTCTCTTCACCGTGTGCAGTAACTCTCCAAGGACTCTCATGCATTTATCGAGATGCGCCATTCGAAGAACGTTACACAACAGATGTCACAGAGTAATTCCTTTGCTTTCTCTCCCATTGTCATTGAAAAAGTACTTGCTTTTAGAGCCAGAGGGAATCATTTATTAAGCCTTATGAGACAGAAGTTCCTAATCCCAGATATTTAAGCGGACTCTTTGGGTAGACACAGTTTGCATAAATAAAATGGTACTTGGGCTGATTATAACACTTCAGGGATTTCAAAACACTTTACAAACACTGTGCCAATAATTCTAGGGTTTTGTGGCGAGGAGAAATAAATACAAAGTAACGTGAAGGTATGTCACGTCACAAAGTCAAGAATGTGTCCAGAAGGTACTAATATAACAATAATAACTATTATGTATAGTTCTCTTACTAGGTGCCTATTATATTTTTGTAAACATGTTCATATAGTATCTCATTTGAAATGGGACCCAGAGTTTCTTACAGACAATCTCCCTATCAGTGATAAGTTTACATTACCGTTCAGTGGGCAAAATAGTAAGCTTTGTGATTGGTCTCTTAATTTTGGTATCTTCCCCCCATTCCTACTTAGCAAAAATTCCTGTTGGTAGTTTTGCAAACCCCCATCCCCACACAGAGCTCCTTGACTTATTTTTAGTGAAGAAAGCTCACGAGCATAGTCAAAACAAGATCTTTGAGTCAACTTAGAAATGAAAAACTAAGACCAGTCCACTTAAGAGTGAAAAATGGACATTTCCACACACTCTCATTGAGCCAGAGACTGGAGATGCAATGGTGAGTCCAAAGCAAGGACTCCTGCACTCCAGGATCTTACTATCTAGCAGAGGATCCGGACATACAAGCAGGAAGCTGCCATGTCAAATGTCAGGGGCAAGAGTACAGGTGCAGACTCATTCTTAGTGCTTGTCTTTCAAAGTCATGTTTCTGACATGAAGTGTGGTTTTCTTTTAAGTATGAAGATAGTGAAGGGACTGCATGAGGTAGAGGGGTCTCTTGCTGCTGTGAGTGGAAATTTTGTCACTTTAAGTTTCTCCGCATATCTAGATATTGTTTTCTTTTAGTATGATTTCCTGTTTAGTGTGAAGGGAAAGACTTTTCAGTTGATCACGTTGGTCTTTTTAGTGATGGACTGACTGATGACATTTCAGAGCATTTTACCAAGAAAATGAGGAGCGCTTTGCTAGCGATGGCTGGATACAGAGAGCAAATAAAAAGACCTTTTTGAAAATGGTAAACTTTTTTAAAAAATGGAAAGATATATGTGTTAGGTTTGTTAGGGTTTGCAAAAAGAAAAATATAGATGATTAACCACTGGACCTCGTGGTTTAGGAGGCCAACTTGCTTCACTTTTTTGTTCTTGCTGATCACTTAGTATTGTTTTTTAGTTGTCAGAGCAGAAGTAATTAAGCAGAAACAAATCTATTGGCCAGTTGTGAACAGGTTTCTTTTATTTGTGTGGTTCTCTAGCCTATTTAACTTTAGAAGCCTGAATTTTGAGTAGAGATGATGTCAAATATTCCACTTAGAATAGTTGGATAAAATAATCTTTTTGAAGTATCAGTTTTACCGGAAATTTTCAGTAAAATATTTTATATTAAAACAAGATCTATATTATGGAATAGAATGCTGAATTTGTATGAACTGTTATATAAAACACGGTCCTTCAAAAAAATAGGTTGCTTGCATCAAGTTGTGAAAACACATACTGGAATGCTGAGCAGAGGTGCATACTGCCCTCCACCTTCAGGAAAATTCTGGCAGAAAAATTCATGATGCAACAATTTAGAACAAAGAGAGAGGATGTTCCATGCATGAGGAAATATTGTTTCTCAGTCTGCTTGCTTGTGTTTAAACATTTTGTGTTAATCTAGGATATAATACATTACTATTTGTTCTGAATTGCTTATTCATAGATTTAAGGTTATTTTTCCCCATCTTTGAACTTTTATTCAGATAACTTAAATAAAGCTCTTCTGTCATCTTTCATCTTCTTGAGTTATTTACTGAGAAGACTTTTCCTTAACTGACTTTTCAGCAGTTAGGCTGACAAACTCTATACTTTGAATTACTTTCTTCAACATTTATAAAGAAAAAGAGAATGAGGAGATGTGCCTGGAAATAAATAATATTTTCAAAAAAAGCAAAAGGTAAACACAGAACACAGGCTATTGCAGTAGGAACAAGAACATTTCAATAACAATAAAGCAGTTGTACTGAGTCATTATTCTCTTCCGCTATCACCATCTCATTCCTCCTGGGTTTTTCATTTCCCTTCATTCTCACCATTCACACAACTCTGGGCAATAGAAACAGAGGAAATCATATCCTCATGATGCCTTTGTTACTTTCTATAGTCATTTAATGGCCTGAAAGAAAAAAAAACTCTAAGTTATATGTGGAAGCATCTTTGATATGAGACCACCTATTCAGTTTTCTCCCCTTCTTAAGATCTAGACACACTGTGTTCTATTTTTTAATCATCTAGTGTTACACTGCCACTTTGTCCAGCCATCCTGAACCCAGTGGCCTCTAATAAGAAACACAGCAGTCAAAAGTTGTTTGTAGGGATAAGGAAAATAACAAATCATTTGCAGTGGGTTATCAATGTGGGAAAAAAACAAGTGAGCCTTACATTTTTGTTACTAAACTGACAGTGAAGACTTCATGAAGTTTTAAACTGACACACATTCAAAACTTTTTAAAAAGAATCCAGTTATTCACTCAGTTTCCTTGAAGCACAGACATTGTAGCTAATATCTGTAAGGAATTCATTGTCACTTTCTTGAGGAGTCTAAACAGATGCTTTACAGTTAGATGTTAAGAATTTTGGCTCTAGTATCTATCTGGATTTATATCCTGACTCCCAACCTTATTTGACCTATTATCTAGGGAAAATGACACCTTTGTTTCATGCCTCAGTTTCTTTAGTTGTAAAATGGGAATAATAATGGTATCTACCTCAAGACTTTTATATGATTGTTTTGAAGTATGGGAAAGAAATCATTTTCCTTGACCCTCTTAGGATCCCTGGCTGGATCTGAAAATTAAACTGAAAAAGACCTTAAATGAGAAAAGCATACAAATTTATTTCATATAAATTTTTATGTGACACAGGAGCCTTCATAGGGAAACAAAGACCTCAAAGAAATAGTTAGACTTGAGTATTTTAATGCTAGGTTTGGTGATGAGTGGGCAGTCATGTAGAAATGGGATCGGTTAAGGAGTACGAGGTAATTGTAGTAAACTGGGGGAAATTGAGGCCTGTTTGTTAGGATTTTTCTTGGTATCCCTTTGTCTTAGATGATAAGGATGCCCCTTTCCTCCAGGTACAGGGAGGGCAGGAAGGTATTATGACCTGTTCCAGAGGATAAAGGGATAGCGTCAGAGTGACCTTCCTGCTTCTGCTGCTTTCTCATACTCCTTCAGCTTAAAATAGTATGCCACGCGCCATATGTGGAGGTAGTGTGTCCTGAACCCCATTAGAGGATTAAACTGTTAATATATTAAATCACGTAGAACAGAGCATGACATTCAGTAAGTATTTTTTAATTATTATTATTATTATTTTGTTGTTGTTGTTATTGTCATAATCATTATTATTTAGAAAGAGGTTTCTACCTGTGGGGTAATATATTTGTAGCATGAAGCTATAGCTGAAGGTCATACATGATCAATTTCTGTTTACTTTTGGAAATATTTGTTAAATTCCTGTTATGTGCCAGGTACTTTGCTAGCAGCTAGGAATCAATGGAAGAACAAATCAAACCAGGTCCCTGACCTTCCTGGGCTTTTTGAAATAGGGGATGAAGATAGAAATAACATTGATGTTGAAGAAATAGCAAACAGGCAAATTGATTAATTTTTTGCAATTTGCCCTCTTATAAGTGGGTTTATCAACGATGCAATGACTCCTTTTACTATTTCTTGAAGGCTATGGAGTCACTTGAAAATTTATCATGTGGACAAAGAGGGCTGATCAGTTGTTTCCATCTTCAATGAGGGAAAGAATAGGAAATGCTTGACTTTGTAGCAGGAGGAGTATAATCAATGAAATTCTTAGCAGTGAGGGTTATTTCACATTAGAATAAATGAATAGGGAGGGTTGGGGAATTTCATTCAATTATTCTTTAATTTTCAAGAATTTATTCAGTACTAATAAATATATAGTTCTCTGCAAAATGTGGAAGAAAAAAGTGTTGATAACAAGTCATTTCAAGATTCACTTTCAGTAGATGAAAGCTTTTGTTTATTTGTTTTACTAAGAAGTAAGAAAGTATACAATGTTTATTTTTTAAAATTAGATACAATCTAACTGAGCTATTTTTCTGTCAACCTGTTATAAATTTTTTTTTATTAAAAACGACTTTAAAAACCTATATTTCAGTGATAATTCCTCTTCTTCATATTTTTGGTCACACCTGTCACCAGTGAAAAGCAATGCATGAAATGTGCAAAAACATCTTCCAAGAAGCAGTTGATTTCTTTCTTTTTTCTTTTAATAACACTAACTGGATCAGGTGTGCTTAAATTTCTTTTGAGTAATTGATTTTCTCAGATATAGGTATATCTCAAAGATAATGGATAACAACTATGCAAATATATGCTGATCCAGCCAAGGAAATAAAATAATGATGACACCATATACTTACTAAATTAAAGACACCAGTGGTTTCATTCTTGGTGCTTATGAAGCACAGAGGAATCGGCAAAACAGAATTATCATCATGGAACTTTCAAGACAATCTTAGAACAAAGTAGAAGTACCAGGGGGCCTTTTCAAGGAGTACAGACATTGCCCAGAGTCACATGGGAAGATGTTTACTCACTGCCCCATTCCATATTTGGGGAAACCTGAAAGTCAATGTTTGGTTGATGAGAAGTGAGAACCAATGGAGATTACAATTAATTTAATTCAGAAAGAAAACCATACACATTGAACTGCCCTTCTAAACACAAACTCTCTCCCCTGGCCTGGATCCTGGCAGAATGACTTCCATAGGCTGCGTCAGCTTAACTCCTGCCCTCAGGCTGCCTGGTGGGTTCAGGCTTTGTAAGATCAGCTGGGACTGAAGGATAGGAGACGGAGATTGAGACACTTCTTGGCTACTTCCTAGCTGGGCCTCCTCTTGATAATAAGGCCATAGCTCCTATTAGGAGCCCTTCTCCTACACTGCTTATTCTCCCTGGGTTATAGTAACTGCTTCCTCCATTTGTTCCCTCATACCTACGGGTAGTCAAGGCTTCCTCCAGTTACCTTTGTCCCAGGTATTTTATCATTCCTTGCTACCTATATTTCTATAAGTACTCTGTGATAAAATTCTCTTCAATCACCCCTATTGAGCATGCAATTCATTTTCTCTAGGAATCTTGACAGATGCACAAACACACATGAGACTGTACCAAGTCAATGAGGGCCTGGGTAATGGTAAGTGCCATTGGCATTGAAGGAAGATAAAGGTCACTGTGGACCAGTGATCAAGCTGGAGGACTTGAGCTGTGACCTGAAGAAGGGTAGGGTTTGGGTTATAATTTGAGTAAGAGGAGAACAGTGGAAGGGGTGGCATTTAAGGTAAATGAGTAGTCTCAGTGAAAGGTTGTAGCTAGAATATACAAATATTCACCATCACCAATTAGACATGCTTGATTGAAGAAGAAGGTGAAGTAGAAGGTGAACATTTGCTGTAGAGAATAGAAGATAAGGTTGGCAGGGCTGGGAAGCACCATGGGAACCAATGGAATATTATTATTATTATCATCATAATTACTCTTTTTTCAAGCCTATAACTTTTACAGAAGTAAAAATGATGTAACTATATAATGTACTTCATACGGTATTGTATAATTTTTAGAGCATCTTCATGATGCTTAATACAGATAATGGCCTTTACCATTGCCCTCAATTTTTCTTCCATGCAAAAAAAAAAAATTCTAAATACAAAATACCATTCTGAAGATTTAGATGTGAAAAAGATATCTAAACATGGCATTAATTAACACTTTTCTTCTCATGTAAAACACTCCAATCATATGCAATGATTTACTACAATATTTTTTTTAATATCAAAAGAATTTTTTAGTTGCATGAAAAACAAAACAAAAAAATCTTTCTTCCAGGCATTAGGGGATGAAGGAACAGAGGCAAAATCTGGAGTTCCAGGACTACTCACAATTCTCGCCAGGGCGCTGTTCAGTGCTAAACTGTTTACACAAGCATTGACATAATGGCAGTCTTATAGGGGTCTGGGGACCCCAATATCGCTGAAGTCAGAGGGACAATGACATGCCTCTTCTTAGGATGGTCCATTAGAGAAAGCTTAGGCAGCAGCAGTAAATTGTTTCTAAATAAACTTTGGCTAGTTCTCCCATAAAGATACATCACAGAGAAACTGCAAAACAATGCAGTGTGGCGTGGCGGAAAAAATATGGATTTTGGGATTCAATCGTTTGGATTTTAATCTCTATTGTGTCACTTAATATCTATGTGAACTTGGGCCATTTTCTTAACCCAGATGTCATTTTATTTATTTGGATAGTAGTGATTAACTCTCTGGTTTACAGGGTCTTTGGAGAACTAAATGAATGACACTAAACCATCTAAAGCAGTGCCTCGTATGTAGTTGAACCTCAATAAATGCTCAGATGGTTCAAATGTCTGCTGTGTGGGGGATTACGTAAACATATAGAGTTTCTAAGGCATTTGTGTGCACGGGACAGAGAAGTGTCTTGTTTTTGATTGCATTTTAACTACAAGAATTTTTCTGTGGCACAAATTCTCTGAGGCAAACTGTTCCAAGCTGACTTCATTAATGGTTCTCCACTCTCATCAGTTTAGCCTGAAGGAGATAGAAGAAGACAACTTTCTGCCAGCCGTGACTCAGAGCTGTGGAACTGCTACTGGCAGCTCTCAATTCCAAAATACGGTCCTGAAAGGAATTAAGCTGGAAAGCTCAAGGAAGGCAAAACGTATTCTGTGGGCTACTTTCATCAACTTCCTGGTTTCACCTTCAAACAAACTGCTGTGACCTTCGTTGGAAAGAGATCCAGGAATTAGGAAGAGATATTAGAACCATAGGTTTCTATCCTATGGTTACACAATCTGGAAGGAAAAAAATATATAGTTAGTTTCTTTCTGGGTCCTATACTATCTCATTCAGGGTCACACAGATGAACAAGCGGAGTCAGCTATGTCAGAGTTCCACTTCCTCTCTGACACTTAGTTCCTCTGAGATAGTTTCCCCCTTTGCGACAAAGGGCAATAAGTGCGTCATCATAAAGTTGATGGCAGAGTAAATAAATATCTTGAGCATGCTGAATACAATGTCAAGCATATGGCTAACTTTTAATAAACAGTGATTACTATTTAGTCTCACTTTGCTTGATTTTCCAGCTGAATTCTAGATTTCTGTAAGTGACTAGTAGGTATACACATTCCAGAAAAGCTTAGACATATACATATCTAGCAAATGGATGTCAGTAGATTGTATGGATGTATCTATTCAATGATATGCCATCAGTATGTGTTTCAGCTCGTAGGAGGAAATCTGCCCTTTGTGAACACTGGACACAACAAAATAAATCAAGATAGGCCCTCTTGCAATGTGTTGATATTTTGTTTTTCAATAATTCTTAAATATTTTTTTCTGCCTTGGGACAGGGATGACTGATACATTTAACATGTACTGCCTCTATATTTAGATATTACATGGTGCTTGAATTTAAACTCTCTTGGGGTGGCAAAAGAGCAGCATCTCACTTTTCACACCTGTGACAGGCAATACTAACCAATTAAGGTATTCCTTCCTGTTGGACTCAGACTCAGCCTCAGAATCCTCCTCAACACAGTGTCTGAACTGCCACTGTCAAGTGCTTAGAGTTGATAGGCAAGATTAAATCCATTTGTCATCTCTGGGATCTAGCCTCAAGGTTCTCACAGCCACATGGTCGGGCATTATGTAAATAAAAAACTGCAAGAATTAAAAGGCAGGTGATGGCACAAGTTTCTTTCTTCTTTCTTCTCTTCCTCCTTCCCTTCCTCTCTCCCTTTCCTTCCTTCCTTCCTTCCTTCCTTCCTTCCTTCCTTCCTTCCTTCCTCCCTCCCTCCCTCCCTCCCTCCCTCCCTCCCTCCCTCCCTCCTTTCTTTCTTTCTTTCTTTCTTTCTTTTCTTTCTTTCTTTCTTTCTTTCTTTTCTTTCTTTCTTTCTGTAAGCAAAGAATTATCTAACACATATTTGTGGAGCTGAACCCTGTACCAAGAGCTAGGGATTCAAAAGTAAATAATAGCAAAGTCCCAGCCCTCATGGGGCACTGACAGGCACTGATTCTCACTCCAAACTACACATTAGCACATCTAGTATACTTTAAGATATACTAGTGCCCACTCATCACCTATTCTTCTATAAGTATTAGTAAGCTAATTAGGTTAAGTACCTCACTCATCATATCATGTAAATATCTGCCTGCCTATGTCTCCCTAACTAGCCTGTAACCTCCTTAAAGGAAGGAACTATAATCTCTTAGTTTTTTAACAAGGTAAAATTTACATACAGCAAAATAAACAACCTTTAAATATATAATTGAATAAATTTTTACAAATGTATATACCTGTGTAAGCAATATTCTAATAAAGATAAAGAACTCATTTATTACCCCAGAATATTTCTTTCTGCCTCTTTCTAGGAAATCTTCACCTCCCATAGGCAATGCTGTACTTTTTTTATTACTGAAGTTAGATTTACTTGTTCTTGAACTTCGTAGAAATGAAATTATACACTCTGTACTCTTTCGTGTTCTGATTTCTTTCTCTTAACATAATATTTTGGAGATTCATTCACGTTTTTGCATGTATCAGTAGTTTGCACCTCTTTATTGCTTAGTAATGTTCCATGGAATGACTATACCACAATATGTTTGTCCATTCTCCTGTTGATAGACATTTGAGTATTTCCAGTTTGGGGTAATAATAGATTTGATGATTAATTTTATGTGTCAGCTTGGCAAGGCTATGGTACCCAGATATTTGGTCAAAAACAAATATAGATAGTGCTGTGAAAGCATTTTTAGAAGTGATTAACATTTAAATCAATAGACTTTGAGCTGATTCAAACTCATAATATTTCATATTATGGAGGCAGATTATCCTCAATAATATAGGTGGGCCTCACCCAATCAGTTGAAGGCCTTATGAGAGAAAAACTGAGGTCTCCAAAGGAAGAAGGAGTCACACCTTCAGACTTCCTCTAGACTCATGACTGAAACATTCTCTTCTCTGGGTCTCCAGTTTGCCCTGTAGATTTCAGAATTGTTAGCCCCTACAATCTCATGAGCCATTTCCTGAAAATAAATCTTTCTATGTATACCTTTCTTTCTACATATAATATATATACAGCCTACTGGTTCTGTGTCTTTGGAGACCTGACTAATACAATGGACAAACTTGTTATAAACATTCTTGCTTAAGTCTTATTGTGGATGCATTTCCATTTTGCTTGGGTAAATATCTCAGAATGGAATAGAAAAGTCCATCAGTAGGCATACATTTAATACTATAAAGGAGTGCCAGGTAGTTGACACCAAATCTTCAGCAGTTTTCCAAATTGCTGAACATTTTTCCTCTTCCATCAGCAATATATGAGAGTTGTGGTTGCTGCACATTTTTGTCAATAATTTAGTGGTGTTAGTTTTTTGATTTTTAGCTATTTCGATGGGTGCATAGTGATATGTCTTTTTGGTTTTGATTTGCATTTCCTTGAGGACTAAAAATATTAAAAAGCTTTTCATGTGCTTATTGGGTATTTCTGTCTTTTTTGGTAGACTGCCTATTCAAATATTTTGCAATTTGTTCCATTTTACATCTCAACTCCTAGCATTTGATGGTCGCTTAAAATGTAACTATTGAAAAAATAAATAAATATTATATCATCTATCATTACTGATTAGTCTAATATGATTATTAAATCTTTGTGTAATTATTTATAATGCTTATAAAGTGCTGAACATAATGCCTGACACATAGCAGCCAACAGTTTGTAGCTACTAGTTCCATCCTTATTTTATATGTGAAGAAATGAGGATCAGAAAAGTTATTCGTCCTGACCAAGGTCACCTAGTTGCTGTCAAAATTGCCACTCAATTCTGGGCTTCTCAAATTCTGTATTTTGTGTTCTGACTACAATAATAGTAGGTTGACCAATTAAATGTTGTACTCACCATTAAATGTGTTACATCATCCTTTTAACTATTATTTATGGCAAATGTAATGTGGCAGATATAATGGTGCTAATTATTTTACTGTTTAACCCCATTTAATTTTCACTACAATCACATGAGGAAAATACTGTTATCTTTATTTTATTAATAATTAAACCGCAGTCAGAGAGGTTATGCCCTTGTCAAAGATCACACAGCTAATTAAGAGGTATAGATAGAAATCAGACCTAATCTCTCCCATACAGAAACCCAAGTGTTTTGTTTTTTGGGTTTTGAACCACTTAACTATACTGTCCTTATGAAAAGATTAATTTTGATAAAATTGCGTTTGCGGGGCTTATGAGACAGCAGGATGGAGAAGTCCAGCCAATTCTAACACTCAGAAGAGAGATATTAGGGCTTAGGGGAATGTATAAGACTGCACGTTCAGTAAACCACAGTGCAAGTCCATACTGAGAGAGGTGTGTTAGGAGTGTTTAGAGAAAGTGCTGGATATATTTGAAGATGGAGAAAATTCACTAGTTTGATTTCAGAAAGTTCTATGGTGGGCCCCATTTTTTAAATGTCCCTATCTTGTCCACAAGAATAAGTCTGTAATGATGAAATCTTATTATCTCTAAGTCTGTCACTAAGCTACTCTGCAACATTTTGATTATTGAAGTCCAGACAAGCTGACCTAGGTTGCATGTCCACAGGGCCCAGGAGCTCATGGTCATTCTGAATACCCCTTTTCTATTTACTGGAAACCTCAGCAGTTCCCACAAAGGCCTCTCAAACCAGGGTGACTAATCTCTCCTGCTGCTCTAATTTCACTCTCCTGAAAAGGTAGTGTGGGGAGCAGGGAGTGAGTCAGTCACTTCAAGCTGGCAGTACCCAGAACTGATGTTAATCTATGATATCTTAGCTCCCATAAGTGAGTAATCAAGCTGAGCCAGAAGATCTAACCCTGGAAAACAGGTGCAAATTTCCAAAGAAGGTCTTTGTGACCATAACAGGAGATTGACAGAAACTCAATCTATATTTACTCTTTGCAACAGATATTTTTTTGGATCATAGTCTGCAGGAACATTCAAGTTTCCTAAAACTTGATCTCTGCACCGATTATAGGGGCATCACAGAAACGCCAGCAATGGCCCCGTCTGGACCCTGGACCCAGCCCAGCTTGTGAGGACTTACACAACAGGACTAAGCCAAAGACTTCCTCCTGACACTCCAGAGAGAGAGGCAGTAGGTGATAGGGAGTGATTAAGCCAGGCCCTGCCTACTGGGCTGCACACACAAATATGTTTTTGAAGCCCTTTAAAAAACAACAGGGAACATGCTGTTCTTTCTGGGAGGTTGCCAGAAACTTATGAGAGAGTTAGATTAATGCCAAGAATAGACACCAAGGCCTCTCTCATGCCTCAGAAGGGAACACTGTGTGGTGCTGGGTTGCCATGGCCCCTCCTTACTCCACTAGCCTTCCAGACCAAGCATACAGACTTTTTCCCTGCACCTCTCAACTCCTTGGTTAATTTTTAAATGATTTCTAGAGAACATTATGTGTTATAGACAACTGTAATCAGGCTATCTAAAACCAAATGCAAATATGTTCCTTCTATGTTTATTTGTTTTGCATCTCAGAGACTCAGGCCATGGTCCTTGGAGGCAGCACCCAAGGAAAATAACCACTAAGCTTTCCCATTTCAAACAGATCTAGGCAGAGTCTGAGTTCCTGCCCTTCCAAGTTAGCCCTCTGCTCTAGCTTTGGCAAGGAAC
>CM053514.1:23928541-24012467 GCA_028627145.1 Eidolon dupreanum | reverse complement strand
CCGATTCCCACAGGTACAAAGGCTGTTTGTCTAAGTGGAAGTTTCTCATGGCCTGGCTGCCTTTGCAATCTATCTATTTGACAGCGTTAAGCAGGATGCAGTTAACCTGTTCTGGGAACTGGCCTATGCAGCTGGGTCTCAGGTCTATATGCTCTATAAATGCTTCTACTTTATTGTTTGTACTAAAAATTGATTATTACAGTTAATAGAAATTCTCCTGCCCTTAAAAAAATAACATTAATCGTTCTTTGTGCTTCACTTTCTTAAGTATAACAATCCTATCTTGCAGAGCATTGTGGGGTACATATGCATTGTACTTGTGACAGGATCCAGAGTGGGACTTTTCTTATTGTCTCAGAATTGGCAACTTAGCCATAAAGTCGAGGATAAATAGATGATTGTAATTTATTAAGAGTTAATTCATTCTGCTGCCCCAGTTATCACTCTCTACTCACTAATTTAATCTTGAGGGAAAGATTGGATTATAAATCTTCGGCCTCAGAAGGAGTTTTTGTCTTTTCCTTCCACTCTTGGTGGGTGCTCCTTCTAAATTAAGCCAATGGGAAATCTCGAAAAAATGATTTGTAGATAGAGGGGGGCGTGGCAAGAAGTTGAGCCTGGAATTTCATTTTTCAGTTGGCTACCTATTTATGCAATGGCCTCGCTGAACTGCGTTTTGTGTCGATTTGAGCAGTGGGAAAGAGGTTCAGGGAAAGAACTCAGGGTAGAGAAAATGGGTAATTGGGGAATAGGACATACTCCATTATCTGGAAAGAAAAAAAACATAGGAGTCTTTTGTAGGTCAAGTGGACACCACAGAAGACTTAAATTATTGTGATAAAACCCCATCCTTGTGGGGGGCCATTTGGCCCAAGCCAGGTGTTGTTGTTCTTTAAGTAGGAACTTGTTTTGGTAGAACAAGCTAAATCTTGAAAACACGGCCCCGGGGCTGAGGGGGAGGTTTCAAGATGTGCTGACTTGGTGTATACATTTGTAGCTAACAAACATCCTTGTTCCTGAGTATATAAGCATGTGAAAAAAATAAACTCAGGGTTGAGTCTCCGAGCTCATCCCTCTCGACCTCATCTGTGTGTTTCCCTTCTTCTTCTTTTCTTTTCCCATCCTTCGTTACAGGAGGCCCTGATTCAACTGTCGGCTGGCTCCGACACTTCCTAACCTGTGACTCACTAAGAGAAGAGATCTCAGTAATTCTGTAAGGTGGATTATATCTGGATAGGGGTTGAGAGAAATTGGAAAAGGTCCACTAGAGCTGATTTCCTATGAGAGGTGGCCATGTAGCAAACAAACCTCTAAAAAGGCCTTCCAGAGGATCATCGGCTGTCTCCCAAGAGAGATGGTATTTGGATGGCTGCTATGGGAGAGGTAAGAGATCGCAACAGCAGCTGATAAGTAAAAGCATTTCTTCTTTCTTTGTGAATTCTGTCTCTGTTCTCTTCATAGAAAGGGATCCAGAAGATGTAGGGGGTAGGGGGAGCTTTAATAGAAGCCTCATCTCTTTGCCACGCCCATGCCTCAGTTTGTCCCTCTGTCTAGAGAAGGAGAGAGACATTTAAATTTGATGAAAAACTAGAGTGGATGGCGCTAGACTATATCTTTTACAACCTGAAAAGGTCAGAAAACTGGCACCTGTTGGAGATGTCATAAAGTCTCAGGAAGGGGAGATTTGATGGAGTATGTTTTAAAGCAGTGATTTAAAAAAACTCTATAGAGTTTGAACCCTGCTGAGTTTACAGTGTTCAATAAAATGCTGACAAATTGAAAATGCTTATAAACACTTGGTGCTACACAAACAGAAGATATTATTCTTAGTCATCTAAAGAGAATAAATATTCAGAAAATATCTACATACACTACAATATCGAAGAACAAATAAGATGTTTCGTTTGTGTTTTTGGTTTAAGAAAAAGCATAATGTGTTCATACGTCATCAAGTTTCTTTTTTCCTCATGAAGAGCTTCTCAGAATTTTTTCTGGGCTGTTTCACCACATTCCTTTTGCTATTATAGGTGTTTGCCTTTTTTGTCATTTTGTAGACACCGCCCAACCCCACCCCCCAACACTGATTAAGAAGATCATAAAGGTCTTTTCTTCTCACCTCCAATTTAGTTGAAGATTAAATACTATTGAATTATTGGAAGAATACTTTAAGTTCTTAAACACAAAAAAATCTTGTGTAGCTATGTAAACAAAGCAACAGCTGCAGGCTTAGTACACAGAGGAAACCAAGAGTCCTAGTGTCATGAGGTAGAAGGGAGGGGGGTACTAGTTGTGTTGGGGTTATCACTTCATAAGCTATATAAATGTTGTATAAATCACCATGTTATACACTAGAAACTAATATAATATTGTATGCCAACTGTAATTGAAAAATAAAGTTATTAAAACTAACTAACTAACTAACTAAATAAATAAATAAATAATAAAGGGAGAGGTTACCAGGCTTGACACAAAGGAGCCAGACCACTCCCATCAATGTAATATTTCATGTGTTATTCAACCTGCCTAGCGTCTATTTCCTTAAGTGTTAAATGGGGATTTTGACAAATACTACACTGAATAATTGGGAGGATTAAATGAGATGATTATGTAAAGCATGTAGAACAGTGCTAGGCATCCAGTTGATGCTCAAGAAATACCTGTTTTCCCCTTTCCAAGGTTGCAGGGTCAGAAGACACCCTCAGGAAGAAGAGAGGCATTGGAGAGGGAGTATGAAAAAAAAATACACTAAATATTCACTTGCATATTCAGCCAAGTAGAGCTGGTGGTCATTTATGCAGCATTATTAAGAAGAGCCATAGAAAATCATGATGCTATTGGAGCAGAATGACATACTGGTATTTTTGTATTTATTTCATAATGTTTGCTATCTTGATATTAATACTCATAGTTTAAAACAGTGTTTGGATTAAAAAAATTAAAATTATTGAAACTAAATATTTAGTATATTTTGCATTTAAAATGTATAAATGCATATTACAAACACTGAATGAAACTTAAATTTTAAAAACACAACTACTAAACATATATTATCATTCTAATTTGAATTAATGGCAGGAAAAATAATATATATACAAAATAAGCTAAACATCACATAAAACGAAGAAAATCAATCTTGAAAATTGAAAACAAATTAAATTATTTGAGTTTTTTGCAAGTATGATCTTAAGAAAAATGTGTATCAATAGTGTGATCTTTGATGGTGAGTCTGGGCAAATTTTTCCAGCCACTAGAAAAACTTTTGCATATCTTATACTCCTACTCCGGAGAAATAGTGAAGAGATAAATATAAACTGAACCCAAATATCTTTCCCCGAATCTTTTAACTACAAATCTCATGTCTCAGTGATAATATAAAAGTGATTGTTTAGAAATTTTTATTTTTATTAAAGACTTCAGTATTTTTATTGGTAGTTTTTGTTTTGAAGGCCCAGCAGTCAATTTGCAAGATGCCCGTTTCTCAGTTTCTTCTATGAAAACAGCCTTTGTTCAAACACACAAAACAAATCAATCCTACCGATAAGAAGTTTCCACCACTAGATACTGATTGTTTTCCCTATCAACCTGACCCTGTCAGAAATGCAGATATCTGGAGGGTAAGAATAAGCCTTTGTTCTTTAGCAGTCTCTTAGGGATGCTCTCCTATTTTACATATTCAAAGACGATAAAAAGAAAAAAAGAAAAAAAAAAACTTCTTTAACAAGCAGAACTAGAGTGAATTTGATTTGGGAAAATCTGGGTTAGTGTTCCAGTCTTTTGCATTTACTAGCACAGATACCTTGAGAGATTATAAAGCCTCCTTTAGAGGTTTAACTGTCTAGGTACTGCTCAAAGCATAAATAATTCAGATTTCAGATTTTTAAACTATTGAAATAATGGTATCACACTGTGGAGGAGGAGAAGTTTCCCTTCCTTTCCCTCATAGTTCTTTGGGCTGGTCTAATAATCAAATTGATATGAGACAGATTAATTGCAGAAATAACCAAATTTTTTTCCTCCCCTCTTTAATTCCCCCCTCCCCCTACTTCCACCCCTGACTCATGGATGTTGCCGTTTCCCCTTAAGAACTGGATTTCTGACGGTGGAGCATCTCCTCCTACTCACTTATGGTATGCACCCAGGGCCTTGGGCACCCAGGGTATGGTCTGTGGGTCCTCCTGGGGAGCGAACCCAGGACCTTCTGCATGCAAAGCAGACATGCTAACCACTACACTATGGAGCCACCCCCCCCAAAAAAAAACAAATTTATTACAGGTGTATATATGGGAGTTTCATAAAAATATGGGGCCTAGGACAAATTGGGCCGTTTGAGGCTTATATGCCATCTTGAGCTAAGGTGAAAGGAGGGAGTGGTTTGGACTTCAAAGGAAAAGTAGGCAATTTACAGGTAAATCAGAAGGAGCGAACATTTGGTGAACAACTTCTTGGTAAACAAATTCTTGCCAAACATACAAGAAACAACGGGACACAGAGAGGAGTCTAACAAACAGACTTGCTAGGTTTCTCTCTGTCTGCCACACTTAGTTCATATTTAACTACAGTTATTATGGAAGCAAAAGGGGTTCTATGGAAAGTAGCCTCACAGAGTGATCTGATCATAAGTTCCTAACCAGGCAGATCACCTTGGGTAGTCACACCCCAGGCCTATAACTTCTTTAGTAAAATGCTTATCTTTGCTTTAAGCAAGTGCTGTCCACATTGCTGTACATTTAGATTAACACACATTTGAAATGCCTCCTTTCAGACCTCTCCTAAAGCATGAGAACACACATAATCTTAACTATCCTGTAATCTAATACCCACCTTGCTTTCTCCCACCTTCATGTAATCTTCCTTACATTCTCTCCTTAATTTCAAATGCACAAAAGAAACCAAAATTGCTAGTTTCTGGAGCATTTGAGATCTTACTTCTCAGCATATGTCATCAGTGTGGCTCAGATAAACTCTTATTAAAAACCTCTATAGGTTAGGACAATTCTTAGGTCAATGTATTATCTATGACAATAATGTCCTTCCTGGAGCTGGTTCTCTATCTAAATCCTTTTAAGCAGATAGGGGTAGAACCAAAGATTCTTTCTGAGTCTACCCTTTCTTAAAAACTAACCAGCTTAAAGTAATCAATATTCCAAACAAGCATATTTTAGAGAGCAAACTGCTACTCCTCAATACTAACAAAAATATTGTCGCTTTGGTCCTTAACAATCAATGGTATGTTGTACTGGAGTTTTTCAATGTCAAAAACAGACACTGAACCACTAACTAAAATCGTCTCACTCGGAAATTTTTTCTCCATTAAGCTACTATAGTGTCAAATATCATTTTTAGAGTAAGTCCATATTGATTTAAGGTACTATTTATAGGATATCCTTAGATATATGAGTACACCCAAGGTATTCCCTCTTTAGTTACTAATGACTTGGCATAAATTGTTTATCAGCCAACTAGTCAAGCATGGGACCCAGACCAAGTCCATTGTTTTGTGAGGCTGGACAGTGGAAAGAGAACTACATGCAAAGAGAGAAAGTCTGATTGTAGGGAGGACTCCCAGAGGGAGGTGCAGCACATTGGCCCTGGGAAGCCTGGGACTGCTTTAGTCAAGTGGGCTTGAAAGAAATGCTGATGGCGGCAGTTGTTAAAAAATCAATCAATCAATCAATCAATCAATAATAAATAAATAACCAACCAACCAAGTAAATTTGGAGATCTAATTGGCTTTATTAAGTGATTCATGAATCAAGCAGCATCTCATTTGCCAAGTAGAGAGATACTCCAAGGTATTGTCCAAAATGAAAAGTTTTTTATAGGAAGAAGGGTGGGGCAAAGAGCTATTAACAAATGAAAAGAAAGGATTTTTTTTTTTCATCCAAGTCATGTTATTTGGGGGGGGAAGGGGCTGGCAGGAGTCTTTACCATTCAGATTGCATCCTCTTCCCCTGGGGGAATGGAGAGGGCCCACGTGACAAAGTACCTCACTGGTATTGACCAGAAAATTCTACACTGATAAGATTACACTTCTGGGAGAGGTTGACAGTTAGGTTAAGTATTAAATACAGTACCCCCCCCCAAAAAAAATATTGAAGTCTTAACCCCCAGCACCTGTGCATGTCACCTTGTTTAGAAATGAAATCTTTGCAGATGATCAAGTTAAGATGAGGTCATTAGAGTGGGCACTAATCCAATATGAGTTGTCCATATAAAAAAGGAAACTGTGAACACAGAGGGAGAGAATGTGAAGACACAGGGAGAAGGTCATCTACCAGACAAAGAATCTCCAGAAGCTAGAAGAGAGGCACAGAATAGATTCTCTCTCACATCTCTCAGACGAATCAATTTTTTCAACACCTTAATTTTAGACTTCTAGCCTTCATAACTGTGAGACAATAAATTTCTGTGGCTGAAGCCACCCAGCTTGTGGTGCTTTTTGATTGCAGCCCCTGGAAACACACACGGGGAAGAGGGACCTTCATGGTGGTCTTCGACGGAAGTTCCAGATCAGCACGCATGGGACCCAAGGCTTAAGAGTTAAAGCATATATAGCATATTGATATATATATATATAGATAGATAGATAGATATAGATATAGATATAGATATTGGTATATATATATCGAAAGAAAGTTAAAGTTGTAGCATTTTTTAATATTAATCTTCAAAAAATATATTTGGTGGGAATAGAGCTAGATAAACAAATCAGAGTGACAGAAAACATCCCATACTCAAAATTTCGAAATTGTATTTTCTCCTGCCTGTGGGTCCTTACTCCTGAACTGACTTCATTATCTCTGGCTTCATCCTGTGAAATGTGTTTTTCTGATGTCCGTCTCATCAAACTGTGAGTCATGCCTGGGTAAATTCGAGTCTCTCTTAATTATAAAGGCTAATCACTTACTGTAAGAAAATTCTTTTTGGGTTCCCCTTGAAACCATAGTTCTAAACAAATGTGTTTGTTCCTGCATTATCTTTAGTACAGATAAAAACTGTGTGACAAGATAAATCTCTGTCTATTGGGGAAAAAGTTTTAACTTATTCCCCAGTCTTCATTAATCCTCTAACCCTCTAATTTTACAAGTGTTGGCTTTCAACTTTTAGTCATTTTAATTTTTAGGGATGGATTCCCTCATCAATTTTTCCATGTTAACATATAAACCAACAAACTGGAAATACATTTTTAAAGCATCAAGTAAAAATAACTAGTATACATGTTGAGAGGAAAATTTCCCACAATAAAATTTCTAGGTAGAAGTTAAAGTCTCTGTAAACTGAACTCCTCAAATAAAAAGAACATAAGCATTGTATTCACATTCCTTTTTAAAAGAAAGTACAAAGACATGGTGAAACAATTTGCTCACCAGGTCAGCATTTCTTAGGGAGGAAAGAAAGAAAATGATATGTTTCTGGGAGTTCTTCATTTTAGCTCTACAAAGACTTAAAAGTGTTTTGACTTGCAAAGATACTTTTACTGAGCTGTGAAACTGCCTATCTTCTCTCTAGGTCTAGATTATCCTGTATACAAGTGCATTTCTAATTTTTATAGAATACCACTTTAATCATTCTAAATTTTGATCATCATGATTGATTATCACTTCTTGTTGTGTGTCAGATCATGTCTATACTTTTCAAGATCCTTGATAATCTCTACCTATCCTACCCATCCCAAATTTTAATTTCACATTTCCCCATCATAAACTTAGTACCTTTATATTTTACTGTCTTTCTCTCTCCCTGTCAACACTAATACATAGATTTACATGTACATTACTCAAACACACAACACACACACACACACACACACACACACACACACACACACACTCCATATTTCACATTCTGGCCCTGGGACTATTATTTACTCTTTTTCCCTTTTCTGCAATCTGCTTATATATTTTTCTCCTAGCCAGATTCTAAACTTCTCTAAAGCTCAGTTTCCTTCTAGGAAGTCCCATTCCCCTCTAGGAAGCTGCCCTGATGACATCTATCTCCATTACATGTTCACTTTCTTATTGTTACTACTTATTTAGCATCACACTATCCAGTGCTAGTTAAGTACTATTATTATTGTGCTTTCTCATTTTTAAAGAACATATAAGCTGTGTTATAATTTTTAAGCTTCCTTTATATCTCTCACAGTCCTGGGCACTGTGAGAGATAATAAAGCATAATAAAGCATAATAAATCAACATTCAATTTTAGCAACCCCTTTTCTCTTCTCTGTAGAGTGCCGCAGCAAAGACTCAGCACAAAATATCCTTATATGAAGAACCCAAGCTGCCATGAATGCCCACCAACCCCTTCTCTTGGGTGGACAAAGGCAATCAGGTTATTTCAGGGGCTCTCTTTTCTGATCCATTGATCTTCATGTCTGTACTTTCTTTTCACCACTTCATTGCTTTGTTTATTATAGCTTTAGAGTCTTTAGAGTCTTGAAATCTGTTAGCTTGAGACCTTCAACTTTGTTCTTCAGTCAGTTAGTATGATTACATAGTTATTCTTCTTTAGCTTGTTGGTATGATAGAATACACTGATTTTTGAATGTTGTACCAGCTTTGCATATCTGTAGTAATGTCACTTGACTATAGTATGTAATTCTTTTTATGCATAATTGGATTCAACTTGGTAATATTTTGTTGATTTTTTCATTTACGCTCATGAAAGATATTAGTCTTTTTTCTTTTCTTATAATGTCTTTATCTGGTTGGTTTTGTTTATAAGGCAATGCTGCCTTCATGGAATGAATTAGAAAGTGTTTCCTCTACTTCTATCTTCTGGAAGAGGTGTTTGACAATCGGTGTTATTTCTTTCTTAAATGTTTGGTAGAATGCACCAGTGCAGTTATCTGTACTTTGTACATTCTTTTTGGAAGGTTATTAATAAGCAATTCTCTTTCTTTATTAGATATAGGATATTCAGGTTATCTATTCCTCCTCATGTGAGTTTTGGTAATTTTTGTTTTTCAAGGAATTGGTCAATTTCACCTAAGTTATCAAAAATTTATGGGCATAGTGTTGTTCCTTCCTTTAGTTTTTTGTTTAAGAAATATTTGACTATTTATTGGACTCTCCTGACACTGTACAAAAGTGGAGAGAATGGAAACAAGGAACAGAAATTTTTGAGATAGAAACAGCTGACTCCTTAGCCAGATTCAGTAGAGGTGATGATTTCTTCAGTGATCTAGGTATCTATAAACAAGAAACTTTTATAAGATCTACAGGTTCAAGCTTTGCACAGCAGGCACAGGTCTCTTTCATCCCCTTTCTCTCTTCTACAGTCATCATTCAGCTTCGGGGAACAGATACACAGTAGTTACCTGTGTAATCCAAAAGCCAAAAAGAACCATAGTTGACTGTTTTGGACTATAAAAGACTCCTAGACCATTTTACAACCATCAAGGGAGAGGAAGTCATAATGATTTAGTGTAGGGGTCTGACATGTGTAGATACTCAGAGCAGATTAAATTGGACTTGGAAGAATAGAAGAATGTTATATTTCTTGAATTTCTTGTGGTGAAAATTTTGTGCACACTCTACACTGATCAAAGCATAATTATACTAATGTTTGTATTATTTTTAAATTAATCTCTGCCCACTAGACTTTAAGACCTGTGAAGGCCTATTTTGGTTACCATCATACCCCTAAAACTTAGCTTTGTGTTTGGCACAAGACAGACACCTAATCAATGTTAAATAAATTTATTTATAAGGAATGAATGATTAGTGACTTCAATGTCCAGTGGACTCTATAAGTTTTAATTATTTTGTTCACAACGCTCTAAACTTTATTATTTTTATATTCATCTTACATATTGGACAGATCCACAACCTTTGATGATTGTAACCATCCATGTTTTCTCTGCCTGTAGACCAAGTTTAGAAAACTACAGACCAATTAGGAAGATAAGAATGGTTTACATTTTTAAAGAGCTGTTAAAAAAAAGTAAGAAAAACGTGAGAGAAATCATATGTGGTCCAAAAGCCTAAAATATTTGCTACCTAGCTCTTTACAAAAAAAAAAAAAAAAGTTTGCTGACCCCTTAATCCAGACTATTCAATACATTATGGGAAAAAAATCACACAATAACAGATTCCTTCCCATTGACATTGCTATGTATTCTCTTACCAGTTTACCCTTCTACTTTCTGCCATCGTTTCAAAGCTATTCTCTGTCTTCAAATCTCTGACCCTCTCATCTTTCTCCTTCTCTACAAATAAGCTTCACAACCAAAAATATGATGTACTGACAACTTACTCTGTTCCCCTAGTGCCTACCACTCCTCCCAGCGCCCACCCTCCTCCCCGCCCCCTGCTCAGACCTCAGCCTTTCCTGCTGTAGTGGCATTCTTTGGGTTTGCCACCATCCTTTCCTTTGGGGGAAATGTCTCTCCCCATTTCATGTTATCCTGCTCAGTCTATATGGTTCAAACTGGGTCAATTGTTACCACACCTTTATTCCCCTAGCCTTGTGGATAGGCACATGACCCAGCCTTGAATAATTGAAATTTTCCACCTCCATGTTTACATTGACTGATTCTGAAGAAAGCATCTGATCAAAACTGGGCCTGGTCACTGTCCTGGGAAAAGTGGTGTTATCTTTTCCTCTTGAAGGGACTGTATGAAGAGCAGAGACTGAAGAAACATGCATAGGTGGGAACAAACTTGGCCAACACAGGAGCAGCAAGAAAGCCAGTGTGGCTGGCGTAGAAAGTCAGGGGGGAGTGGTAGGAGATCAATTTGAAGAGGGAGATAAGAGCCAGATCTTGAAAACACAGCGAATAGTTATGATTTTATTCCAAAAAAATGGGAAAGAGTTGCAGGGTTTTTGCTGGGAAGAAAGGTGATCTGATTCACATCACTCACCCTGCCTTCCTGCTTGAAACACTCTCATTTCGTGGATCCTTCTGATTTTTCTCTTACCTCTCGCATAGCCTCTCATTCCTCCACTCAACTTGCTAAATACAAAATTTTTTTTGGTTCCTATATTTCCTTCTCTTTTCATCTCAAAGTCCTTCTTGGACCCATTCCCCTGGGCTTCTGTTACCATCTTTATTCCCAAACTTAGATCCTAAGTGAGATCTCTCTTCTGAATTTTACCTTTGACATATCTAATTGTCTCTTTGATTTGCCCATCTGGATGCTTCATAAGTACTTCAAGCCAACATAAAAATAACCAACTTTATAACCTGCATCCTGAAACCTGCCTGTCCTCAAGGTATCTACTTCTCAGAGAATAGGACGACCATCCAGCCACATACTTCAACTTGGGATTATAGCAATACTCCATTTTTTCTTTCTCATCGAATCAATTACCAAACTCTATTTACTTCAGCTCCCACACATTTCTCAAATCTGACTGCATTTCTTTATACTTACTGCCACAAAGGTACTGCTGCTAACTGCCCCCATCCTGATTTTTATTTTTTTCTATCAAATTCATTCTACACGATGTAGCTCCAACTGATTTTTTAAAATGACCAGAAATCATGCCACTATCTCCACCTAAAAACTTTTCATGAATTCTTATTGCCATGAATGTAAAAGAAACGTGCAGTTTACTAAGCCTTTCATGGTTTGGTTTCTACTTACATCTCCGATGTCATTAGCTACCATTTCACTTCTACTCCAGATTTCAGTCACACAGCCTTTCTTTCATATTGCTGAAACACCATTCAGTTACCTGCCTTAATCATCCCACCGGCTGCCCTCTCTGTGCTGCGCCCCACTTATCCCATCACCACTAGCCCTGGGTTTTGCTGACTAACTCTGATTTCTTCTCCATGCCTCGGGTTAGATGTCACTCTTCAGGGATATCTTCTATGACTCACCTCCCTACTATAGAGCAGATTAAATCTTATTTTGCCCTTCCATAGCATTCTGAATGTTTCATTTGTGATGGTCATTATCTTTACAATTATGAATATTTTTATGTGTCTGCATAGTTTGGTCTTCCATGGCAAATTCTGTGGGCACCTGGGTTAAAGGATAGATCTTTAAATTTAAAGATAACTGAATAGATAGTAAGAGACTTGCCTCTCTGGAAGTATGTGTTTCAAGAGATAATAAGACTCTGAAGCCTGAAGACTTTCCAAAAGTTGTCAACTCAAAGGAACTTGTCTTATATTCCAAAGAGTAAGAATATAGGATCCTTCTTATTTTCTCCCAAAAGAGAGTTTGTGTATATTATGGAACAAAGGTTTCTCTCAGTGTCTCATGAAGGAAGAAAGGGAATACAGCCATCTCTCTTCTGTATTAACTCTCAGATATTGGAGGTGAGTTCTTTACCTGTAGTATAGAATTCAGTAAGTATAAGGTGACATCTGGCTCTCATTGCATCACCCAAGAAGCAGAAAAAATTGGGGCCAGAGGAACTGATGCAGTTTTTACTGCAAATAAGTCCAAAGAGTTTCTCCTTGTCCCAGAAATCTTGTAGCTAACTCTCAGGATAATGTGAATAAATATAGATATCAAAACATATCGATATTTGCAAATTTAAGTTCTACATCCACAAATAGACTATAATGTCCTTGAATGCATAAATCCTTGTGATTCATTACATTCCTGCAGCATGTAATGCTTAAGAAAGTTTTGTTGATTGCTTGTTGAATAAGTTAGTGAATTGCCTTATCAATATAAGAAATGTCCAAACCTCTAGATAATTTCCATAAGAGTTTATTTGAGCTAAACTGATGACATATGCCAGGGAGAAAAATCTCAAATGTTCCAAAGATTAACGGTCTTTCAGTTTCTTTTATGCATTTGAAATTAAGGGGATGTAAGGAAGTTTACACAAAGGTGGGAAAAAGCAAAGCAAGGACTGGACTGCAGGATAGTTAATGAGATACTGTGCTCTCTTAGGGTGGTTGCCCTTCATAAAAAAGAATCTAAAAAGAAAAATTTCAGAAGCATTAAACTAGACACTCAGAAACAATGGACAAGGCTTGCTTAAGGCAAAGATACGACTTTTACTTAAAGTATGACTACCTATCATGATCTGCCCAGTTACAATTTTATGATCAGATCACCCAGTGAGGTTACTTTCCATAGAACCCCTTTTTCCGTCCACAGCCTCAATGCCTGAAGAATAGTTAAGTACCAGTCAGTAGAAAGTGAGGGTTGGCCTAACAATGCAAGCTTCAGATGCCTCTGCAAGTAGACAGGCCTTCTGATGATATCGTCTGAAAAAATCCAGGGGCCTGAAGCTGGTTGGTTAGGCTCGGTGCCAGTGAGGCCAATGGCAGCGTCCCTCCCCACTGCAGATGAGTTATGAGTTACTCATTTGCACGACCACGGTTTGTTGCTGTCTTAAGTGCATTCCTCAAAGGACTATTTCTTAAAAGCAAAGGTTCTGGAATATACAGTAACTTGAATTAAATCTCAGCTCTGTCTCTTGATAGAGGCAGCTTCCTAGATTCTTTATGGCTTAGTGTCTCACTTGCAAAACGGGTGAAGAGGAATTTTCTACTCAAATGGCTAACCTTGTAATCAGTTCTTTGTTCTGCTTCTACACACATGCTTGCTACCTATGCTGAAGGGCAGGGTGACTTCAAGATCAACTAAAGACTCACCCTCCCCTTTGCTTCTTCCATCTAGATAACAGATGTATTGCCTTTGCTTGTTCTATCTACATAACAGATGTATTGCTTAAATTCCTATCTGAGAATCTCATGAGCCAGTCGGCCCATGCCAACTGTAACTGTGTGGATAAGCTCAGGGCCCAGATCTTCAGAGCTCTCGCTCTTCTGGGACCGCCGGCATAATAAAACTGAATTCTCCAACTCTCCAAGTGGTGCTTGGTTTCTTTACAGTCTGATTTTTTTGCAACAGGGTAGAATAACTATATCACAGATTTGAGAATAACAGTTCATTTATGCAGAGGAGTTAATAGTGTAATGTCTCATTTGTAAGGAAAAAATGAATTAATTAATGTTAAATCCTTAGAAAAATACCTGCCACATAATAAGTTTTATAGAATTTTTTTTGCCTATTTAGTATTCAATTTTAAAAGGGGTCAGAAAGGGAAGTCTAGTGAAACCAATTTACATTCTAATACATGACATAAATATTTTTGTCCAATGAAAACTATAGTTTAAAAAAATCAAGTTAACATTATAGCCTACATATTATCTTTGTTTAAAAAATCATTTTTTCAAGCTCAGTGGTAAGTTTTATCCCTAAAATAAGAATCACATCTGACTTTGTACAGTTGAAAATACAGATATATTTTTAGTTACAAACAAAGAACTATTGTCAGGCATTCTTTTAAAAAAAAGGTAAGAAAATATTCTCTACTTTTCAACAAGCCAGAGAACTGTTTAAAAAGGCTTTTAAAAATTCATGTTTTGTGCTTGTTTTTGTTATCATTTGGAGTTCTGCTTTCACAAGATGAAATATGAAATTTAAAAGGGCAAAGAGGCTGCCTAGGAAACAACTGAAACCTAATTGTTACTTTAATGGCTTAAGTCTTTTTTCATCCATTCAATAAACAAGTACTGAGAGCACACTTTGGGCAAAGTGCTATATTGGGACATCAGTGTATTGATTTATAATGTGTAGTGAGCTAGCTTTTCCTTGGTGTTCAGGGAGGTTCAACCTTGTTGCAGTGTTTTCAAAGGGAACTAAAAAAAGTTAATAAATCTCATTAGATAACACATGGCACTACCATTCAGCCAGCTTTTACTTGGACAGAATTACCGAAGAGGTCAAGGGCTGGGTTTGATCCCTGACTAAACAGGTTTCAGCCTTGCTCAGCAGTTTGGGGTCACAAACCATACTTTGACCCCCTAAAAATCTAACCCTAGGGTCATAATTGAGTAATAGGGTATGCAAGAGCAATTTGTTTTTATCAGTGATATTTCATGCTCACATTGTATAAATTCATATCTGAAGAACGGTACTCTATTTTTATTTTTATCAATTTATATGTATAGAAACTTAATATAAGGATCCAGTATTTAATAGTTAAATAAGATTATTGATAAAATAGCTACTATCTATATAAATTTTATTATGTGTCAAGGACTATTATACATATTTTATATATATTGACTCATTTTAATTTTTTCAGCATCCCTATAAGGAAAATGCTATAATATTATCCCCATTTCAGAGATCAGAAAACTAAAGTAGAGAGAAGTTATGTAACTTCCCATGGCTATTAAGTGGCAGAGCTGGGGTGGAAACCTAGTCAGTCTGGCTCCAGAGTACATGCCTGATGACTGTGATGCCCAAGTAAAAACCCACTGTTTTCACTCATCAATCAACTTACCACTCTCTTTAGTTATTTGAATAGTAAATTAATTTCTCATTTCAGAAAATTGTGCTGATTGCTGCACTGTATTTTGTAAATAAACTGACAGTGAAGCACATGATCTTAAGATTTTAGCAAACAAACTGTTTTGATCCTTTTACTATCTTAGTAAAAGGTTCCTTGATACCCTAGGGAACCGCATCCAAACATTCTAACTACCTTCAGTTAAGCTCTAACTTGCCCTTCCCATGCTCTCCCCAGACACTTTCTTCATGGTCTTCTTCCCATTTCCCCACATAAGCCTCCTTTTTCTATCTATTCACTTCAGTCTGAAGTCACTTTTCCTTCTTTGAATTTCTACAGCAATTAATGATAGTGCATTTGCCTGGCTATGTATATTAGAAATTATGGCATCTCCTCCATTGTTAATTTGAACTGCTATTAAAATCTTTGGTCACATGTTTGTGTCTCTTTAACCCTTCATTAGGATTCTAAGCTCCATGAGGGCAAGACCTAGTTTTAAGATAGAAAGAAAATGTTTAATTTAGTTTGTATGTATTTATTACAGCCATGATTAACCTGAAAATAAACATGATTCTTTCCCAGACTGAGAATAAATGATGAGGACAATTAAAAAAATATTAAAATAGCTTGCTTTAGTTTTAGATCTGTAGAATAATTTGCTCATTTAGAAATTATTCAATTGATATTCTCTGTCTTCCCAACTCATCAAAAACATATTAATCAAGAAATGTTATTCAGTGTCTACCATACATGAGACAGGCTTAACATCATGGTTTTTATATAAATATATATAATTCATGGTCCTGGATTGCAGGGAACACAATCTAGTTGGGTTTCTGGACATTATATCTCTCCATAATATTTAACTAGCAACCTTAGGAATTATGTGACAAATACTAAAATGGTCCTGACTGTGAGAGAGTTTAGAGTAGGAAGTTGGGAGAGACATCACTTTGAAGTGGATGCCCAGTCTGTGGAGGTGGAACTTCAGTTGAGTCTAGAAGGCCAAGCAGCATACAGGGAGGGGAAAAAAAGAAAAAAAAGAAAAAAAAAAAAAAAACAGAGAAAAGAGGAAAGGCATTTCAGGCAGGCATATGTACAATAAGCAAAAGGAAAGATATTTGTTCCAGATTTAGAAGACAATATACTGAACAGTTCAGTAATGAAAGATAGATATAAGTTGTAAGGTTGATGATGTTGAAAACTGTAAACATCAGATTCTTAAACACCAGGAAACTAGCAAAAGATTTTGAGCTGGATAGTGATATTATGACAAGTCTAGTTTGAACTGAAGAGAGATTGGAGGCTAGGTATTCAGTAAAGAATCGTTAGATTCAAAAAGTTTAGAATTAGAAGTGCCTTCCTTAAACGACTAGATCTCATTTAGGTAGAAGAAAAAGCTGAAACTCAAACAAGTAAATAAAATTGTCTAAAAATGTGGTATAAGATTTTTCTTTTTTGTTTTCAAATTTGTATTTTACTTTCAGATGACAAATTTGTAATTTCATAAAAATTTTGTTATTCTTTATTATTTTATTTCATTTTATTATTATTTTTTAAGGCCTACAGCACCCAGAATTCCTAGGTGGTCTCCCATCCAAGTACTAACCAGGCCTGACCCTGCTTATCTTCTGAGTTCAGATGAGATTGGGCGTGTTCAGGGTGCATTGCCATAGACAAATTTTGTTATTCTTAAAAATGAATTTAAAAGACTGAGTTAAAGGCAACTCTATCAGGTATCAAAGTGTATTTTGGGGCTAGAAACACATTAAAAGGAATAGTTTTAATGGAATTGATTTAAAAATTCAAGACTTTACCATTTAATAGGCTATTGTCTGAGAGATTAAACCATCCTTTTACATTTATGAAAAACAGTATGCTAACAAATAATTTCTAGCTCTATTGCATCATTTGATAACCTGTCTTGTGTTATTTTCATTATATTAAATGGTAGCAATACATCTGAAATGATGTCTCATAATTTGTTGAAAAATTTTATCATTTTGTTGCTGGATTTATCGCTAAGACAGCTCACATTATTTTCACTTCATTTAATAAACTCAACATATTTTCAAGGTTACTGACATTTCTGTTGGTTTTAAGTGGCATTTAATGTTTATTTGCACTTGGGTAGGAACTGAAAAATCTCATTAAAAGACAGTTGCTCATTTCCATTAAGCAGCCATGAAATATGAATGGTAATATTTTTTTTCATCTGAGTCCAAGTTAAACAAGAAGGAAGAATAGTCATAAAATCTGAAAAACTGAACTATTTGCTCAAGAAATTTTCTTACTTCTAATAACTTTTACCCATCATTGTATTTCTTTTGAAATATGTGATAATTTCCGAAGGCCAAAGGTCACCAATGGAGAAGAAAAGATCAGTTGCAATCTAACTGGTTTGGAAAAGTATTTCAGAGTTTCTACAATATTGTAAAGCGCCTTGTATACCATTTAAAACATAAAATCTTATAAAATTTGATGTTCATTGATTTAACACAGAGTTTCAATCTGCATTTAAGCAAGGATTCTGTTCTAGAGAAAGTTTATTTATGTGTTTATTCATGTATTTATCCAGAGAATGTTTATTGAGTGCCTAAGTAACCATGGTGTAAGGTAAAAAGTGAAAAATCCAAAAAAAACTAAGTATGAATGGAATGTTAATGGAGATAGAAGCATACTGCTCTAAGTGTTCATGTTGGGGGTCTTAGGGACTTCTTCTACAAGCTTCTGTGAAATTATGAAAGTCCCTCAATTCTTTCAGGAGGACAGACCAAAGTGACCTGGAGATTCCATGTAATTTGTGCTATTGTTACACAACTAAGTGTATGTACAGAACCAGAAAGTATAGTAAGGAAATATGTAAAGAGATTATCAAGGTCAATGCCCAAGCTACGAGTTCACAATGATCTCTACCTCTTTCCACATGTCATTGTAGCTAAGATCAAATGCTCCTACCATTTCTAGCCAAGTTTGAGATTTAGGAGAAACCAATACATGGATATTTTTGATGAATATTCAGCCTGCTTGACTTTGAAAATTAGTATCCACACATTAACTTTGTCAAAAAGATATATTTGTGGGATTTGAATGAAGTCTGGCAGTTTTTATGGAAATATGAAGGTTCTGAGCCAGTGGAGTGCAGGAACTCTCTATCTTCCAAGCAGCTTAATCCAAGGAAATTTACAGCTAAGTCTTGTGTGAATGTACACGTTTACACGTGTGTGCGCATGTGTGTAGGTAAAAAGTGTGTGTTTCTATGAGTGCACATAGACACATAGGACAGTACTTCCATGACTGGAAAAGAAATGAAGAAAGCCAAATAAAAGAGAAAGTCCTTGATGAACGCTTTAGCACAGGTTTGTTTAGGATTTAATGCCTTAGGTTTATGGCATTTTTTAATTCAAATACGATATTCTGACAAGTTGTTAAAATTCAGTTTGGCAAATTCATTCTACTAATTTTATTCTAATTTCCCCTTTCTTTCTTTCCTTCCAACCTCCTTCCCCCTCCTTTTTTTATTTGCAAAATTTTACCAATAAGGGCACTATGAAGATGGGAAAAAGAATGTTGTCTGAAGATAAAGATTAAATTAGTAAAGAAAGTATTAAGATAGCAAAGATAAAACATGTCACCACTTAATTTCTATCTTATTTTTACTTTATTATTTTTCATATTATTTAATCCAGAAGTTGCTTGGGAACCTTAATTATCTAGGCAATTATTTTGGTACTCTGTTGTATTGGTTATGTAAATAAAGTCCTTAAGTGAAACTTTAAAAAAAAAGTACCAAAAAGTATTGTGAATGTGCACTGTAAAAATGATTACTGAACATATTCATGTGGATAAACACACACTGTACTATGTAGTATTGGAGTTTACAGGAGGAAGCAAAGGAAGATTAGAAATTTATGGACCACCAGAAAGTACTTAAATTTTGTTTAAAAATTAAGATTTTAAGTTGCTTTCAACACTTTTTAAAGGCTATACCCAATATGTAGATAAATTAGGCTTGAATGTAAAGTGAGGAAAACCTTTACTTAAATTCTTCTTAGTACTTTGTTATTAATTTGAGAAAAAAAAAGACTATGTCTACCATTATAATAAAATATTTATTATAAAAATTATCACATTTCTGTGTACAAAGCCTGGAGGCAAAAACACAATTTATACATTAATAATTTAAGTGGGTCTGAATGTTCAGTATCCATTCACTAGAATCTTAAAACTCCTCCATAAATTTCCTAAATACCAATGCAGACTATTTCTATTTTACAGAACTCCATTTACACAGTTGATGCTATTGAGGTACCAACATTTCCTTTCCTCGAGTGTTTTAAAAAATTAAAGATACTTCACAGTGTTGGGTTAATTAATTGACTGCTTTAAATCTTTGGTAAATACAATTATTTACACAAAAATATATTTAAATTTCAATAAGAACTGAAAAGTCAAATAACCTATTGCAAATCATTTTGTATAATCAATAAATGCATAAGCCCACCATCAAGAAGTCCCACCATCAAGAAGTCACTGTCTAGGACTCTGTTGATAAAATCTGACAATGAAATTCACAAATAATTTGAGACTTCTATGGCCACTCCCAGAAGCACCAAAACACTACGCCATGAAAAAACTAAACAAAAATGTTAAGTTCAACACATAAACAGTACTGATTATTTTCCAATGCAGAAAAGTCATTTTTTTCTACATCCCAGTTTAAATGTCAATTTGACACAGATGAGTTTATTATCTCATTAAAGGCTAATATCTTATATGAGAGAGCCATTTGAAGAAGTCATACTGTTTTGAAAGACACCAATTCATCTTCTTGCTAATAATATATCCATGAAAATGTGGATTATTTCTTGAAATAACTTGTGGGGAATATAGCAAGATACCTGCCTTCTGCTTCCCTGCTTTTCACTCTCCCTCCTCCCATCTTTCCTTCCTCCCATCTATCCTTCCTTCCTTCTCCCCTTCCTTCTTTTTTTTTTTTTTTTTTTTTATTCCTTCTCTAAGAGTAATGAACTCGACTACCCTGTCAACCTGCATATTATACCTCAACTCCCAAATGTTCCATATGCATTACAGTTTTCATTCATTAGCACTTAATCTCAATGATTCACAAATGAAAACATCCTGGCATGAAATCCTCTCACTCCTAGGCTACTTGTTAAAAATACTCCAAGAAGTATTTAAACTCTAGTGTTCTTGAGCAATTTGATAAATAGAATTTTTTACAGACATGTTAATGCTGGAGTGTAGAGAGTATTATTTAGCATATCAAACATACATCTTTTTAAACCTAGAAAATGAATGCCTTTGTATTACCGCCACTGCAGGGTAGAGAACAGCTCTTCCTACTGAGTTAGGTGCTGAATGTATAATTTCTTGCTCAAACATTAGCTTTTCCAATCTACTGTTTCATTTATTAACAAAACAAGGTGAAAGATATTTTTGCTATCACTTTGGCAATCCCGCTAACCACCAACATCCTAAATTCAGTGCATGTTTTAAAATTCATCAGAGACTAGGCACCTGGCAATAAGTGTTCACTTATTATGTGAAGTATGAACAGGGAACGCAGCATACTCAAGGCCCTGCATTTATCAGAAAAGGCTTTCTTCTGAGTTTTTACATAGGCTCAGTTTTTACCTTGGCTGCAACTTTGAATAAAACATTTGAACTCATTTCTCATTCAAAGTAAATGTTATTTTGGTCACCAGTTTTTCCTCTCTAGAGCACATAGATATACATAAAATGTACATTTACATCCATGTCTAATCATACAGTGTAAACTAAGCCTTACTCCTTTGAAAGGCAGGAAAATACTGGTATAATTGACACTTGATAACCAATAAATACTATATCTTATAACGTCAACCGGAGGTCTAAAATATCAGTCTATTGCAACTGCTAGCTTATATCTTCACTTCACTCCCTTTCCCATTCTTGTTGATAAAGAGATAAAGAAGACATTGAAGCTTCTATCTTCTTTAGGATTTGATATAAACCCAAACATTATTCTAAGCTAAAAGAATAAAGAGCTGGCTAGCTGCTAACTCCTATTGTCCTGCACTGTGCTTTCCTGGGGCACAGAAATGAGTTTTGTTCCTCTTCCTTTCAGTGTTCTGTCAAGAAGTTTTTGTTGCTGTTGTTTGTTTTTCAGGGAACGAGAGTTCACATGTGAACATTCAGGAAGCAGCACCGCTGTAGACCCACTTTGATCCCTTAATGTGTCCTGGGTGTCTCTCTTCACACGGCCACTTTTTCATTCGCCAGGTTCTTTGGTTCCTTACTTGGGACACACCAGTCGTCAGCCTCACTGCTCATCTGATAATGTTTGAAAGCTGATTTATTAAAGACTGGGAGTTTTTCTACAGACTCAGAAGACAAAGCCTGAAAGGAGAAGGAGGAAAAAAGTCAAATCAAAGAAATTATTTATGACATAATTGATACTTGAAGAGATTATTCAATATATTACATTATTCAATATAAATTTAGAGCTAAGGAGTCAAACATTCAAATATATTTTTTTAATTGATTTAGTAATAAGAGCACACCAAAGCCCACAGTATGTTAGGCACTGTAAAAAAGAAAAATAAAAAATAAATATTATCTCTATCCTATTGGGGATGAAATAGTATATCTACAATTATAAGTTAGGGAATAGAATTTGCATTCAATATTTACACATGTCCCTTGTTTAGATATTACTGATATGATAGAGTTGAATAGGAAAGTTATTCTTTCCAAATAAAACTCTTGTGTCTGTGAAAAAGAAAGATTCCTAATCTGATACTACTAATCTATTAAAATCTGATACTGTAAATACATAATCTATTAATCTTTCCCAATACTTTGAAGACTTTGGTTCATTTAAGAAATGAATGCATTAATTACTTCAGATGGCCAAAGACCATTTGACAAATAATTCCTTGGCACAGAATGGGAACCGAGAAGCTTAACATTTTAATTGCTGATATCTGTAAATATATTTTCAGTGGAAATAGTTGGCAAATGATAAACAGAACCAGGACAGTGGCTTTAACGAACTGAACCTTTGTCAGAAATAGAAAAAGCTTTAAAGTTTAAACAGGAAATGCTAAGCATCCCACTGACAACTTGTGAGCAATCAACTTTCCTTTCCCTAAATTTCTAACAGGGTCAGCTTAGAGTCTTGAGTATCTTGATAGCAGTTGTTTTTGAGGCTGGAGTATTATTAACATATATTTCTCATAAATTTAAGTAAAACAAAAATACAGCTATTCTCACAGACCCAAAGTAGTTGTGATAAAAAAATTCACATGAGCATCTGAAACTAAAGTGCTTACTGGGCAACAATTTTGCTTCAGTGACACAGGTAGCCTGGCTCCACTTCCTTTTTGGTAAGTTACACATTAAATAGTATGTATACACACACCAAAGAGAAAACAGAATGACTTGCATTTAATTCAGTTTGGGGTATTCATTATAGACCATAGAACTCGGGGCTGTAAAAGAACCAATCTTTTCAGAAATATAATTTTTTCTATTGAATTCAAAGGGTACCTTTAAGTAAATGATCGCATCTGTTCCATATCCTGATAAAGAGTAGAGGTTCAGATCTCCCTGAAAGTACTTGGCATAGAGACGAGAAATTGGCAAGCCATAACCAAAACCAGCCTAGAGGGGAAAGATCAGTTATTGGTAAAGAGGCAACCAAGATCACTGGAATACAAAATGCAGGAGGGAGTTATTATCCTGCCTGATACTGATGTCCTAAAACCTAAGTAAAGATATTCTGCTTCCAATTAGAGACCCTTTGAATTGTTTCACTATTTTTAGCTTGCTTTATCATTCTTTCTCATATCCCCCATGTTGCCCAATTTAACTAAATTGAATAACTTGCCTACATATTTCCTTGTAATTGTTGCTTTTACCTTTAGAATGAGGTGGCTGGGGTGAACTTAGCCCTACAATGCTTCTTACCAAAGGAGCATTCCGGGAATTATCCATCACAGGAGTCGGTGCAGTGGAATATGTATAACTAAAGAGGCGGTCGATGATCCTCAGGGGGACACCACCTCCTCTGTCCGAAATCTAAACAAACAAACAAGTCATCAGAACTACACATTATAAACAATGTACATTTGTCTACAGAAAAATGTCACCTAGTATATATGACTTTGAACTATTGCTCAAAGCAGAGAGCTTTATTATTATTGGCTCTTTAATTCTCTCAAGAGAAACTCAAAAGGAAAATAGAGAATGGTTACCTTAATTGTAAGATCTTCTTTCCCCAAGACAACAATCACCTCAATTGGTGTAAGGGAAGGCTGGTTTTCCTGGTGTTCAACTGTTGCCCTCATTGCATTCTAAAGAAAACAAAACCATAAGGAATTCAATGGTAGAAGAATGAAGGACAATAAATAACTAGTTTTTATGTTTAAAATAAAAGTAGCACAGGGGGCAATTCAAAATACTTATATATATTATACAGGATGTATAATGAAAAATATTCATTTATCATGTAATGTAGCTCCTGGGAGGAATGTCTAATGGAAAAACAATTCTGCTAGTTGTCAAGTTCTTATTTGTAAGCTTAATTTAAATGTAGAAATTGGTTTTTATAGTCCATTTCCTGACACTCTCTTTTCTGTCTTTCCATTACATTTTACATCCAAACACCAAAGACTATCACATAACAAATGAACAGTGAATCATTGAACCAATTTATTGGCTTTTCTAAAATTTGCTGGGAAAAAAGTGGTTACTATTTAAAAGGATACTAAATAATTCTAAATTAAATTTCAATTTGCATGTGATTATCATCTTAACTTTTACCAGTGATGGCAAAATAACTCTGTATGTTGAACCACTCAATTTAAAAATAAATCAAATTAACAAAAAAGTATTTTTTTGTCCTTTTTAAAAAAGAAGAAACCCAAACAAGTTTCCAGGTAACTGGATGAATCTCATACAGATACAGTTTTGTTTATTTTACCCATTTTCCTCTCTAACCTTCTAGTAGGTTATCTGCTTTCTGGTTTTTATTAAATATTAAGTTCTAATATTAAGTAAAATAAAATAGATCAGATGTTTGTAGTATAATCACTATTTCATTATGCTAACATTAGAATAACTTAGGAAACAGTATATTTGGAGAAGAGTTATATCAGAATTAGAAGCAGACTTCACTTTTTTTAGACTTCTTTCTCCCCAGTCCAAAAGATTCTTGGGAGCATCACAAAGCTTCAGGCATTTCTCTGTCTTTTGGTGTAAGTACAGAGTTATAGTTTGGTCTTAGAACTCAGGATAAGATTTGATTTTAACACCTGGCTACCCCAGACCACTAATATCTGCATCTTCTGATAGCTTGTTAGAAGTGAAAATTATCAGACCTAGAAAATCAAAATCTCCTTGGCAGAGCCTAAGAATCTGTGTTTTAACAAGCCCTCCAGGTGATTCTAATGCACACATGGAAGTTTGAAAAACACTACCCTGCAGTCTTGCCGTGCAATGTGGACTGGACTAGCAGCATTGCCTATTAGCTTATTAGAAATTCAAATCTCGGGTCTCACTCCAGACTCATTGAATTAAAATTTGCCTTTTAACAAAACACCCTGGTGATTCATAAGCACATTAAAGTAGATCATTGAAGGAACAAACTGTCCTCTGAGTATATTCTAGACTGAGGTTGGGGTTCTGCCACCTATAGTAATTCTGGACCTGAATCTCTGGATTTGGAATTCGACCAGCCTGTGGGGGTGGAAGTAACAAACCTTCAATTCCCGAAGCATTCACTCATGACGTTCCCTAACAAATGAATGAATGAATAGTGCTTTGTTGGGCGTCTGATAAAATAATGGAAATAGGGAGCATTGAGACATCATGAATCGTACTGTGCACTCTCAAATACATAGTGATGCTACAAGGGACTCTATGTACCCTTTCAAACATAAATTCTACTCTCATGTTAGGAGCACAGAAGCATGCTTGGGAGAAGATAGTGAGGCTCTTGTTTAGTCAGAATGATAAAGGAAATAAAAATGTAACCAGTAGATTTAAAAAAAATTGCAATTATTGTGAATTGTCATACCTTGAATAGTTCAAAGAGCATATGATGAAGGTGAGAAGGAACATACACAATGTGGATTGGTTGCCCTGGAAATTTTCCTAAAAAAAATTCAACTCATTAGAATTGGTAAACAAATATTTAATTAAAATAAACTTCCATATCTATTTCATTAATATTTTAGACTTAGATAGGATTGGAATACTCCTCATCCTACTCACTCCCAAATCCTACCCTAGAACCTTCCCTCTTAAACAGCAAACACAACTGGTTTATTTTCAAAATGCTACTGCAGTTGCTAACTAGTGCACTATGATTAATTTTTGCATTTCTCTACAAATCCACGAGTTAGATGAAGTGTGCAATGAGGGTGCTATAAATTTAATTACATGGATTATTTGTTTCTATTTCCAAAACTTTTGTACTGGACAATCTCAGAGTTATAATTGTATGCATCGTAAGAAAGAAGAAAAATGTGTCTACAGCATAACATCAAAATTAATACTAGCTATAATTTTCATATTTTGAAACTGAGGTGGTAACACATGGAAATTACACAATAATACATGGGAAAACAACACATCTGATTATTCCTGTTTTTATCACCCAAACATTAAATCTAACAGGCTAAATATACTTAAATTTCACCATGAGGCTAAAGAAAACAGAGAAACAAAAACCCCATAGTACTGTTTGAAAAGAAAAATAAAAGTATTATTCTTTGGTGCCCCAGGCCTTGGCAAAGTTTGAATCAGAAAATACAAGGTCTGGCTTGATCTCCTCTTTATTTCATCAAATAGTTCAAACAGTTTATTTACAAGTATTAAGCAACAATGCTGTTAATGCTTAGAGATCTTTTTCAATCTTTATTTGTACCCTTATTTTCAGTTTAGCAACCAGCTACACTTGCACGTCTCCAATCCATGAGTTAGGCTACTCTTAATTTGAACTTGATTTTAACTCTTGCCACCAACAAATATTGTTCATGTATAATGATTACTTGGAAAAAATGTTTACTTTGAAATGAAAGGAGAATGTTATTTCAATTAAAGTATACTATTTTGTTTTAAGAAGCAACCTTGGGGTAAAATAAAAATAGTGCCTTGCATTTGTCATGCAATCACTTCAGGCAATATGGGAAAACTATCTTTTCAGGTCAAGGATGTTAGAGTATGCTCTGATTCCAAAAATGGTATATACTTACAGTGGAATTTAAAGAAAGTTTTGGTAAGAACATTCAACATGAGATCTACCTTCTTATATATTTAAGTGTACAATACAGTATTGTTAACCATAGGCACGATGCTGTACCCCAGACTGACTCTAGAAATTACTCATCTTGTGTAAGTGAAATTTTATACCCATTAAATAGTAGCTCCTTGTTTCCCCTCTCCCCAGACTCTGGCAACCACCATTCTACTCTCTGCTTCTATGAGTTTGACTATTTTAGCTGCCTTATATTAGTGGAATCATGCAGTATTTGTCCTTCTGCAACTGGCTTATTTCTTACAGTGCAATTTAAAGTATTTTTGTTTCCAGATCTTGTGAGTAACCTCTTTAGGAAGGTATCTCCACTACCAAGAGGTTCCTCCTACTTCTCCCCTGCCTCCAGTTCCCCCCACCCCCATATTCTGAGTAAGCAATCTTTCTTTGATCTAAGATATTGTAACTTAGTTACTTACTCTAAATTCCAAATTATTTGTTCAAACTGTTCTTTATGAATTGTCAACTGAATATGCTCAATTGGAACTTTCCAATTAAGATAAAGAGAACTTAGGTTAAAAAAAAAAGTGTACAAATTCTACGCAAGTTCAGAAGGGAGAAATAAAACACAAAAGTTGCATTGTATTTGCAAGAAGTAATTATACCAGGAGAACACTCAATTTTTCATAGATTAAAATGTATTTTTTTTATAGCTTACCATTCACTTGTGTGAGCTTTAATTCTGGAGATGTTAAATAATACTGATCACAAAGCATCCTCGAACACTCAAAAGCATCTGGAATAGAAGTTTTTTCATAATAATGAAATAAAGTTGTGCTAAGTGATCTTCAGTGTGTACATTACTCTTAATCTAAAATATGCATTGGAGTATAAGTTTATGTACATAAAAATATCTTTTTAATATTTTATTGAAGAAAAACTTACGACACCGTTTAAGGTAAGTAATAAGAATATGCATGCATACTTCAGAGATCAAATACAACATAGGAATGTGGCACATTAGCTACAAGTTTGGATTTTTTATAATATTATAAATGTACACGTGATCCTTTACCTCATGACATTATTTAAAAAATATAAAGGGAACACTTTGGATATAAATTTGTTCACAGAGTCACCTTGACTATATGTCAATCCCATAGTGTATATTCCCAATAAAGGAAACGTAAAAATCTAGAAATTACCTTGGACCACTGCTACTACATCACATTTTGGATCAATGCTTCCAATGTGGCTTGGGTTTCCTGTCTGTGAGTCGCTAAATATAAGAACTGTTGAAAAATACAAAAAATATTGGTATAAAAATCAGAATAATAATGATTAGAACTACCATTGATGAAAAATGTGATCCAACAAATACTGAAACATCTAGTTAGAGTATGGCTTATATTCTACACCCATCTCTACATATTATGACCGTGAGGAACTAACTTACTGTGCTGGTTCATTAGCATCCGTGTAGAAATACGGTTCATGTAAAATCGATCCAAGAAATACTGAAGATTTTGATTGGTGATTGGGTCAACTGTACAGCCATCTTTAAATTCTATGATTCCTTGTGCCATCGTAGGAACAACATTGTGGTGTCTATTTCTAACTTTGATGAGAGTATCTACAAAACTAAGCCAAAATACATTTACAGTTAGTGAAAGTTCAAGTAAATTTCATTCACTCATATTGCTTAGATTATAAGTGTATCATAAGTGTATGTATCCCTTAACACTGAATTATGTCTGGAAAAAGTCAAAGTTTTAGATACTTATTCTAATGCATAGAACTTACTCTGATAACACTTTCTGGTCTTCTGGGCTTCTCTCATGAAATTCCACCAAATCCATCAGGCTCTGGATATACCTATAAAGCAACAGGTGTGCTTTAAGTTTTAAAATTGAATAGTCAGATAAAAGTGACTAAAAATAGAATGTCTTTTTCAAATGATTTGAAAAGACAAAAGTATTATGTTTAAAATTAAAGCTCCAAAACATTTGGAAAACAGTATGTCTTAAAAAAAAAAAAAGCTACAACTTTAATCATTAACTTTCTAACCTAAAATTAATTTTTCTTTAACTATTTCAGATCTGTATTCGGTTTTCTGTTTTGTTTGTCAAGTGTTTTTATTTTTTATAGCAAAAACATTTAAAAAAAACTTTTTAAGAATGGCTTTATATTTTTTCTTACTTCATTCATAGGTGAGTATAAGTCTTGAAAGCAGCAGTAAATACTATGGATTGAATATACTTAATGGGTATGTAATATATAACAAAAAGCTGTACAGTCAATAGATTAGGGTGAAGCTCTGGTGCATATCCACTTCAGTGCATATCCTGGCTCTGTTCTCTGAAAATCTGCTCCTTTGGGTTATCTACTTTCTCGAAGCTTTGGTATCCTAATTTATAAAATGAGATGATAATAAGTGACACTAAACGCTGGCTGTGTGCCAGGCACTTTCCTAAGTGTTTTTAATGGATTACATCATATAATTACACTCAAATATTCCGTTGAGGCATATATTTCATTCTTTTCAGTATCAGATGGGGGAATTGAGGAACAGAGAATATAAGATACTGATACTTGCCAAGGATTCCACAACTAGGAAGAGACAAAAGCAGGATTTGAACCCAGCGCCTCCTCAGTTAATTGGTTTGTATATAACAAAGATTAGGCTCTCCCTAAATAGTAGTTATTCATATCTATTTCTAAGATAGGATTACTTTTACAATATCAAACTGTCTTTTATTATTAAAAAGATGAAACTAAAATTGTAACTAATATTCTATTATTTTTCATATTTCTTCTAGAAGTAAAAATTATATCATGAAAGTATTTACTTTTTCAGGGTAAAAATGTCCGTTTCTAGCTTAACAACTGCCCTTAAAATAATTTACCCTTAATAAATTAGGTTCTTTACACCTTTAAAGAGTATTTGCTATTCATACCACCTGTTTTCTAATTTTGATGGTAATATATTAGAAGAATTCATATTCAGATAACTGTCTTAAAATCAGAGACCATTTCAGAATGCTTTACTACTTACCAGCTTTTAACTAACTGTACTGAAGCAGTATTTATTAATTGATCAGGGAGAATATCAATTTCCTTCAGAATATTGGCGAGCCTCACAGGCAATTCTTGTCGCAAAAATGCAAAAGAAGTTCTTTCACAAGCATTTTCTGAACCTATAATAAACAGAATTTATTTAGTTCTTGGAAACAAGTATGTCTAAATGATATATTTCAATAGCATTAACTATCTGATATGGAATACACACATTATTATAACATTACTTCCACTCTCAATTGGATTACTGTTTGTAGATAATTCAAGAGTATCTTCTTCATTGCCTTTTTTTAAGTGATCAATAAGAGAATTATTGTTTTTTTCTTTTTGAAAAGGATTCATTTCCAAGAAGTCAGAATGTCCCACAGCTCTTAGTAGTCATAAAAGAGTGCAGGGTTCAGTCAACACCACAAAGTGAATGAGACATCTTTCACAGAGTTCTAGATATGAAATTGCAGTGGAGGATAACCGGCGTGGGTGTTAGTCGTGATGTTTCCAGACTAGTGATAAGTAATATCACATTTAAATCCTTGAAATTTTCCTTCTAAAGTTGCTGCAGAAAGCTCGTAAATATTTTCAGCAGTAATGCAAATTTACAGAAAACTATAATGGAGAAGAAATTTGTTAGAAACGTAGGGGTGGTTAAAGGATAAAATCTCAATTAATTTGAGGCTACTTTTATATTAGAAATCTTCAAGAAGTACTATGCCACGAGGGAATAAAGTTTCTTGTTTATTGTTAAATGCTGACTGAAAACAAAAATGTATTCTGATGGAAGCTTTGGACAGAAAGAAGAGGAAAGATGAGCTCAAACCATCCAGTATCAGTGGAACTGCAAGTGACTTCGACCTGTAGGCACAGACTGTCAGAAAGAAGGTAGATCTAGGAAAAGGCAAAGTGTGCTGGCATCGAGGCTCCTGAGTTTAGCAGGAAAGCAGACTCTGGTTAGTTTTAAGCACTGAACCTAGCCCTCCCTGCACCGGGAATGAAAATTAAGGCAGTGCCCCAGCCCCAGCGCTCCCGCCCGGGCCCTACGTCCCGGCTCACCAAAGTCCAGCAGCTGCTTCATGGACAGAGGAGACGGGCTGTAGCGCGAGAATTGCTCGACCTCGCGGGGAATCAGCGAGCTCGCGCTGCGCATCACGAAGCGGGCCACCCTCATCTTGGTGTCCACTGGCCGGGCAGCAGCTGGGCCTGGCTTGAGCACTAACGCTGCGAGGAGCAGAACCTGGGATCGAGGAGCAGCGGGGCGCACCGGGGCGAGGAGGGCAGGTGTGCTGTAGGGCTCGCACACCTGGGTCTGGGCTGAAGTTCAGGGGTGCTTCGAAGTAGAGGAGTCCGGCAGTGAGTCCGAAGAGCTGTGAGTGGCTTGGGTCTCAAGTGCTCATCTTGCCACCACCGGCTGCCTCCTGCGGTTTTATGTGTTTCCTCACAAGCTCCCCCCATCTCCACCGGGGAGGAGTCACTGGGACTTGGAGACGCGTGCTGAGCCTGGGGCCGCGCCAATTGGCTCAGAGACAGAACTTTGGGCCCCGCCCTCCGGCGGCGGACCCTGCCCAGTGGCCTGGCGCAAGTGCCCGAGGCCGCGACAGGTAAAGAGGATAAGAGGAGGTCAATGCGGACATCTGGAGGTGGGTGGCCTCAGATCATCACTTGAGACAGCGCCCGGGATCGCGTGGGTTGGAGGCCTACCCAAATTCTTCCGTTTTTACAAGTGTGAGGCTGTCTCAATGTCACGCATTCTGGCCAGGAAATATTTCCAAGAATCTGCTTTCCGAGAGCTCATTGGTCCTCACTCAGAGCGGGGCTTTTACAGTAGCCAATCGGTGGTGTTCAAAAGTATGGGCTTCTCTGCCGTTGGACAGTCGAGGAGAATAAACAGCCTAAAGGAACAGCACAAGTTAGGAATTGCACACATTAGGAATCACAAGTTCTCTGCTAAGTCTTGAGGAGCTTCCCCAAGTACATAATTTTTTTTCTTCCGGCGATAAAAGGCCATCAATTTGTTTCTCTCCAGTAATACATTCTCTCCATTAGGTTTAACTCTGTTAATTAAAAACAAAATTTAAAAAGATAAATTTGACTCACCTTTTTTTCCCCCATCACAGAATTTGCTTGCTCAGTTCCCCTGTATGAAATGTCCTTAATCCAAATCTTTGCCAAAGGCATTCTTTTCTATCCTTAAATGTTCACCATAAACTATGTGCCTTTGTCACTTATGACATTATATCATAGCTACTTCTGTTCTTATATTGTCCCTCTCTGAAAACCTCCTCCCCTGAAAGAGATCGGGGTTGGGCCCATGCTGATGCATCTTTGTGATTCCTGACCTGCTTTGCTGCCAGACTTAAGCAGTTGGGGAAGCACAGGGAAAGTTCCAAATTTCATCTCCATTTAGAGATGGATCTTGATACCACTATGATTTATATTTTTGTATTCTGAATCCTTTGTTACAAATTCTCATAGCCCAATAAAGAAAAATAAATAAATAAATGTGTTCCCAATAAAGAAAAAAATAAATAAATGTGTTCCAAAAGATTAAATAAAACTTATGAAGCAAATAAATTTAAGGTAAAAATCCCTTCCTCTTCCTGGATTACATCCTAAGAACAGAAGTAATAGGAAAGCGTGAATTTGCTTTTTCTTACCATGTCTATGGGACCTGGAATAGGCAAAAATATGTATTATAAAGAATTGTACTCTTTAATCTGCCCCAGAAAGACAATGAAAATGATGTGTTACAAGCAGTTCTAATTTAGGAAAATCCCATTGAGCACTTGGCCTGGCTTAGCCAGCACTATTCGCCTGCGTGTGTACAATGATTAAGGATCATGTGAAATCTTATGATGTTCACAGAGGTGGCTAAGGGTTAAACAAGAACTGAGATCACCAAACTTTTTTCTCCATGTCATCCCAACCAAAAATACTTATCAGGTTACTCTCACAGAGCATTACATTCTGTAATGTCATTTCTCTATAACGGAAACTGTTGTTATTAGTGGCAACATTTATGGTAACTGAACTGGAACAGCCAGGTCAAGTTCTTTACCCAGTTGGCTGAGACACTATGTATCACAGGCATCCCCTGCTTTTCGAAATTTGTTATGCCACTTTCCTTTCACAAAAGACCTGTACCTGTTTTCCTTAACTGAAAGAAATCCAAAGAGTTTTTTTGCTTTTATGAAAAAAGGAGAAAAGTAAAAATAGCATTCAGTGTTTGTTTCACAGTGAGCTTTATGGAGGCCATACTATCCGGAGCAATGCAAGTGGCACCACCAAGAAAGCCTAAGAAAACTTGTAAAGGTGTTACGCTTAGTGTAAAACTGGATGTAATTAAGTGGATGTGATTATTTGGTATGATTTGGTAGGTTATTATCTGGGTCTGGGAATGCTTAAAGATTTTTCCATATAAATTAATGGTAATTGCTTCTTCGCTTTATGCCACTTGAGCTTATGAAGGATTCGTAGGAACGCTTTACTTTTGAATATCAGGGAAAACCTGTACCATGATTAGAGAGTAACCTGGAAAGAGAGTGATACTTTTATTTTCAGGCTGACCACAAATCTTGCAGGTGATCCAGTTGCTACAGAAATAAAGCAAAGAGAATTATTTGGGGGCAATGGATATGGACAAATCTGTGCATTTGTTTGCCTAAAGATAAACCATGGGAGGACTATCAAATGATTTGGTGGTAGTGGTCAGGGAGGAGTACCAAAGTTTTCCACTTGTACTCAGTGCTGAGTACAGCATCTCTGCTTGAGACATTCAATTTCTGAAATTTTGAGGGATATGTTTGCTTAACATTAAATGAATTCTATACAGCTTGCCTGGCAAAACCTAATAAGGCCACTGGTAAAGCTTTAAAAATATAAGTATCCTGAGAGTGGTGGTTCCATCATATCTTCACTGAATTCATCTATGGAGCTTGAGTTGAGAATGACCATAGACTACACAAACCAATGGAATGTTAGCCGTGATGGCAACTGTTGTGCACGACATGGTATTTTGACTAAAGCAGATTAATATGGCCCCAGGAACATGTTATACAGCCATAGATGGGGTGAGTGTATGCTTTCGTTTCTACCAAACATGTAAAACAAACAAACAAACAAAAAAAACAAAAACAAAAAAAAAACAAAGAAACCCTAAACCCTCTTGTATTCTGATCTCAGCATCTGCTTACCAGAGAATCTAGATTGATAATGTATACGTTAGAAAACTATCCTCTATATTTTTTTAATTGTTAAAAGCATGATATTAGAGGTGTGTGATATTGGAGGTATGTGGAAGAAGGAAGTCTCACTTCTTACTTTATGCTTCCACATTATATTCTCCATGGTGCGGGTCTCAGTGCTTTATACACTAGAGCCAGTAACAGTTCTTGACCAATGAAAGTGTATGAAATGACACCGTTCTGAGAAATGTTGTTTCTCAGCACTTACTTGCCCTTATGTCTTTCTTCTCCCATGGGATTACAGGATGAAGCAAAAGCGTCCTGAGGCAGCTAGGAACTAGGTCACTGCTGTTGCTAACTATGCTAACTAGGTGGTCCTGTGTGACTGTTTTGCCAGAGTGCAAAGGATTGGGCGATGGCGGGCGGGGATAAGGTGGAGAGGGTGTTTCTAGATATAAATGCTATGCAGTGAGTAATGGTCTGGCCATGAGTATCTTGGCCTACTGTCATTAAATTAAAAGGTAGAATTGGGCTAGAAAGCAGTATAATCCTATGCAATTTCAAAGATCAGATGCATGAATTATTTAACTTTCTGTCTTCATAGTTCCTTGAATTCTTTAATCTCAGTGACCTTGACACCTACTACATTTCTGTGACCCATTTCCATGGCTACTTCACATGCTGATTATCAGTGAGGACCACTTCTCCTCTGAGAACATGAAGATCAGTTGTTCCCTTTGCCTGATCCAAACACACCATCTCTTCTTTTTCCATTTGGCTCATTCTCTCATTCTTTTTAATCCTGTCATGGCACTCATGTAAATCTTTTGCCTTCACCATCCTTTTTGCTAATGATGTCATTCATTTTCTGTTTTCCATTTCTTCCCTCCCCACCCTAGATCCCATGCTTCATTACTTCTTTCATTCTCACCTTTATCTACTTCATATTCTTCTGCTACTTCTGTGTTAGTAATAAATGAACAGGCATCTTGAGTTTCCCTATGACATTTTTCCCCCTTTTTATCACACTATAGCACTACAGGAGATAATAAGCACCCAGGCCTTCCCTAAACCTCATGTTCTAGTGGGATCCCTCTCCCCCAGGTTGTCATAACACTTCTAGGTGCAAGAGCAAACAGCGGCCGTTTGGTTCCACATAGTTCGTCTAAATGGCCCTTTGGGCTCCATGCTGTACTGTCATATCTCCCAGCCTTCCTGGCCCAGTCCTAGCTTGCTTCGAGTCCTGATTTAACTCAGGTGCCACCTGATGATTATTCCCCTCAATTTGTCCATCTTTAACTAATTTCTTCTCCAGATTGTTTTGTGGATTCTCCCAATCTGACCTAGTCTCTCACTCTTTTTGCCCTTCTTACAAACCCTTCCATTTTGCCTCCTGGAACTCAGCATTTGTCTTGAAACTTCCTAAAGCCCTAACTTCTTCTCTGAATATTCCATTTATATTTTTGCCATAACTTGAGGACACCATGTCTCATACAACCTCTTATGTATAGGTAGCTTTTCTTCTCAACTCAAAGTATTTCATGGCCTGAAGGTGAGATGGGTGTACTCTGCCTTTCACACCTTATTTGTGACCTCTCTGCATTCAAAACACCACTCTTTCATTTTCCTTTAAAAATCACAGGACCTTTGAAACAAGATATTATATAAAACCTCTTTATCACTGTCCTTTATGAAGTATTTGGCTACTTCCTTGCCAGTATGATTCCTGTCATCATTCTTATTGATTTCAACACTACTGTGAAACATCCATCTGCACTTTCACCCTTCAATTCATAAATCTCTTCACCTTATCAATATCTATCTACAGTCCACATCAGCTAGCCATCTCCATGATCACACCCTAGAACTTGTCTTCAAAAATAATACCACCACATTCAAAATATCAAATACATGCATCCCATTCCCACCATATCACTTCACATGCTCCTAGAGTATTTGATTCAACTATTATCTCAAGTACAATACCTCAGACTCACTGGGACTCTCATTTGCCTTCCTTCATCCATCTTATGTTTTCTCTTCTCTTATCCAGTGTGGACTCCATGGTCCAACATCATAATTATGCTCTTGGGAAAATTCCCTGTCTCTCTCTCCCTCTGTCTCTCTCTCTTTCTGTCTCTCTCTATCTCTCTGTCTCTCTCTCTCTGTCTCTCACTCACTGGGTGAACCAACCCTAGTTAAGCCATTTTAAATATACTGAGTGAGTACAAATTTCAGTCCATAAATGCCAAGTGTTCAAGTGTTGAAACATTTTCTTTTGCTTTACTGTAAACCAGTTTAATATCTATTCTAAGTCCCTTTGGTTAATGTGAAATTTTTCCATTCTCTCCCCCAAGATTGCATCCATATCCCCAGGAGCTCATATAGGCCCAAAATATCAATGCAGGTGCACATCTAGTGCTTGGTGTCATCTAGCCATCCTAGCATCCACCAAGATGTTTCTCATTAAATCTGGTCCTAGATTGTTAATTAACATAAATTGCTGCTGCATCATCCCTTATCCTCATACAAAAGATCTACTTGGGTCTGCTCTTAGGTACATAGGCAGCATTTCATACTGGACCATAGCTTCATATCTGTCCCTCTGTAGTGACTGTACCACATTGGTCTGGGGGAAACTCTAGAAGGCTGATTCTGGCCCGTCTACTTAATCTTCCATGCAGCCATTTCTACTCTTATTATGTTCCTAAGGTCTTGATGCAGAAAATGAATTTCAAAGACATAAGCCTTGAAGGGATTTGAACAGTAAATATGTAATAAATCACATCAAGCTTTCCACTATTACCACTCAAACTAGAAAAGATTCTCTGGTTTTGGAGGTGTGAGAGAGAATAGAAGTTAAATGAAACTTGACAACAGCTCAGGTAAACCCAAAGAGAGATTAGTGTATGGATCATAAAAACTGTACATAGGTTTTATGGATCTGAGTAAAAAGAAAACATGTATCTCAATTCCTCAGTAAAGCAGATTTCCCAAACTTGAGTTTTTGGCTTCTTCTGTGAGTCATGATCCAGCTGCCCAAATGAAGGAGGGCATCATGGTTTTATAAGAAATGTTGGCAGAGACATAAATGGTTAATACTTTGCATATTATATGTGCAAAATATATATAAAGAAAACATCTCGGAATGTCCATACTAGTTATTTTCACGTGGCAGAATTATCAGTACTTATATTTGCTTTTTTTGTGTGCTTTTCCAAATGTTAAACAATGAAATGTGTTACTTCTTAATCATAAGGAAAATAAATAAATGTTATTCAAGAGTTGAAATGAAAATAGATGTAGCAAAAGAATAGGCAGAAGAATTTGGCAGATATCTGTTCAAATTAAGCTATTGACCGAACTGGAAACCAGAATTAGGACAGGGAATTGGGTCAGTTGCTCTCCTGCCTTCTATTTCTAACCCCTGGGGTATATCAAGAAGCTTGGAGACTCCCGACCTGGGGAGCCCACATTCAGCTCTTTCTCTCCCTTATCGTTTCTGCTCTTTGTCTTCAGTGGACTGACCTTGAGCTACCGTTAACTGAAACTTTGTTTCCTGTTCTGTGGCTTGTACCTTTTCTCTGATCATTGCCTACGTTTTCTGAGATTCTCAAACGGGACATTTCTTTTCCCCATGCTCCCCCCTACCCCCACCCCACCGGCCAAACACACACACTCAGTCCAAATAAAAATCTCCAAATAAAAAACTTGAAAAACTCCAAGTTTTGCTAAAGTCCAGCCTTGGTTTGTGTAGCATCGACTAGCTGCCTCAGACAACCTTTCCTGGAGTTCCAGGTAATAAAAGGAACACAATCAGCACTTAGGTCATCTGAAAGACAAATCTTAGAGGTCACTTCCTTCTGTGACTTTTCTGCTTAACCCAGTACAGAGGGTGGTCAAACTGTATCAACATCCCACTGAATATCCACTTAAAAATGGGAAAATTTAGTCAGTTATACAAACATTCCTTACTACCTGGTGAATTCAATCAATGCATGTGTACTGGCCTATTAGTATTATTTGTCTATACGCTTAGCAGTGAAAGGACAGATACCCAGATAGCACACTAAAATTTTCTGTTTGCTTGAAAATACTAATTTAAGCAAGTACATATTGTGCAAGTGGTTAGTTCCCCTCTCCAAATGTGGTTGGCATTTGTTTGGTCTGGTTTGGCCTCAGGATTCTTCTCAACACAGGACTCTACAGATCAGTGGCTAAGTTAATCAGGTTTGGGAGGTACAACCTCTTGTCACTCCTAAGCTGGGCATCCAAGCAGCCTCGCAGTCCTGGATTGCTGAGCACCCCCGCCTCTGCCCTCCCCTTTCCATTGGGAAGAACTGCCTCTTAGTGGAACTGCCGACAGCAAACATGAATGTCATTCATTTAATCGAGTGTTTGCACTTGCAAAGGGAAAACTGAGGCAGAGGAATATTAAGTCACCTAAGTCACATAGCTACTAGAAAATATGGGTTTTCTAAATCTCAGTTTAAACAAAAATCTTCGCCGCACTCTTCTAGGGCTTGGGAATTCTAAAGGCTTTTCTACATTAGACTTTCTGACACTTTAGAACTAAGAAACCCTATTTGTCCTCTGGCCCAAATCAGGCACTTGTTTCTTCAAGGATACTGATGTTTTCCTGTTGTCCTTTCATATATAGAGCATTGGTTAGATTTTACCAGAGAGAAAACTAGACTGTTATTAACAGTAATAACACAGACACACACTCTTTTCCATTTAGTCCTTCTATTTTTTTTAAGTAATGAAATTATGGATCATTTTAATTCTCTTATCTATAATTTTCTGTATTTTCCAAGTTTTTTATTATGACCATGTATTAGTCTTATAATGTATATTTTTATTATTTTTATTTCTCAATTACAGTTGACATTCAATATTATTTTACATTAATTTCAGTTGTACAGTATAGTGGTTAGACATTTATATAATTTACAAAGTGATTCCCCCCAATTAGTCTAGTATCCATCTGGCCCCATACATAGTAGAGATATGGAAGCAACCTAAGTGCCCATCAATAGTCTTTTTGTTTTGAAAATAAGCTTGAGGATCTGACAGTGCTGAGTTTGGGTGACATGTTTCTATTCTTGATTGGAATGGGGAATTTGTTTTAATAGTTTGGTGCTGAGTCTAAAGAGGAAGGTTGTGGGGCTCCCCTCCTGTGTTCTTTCTTTCACCCCTTGAGAGTAGGGTTGTCTCATGCCTTCTTTCAACAAATAGGCTCCTCAAAATGTACTGTGAATTAGAACAAAGGGATTGTTTTCTTTAGCTATGGCACTAATTCATGGATTCACTTCTTGTTTAAAAAAAAATTCAGTTACTCTCTGCCTCACCCAGTTTTCATCAACAAAACACATAGCCAGCCAGTCTTGCAGAAGCTGTAAGCAGATGCTGAGCCTCTCCAGCTAAGTAGGTGAAAGGTCACTCCCATACTCAAAGCTGGGGCTGCACCACCTGGCCCTCGGGAGTCAATAGGGGAAGTTAAGTAGGTGAAGGGTCACTGCTGTGGCTCAGCAGTCACTTTCCATGCGTCAGCTCTCAGACATCTAGTTTCTGTTCATGTAAATACAGCTCACTAGGGAAAAGGTCACACAGACCAGAGGCAGTTCTGTAATAATACAAGCCACCCTGGTGGTTGTGTCCAAGGCAAGAGGCCAAGCCCGAGGGCTTCCTGGCCTTTAAGAATTCTGCTGCAGAAGTAGAAAAACAAAGATTGTGAAGTGCTTTAAATATCCTGTACTGAATATAGCAAAGTGATAACCTGTTGACTGGCAAATTTATACAATGTAAAATAACTTTACAAGGAGAAATTCTTTTTAAAAGTGTATTGCAATAAAGGAACTTGTCTTCTTATTTGTTGCTTTAGACTAGAGCAATGATTCCTCATCCTGGCCATGCATTAGAATTACCCTGAGCGCTCATACATAAAAATGACTGATGTTTGATACAAATTGAATCAGAATCTCTAGTTGACCCAGGCATCATAATTTTTATAGAGCATCTCAGGTGGTCTAATGTGCAGGATTGTTTTAGAATCTTTAAAACATGGCTGTTCCAAATGACTCCAGATTAGGCAAAGAAGTTCTACATGTTCTAGATCAGTGCTTTTTAATTGTGGGTTTTGGTCAATTAGTGGGCCATGAAATCAGTTTAATGGGTCACAGGCAGCATTAAAATGAAATAGAATAAAGAATAAGGTGTGCTTGTGACATGTGAGATTTCTGTGGGGGTAGCGGTCGGTAAACTTTTGTTTCAGATCTATCTGGATTGTGATGTAAGAGGAATCTGCTCTACAGTCTATAAATAAAAGTGTTGCTGTCCTGAGGGTCCACAGAACTGTTCTAATTCAAAGCAGTTGTTGGCTTTTTAAACAGTTTTGCTCATTCCACAGGATGTTGTAGCTGTGAATTGGGAAGCCTGCCATGACATTATTTGGAAAAGTGTTGTGCAAACAGTGTCCCTCCCAGATGGTTCCCAGAATTAGTTCAGTAGGAGTATTTATTTCCTCTTGAAACATAGGGATGCCAAGGGCGATCGTGACCAGCAAACATCCTGAGTCAACTCAATAGTGAAATTCAAAGGAGAAAGAAGGTGGTTGCTTACAAGTCTGGATGGAATCTAGCCTAGTGCAATCTCTACTCAGAGAAACCTGAGTTAGCTAAGACAGAGCCACGAGAGCCCTTCTTATCTGCTATTATAGGGTTGTAAACAGGTTGTCACCAATAATGTCTAGAATCAGCCAAACTGTAGGATTCAGACTGAGAGGAAGGGGCATCTCTTTGGAGATGCTGTGCAACAGGAGAGAAGACCATTGAGTTGCTATTATTAGAGAACAAACCCAGAAATTAATACAGAGAGAATAGTAATGAGGGGCTTCAATTTTTGGATGGTTTCTTTTTCTTTTAATTAATGTCCTTTCTTCTTCATTCCTATTTTTATCTTGATTTTCTTTTAAATGAGTACTTCTGGGTTCTGCTAATTCCTTGACTGTGAATGGATGCTATGTTTCATGATGGCAGCAGAATCTATACTCAGCATCAATTTGAAAGGAAGTGGGAGGCCACATAGTTATTAGACATATACCCAAGTCTCTGAATGACTGAGATTTCTTCATTGTATCTTGGTATCTCAACACAGCGTTTAAGAAAACCTTTTTTTTTTTTTTCCTCTATATTGAGGAAGAAGAATTAATATATGTACTCTTTCATTTAGAGAAAGTTGTCTAATGGCTTAATTTACTAGTTTCAATATTTTGATTTATGAAAGAATTGCTTTCAGTGACTGGTAGTGTTTATCTTTCTTGCTGAAGAAGGAAAATGTGCTACATTCTGACAACGAAAGAATAGTTAAAGCTAATTTCTCCATGGACCTTGGAAAAAGTAGCAATAAATAATGGATTTGTTCTTCAAAAAATGTTTCAAGTAAACATCTTATCAGTCACAAATCAGCTACAAATCCATTTTAGGCAGTACCAAATGAGCTATGGGCAATTTTTCTCATTAAAGTAGTGTTTAAACTGTTGTTTCCAGGTGACATAGAAGACATATCAGACAAACAACACCTGCAGAAAGAATTGGCAAAGTATTGATTTTTCATCAGTCAGAAAGTTTACTAAGCAGAAGAAAAATAATTTGTCTTCTCAGTGACATTTTCCTAAGGTCTTGCAGGTAGTCGACGCCATTGTTTTTCCTTAAACACTCAAACTTTAATTAGCAGGAAAGGTTAGCGGCAAAACCAAGGACATGTTGGTAAATTAGAGGTCACATCAGAAAAATAAATTCATTTGGGTTTGGATGGATTTTTCATCTTGTCTCCGCCTCCCACCTCGACCTCCTCCCCTCTCCCTACGTGACCCCGTACGGTGTCCTATGTTCATCCTAATTCTGTTAACAACAGGAAGTAGACTTGAGAATCTCGGTAAATGTTATATTTCTATCACTAAGTGAGATTGTTCGGTTGAAAAAGGAAGCAGTATTTATAGCAGAGAAGAATTGGTTAAACACATGGAGATCCTGGGTTCTGTGTGACATTATTTATTTTTTGTACTTGTTTACTGACAATCCCTAAAAAAAACTCATTTAATCTCTCTAGGTCCCAGTTTTTATGTCAATAAAGATTAAGTGTTATTGTAGATGAACTTCAAGGTGCATTTCACATCTAAATTTTCCTTGTTTACCCATTATTGATTTTGAAGTTCTCACTGAATGAGTCTGAGTGATTGTTGCCTTTCTCATATTGAGAAAGAGTTTTTGATAAGAGTTCATTTATTATAAACTTTCTCCAGGCAGAGACATCCTTACAATGTCCCAAACCAGCAGCCATCTCATTGTTACTAGCTCTTTTCTCTGGAAAACCTCAAAATAAATTCAACTAGAACTAGGCACGATTTTGATCTAGCTCACTGAATATTCTTGAGTGGAGTTTTGATTCTTGAATGAGTACTGTTAACTGCAAGAACATGTAGGCAGGTGCTGGTTATCATTAGTGACAGTAACAGATTTCTCCTGTGTCTGACTGCTCCTGGGCTTCTGGCTGCTCTGTCTCAGAGCTTTCTCCATCCTTTCTGAATCTGTGCCCTGTGGGTTTATGAATAAATTTTCATTTTAATTGAGGTAGTTCTACTGAGGTGCCATTAGAGCTTTGAAGAATAGACCTAGAAGGTGACAATCAAGATGGTTGAATTACATGCCATCAAATTTCCCCACATATTTGGAGGCAAATACCATTATGCCTATGTGTTCTTTTTCTCAGACTTTGGATGTTCCTCTGCCATCATTCTCAGACCTTTCACTATCTTATAGTTTTACAGTGGTCAGCTATGCTTCCCTTCTTACTGTTCTTGACACCATTCACTAATAGTGAAGTCTAGGGTTGAATTTTGGTGCTGCAACCTTATTTTTTGATTGAGTTTATTGTCAGTTAAAACTCCAAAGCCTCTGTCCTCCACAAAACAGGTACTCTTAACTAACTGAATGTTCAAACCAAATAGAGTTCTTTAAAAAAATCTCATCAACTTTGCCTAACCAGATTTTAATGAATTCAAATTCTATAGCATTGCTTATCTTTTTCTTTTTTTTTCCCAACTAACGTGTGTCATCTGAAAATATGACAACCCATACTTACCAGTTGGCCACATTGTCTGTAAGAATATAGTCAGGAACCAAGCTCTTTGGAAGAAACTTAGACAAGTAGTTTTAGAAGAAATGTAATGGAACACCAGTTTTGCAAGATGTATCTGAAATACTTGTGGAGAATGCTACATACTAATTCACACTTTTTAAGATTTAAAATACATATTGATGATTAAAAATTCTGAGAAACTTTCCTCCATATTGACATTGATCAACTAATGTAGCATTTCCCAAATTGTGTTGTACTAGGTAGTCCTTGATCAAATAAGTTAAGAAAGGATGGCATAAATCAATATTTATTTACTGTAAGACTTTCAGAACCATAATTATGGTAATGTATAATGCACTACAAGCAAACATTAAAATCACTTTTAGAAAGAAGCAGTTTTTAAAAATCAATGTTACTGAGTTAAGTCAACTTTATTATTTTTTACATACAACAAAATGTAATTCTTTTAAATGTGCATTTTTAGAGTTTTGACAAACGTATGTATACCTCTGTATAACTATCACTACAGTTAAGATGCGGATTATTTTAATCATCACCAAAATTTCCCTTGTGCCATTTTGTAGTCAGTCTACTCTGACCCCTGGCTGTAGGCAACTGCTGATCTGCTTTTTATCACTATAAATTAGATTTCTTTTTTTCTAGACTCATATAGATGATATCATACAGCATATACATTTGCATCTGGCTGATACTACTCAGGATGTTTTTTGAGATTTATCTACGCTGTTTTAGGTATTGGTAGTCCATTTATTTTATTGCTGAGTAGTATTCCACTCTGTGGATATACTTGCTTATCCATTTGCCTGTGATAGTAGAACTGTTTCTAGCTGTTAGCTATTAAAAATAAAACTTTTATGATTATTGTATACAAGTGTTGGTACACCAGCAGTGTTTCAGTTTTTCTACATTCTCACTAACACTTAGTATGGTTACTCTTTTTCATCTTAGCCATTCTAGTGGGTGTGAAGTGCTCTCTCATTGTGGTTTTAATTTGTACTTCTCTGATAACTAATAGTGTTGAATATCTTTTCATTTTCTATTGGCCATTTGTAAGTCCTGTACAGACATTTTGTCCATTTAAAAATTGTGTTGTTTATCTTCTTATCGATATCTAAGAGTTCTTCATATGTTCTAGGTGTGTCTTTTTCCCAATATATATGACATATAATACACATATGTCCTGTATGTTACATATATACATATACACATTTATATATACACATATATATTGTATTCACACACATAAGATTTTGGAGATTTTATATATATATATATATATATATGATGTTTTCTCCTCCTGTCTATAGTCTGCCTTTTCATTTCTTAAATGATGTCTTTCTAAAAGCAGAAGATTTGAATGTTGATAAAATTAAAATTTTCAATTTTTTCTTTAACATTCCTTTTTTAGCCTTTCTACAGAATATTTGCCTACCTCACAGTCATAAAGGAAGTAGTGAGTTCTCTCCTTGTATTATTGTGTTGGCTTATTTCAGCCTCTGTATTAAGACTACCCTCCCCCCCACCCCGCCCACTTCCTTTCCCTTCCTTTCCACAGACTCATCACGAGTTGTCTGGAAAAGAGAGTAAGCTTCCAGTTGTTGGGAGTCTACATCAGCTAATATGACAGGAACATGGTTAGGCCAGATTTTAAAATAATAGAACATTTATAACATGTAAAATCTTAGGTCAGAAGAATATTCTGAAAAGACTTTTCTTAAACACCATGTTAAATGAGGCTTCTCAATTTACTCTCTGTCACCATGTTGGAAATTTTCTTCAAGGCACAATTATCTTTGATGATCTTGTTTATTTGTATACCTGTTTCTCATCTGACTGGCAATGGACAGTAAGCTTTTCTGTCTTGTTCACCTGAGATGAATGTAATGAGGAACCAGTGGAGGCAAGACTGCAATGTGGCTGACAGCTATTGACATGAATTTGGGGTTCGTGGCTCCCACAACTTCAGCATCCAGAAACCTTTTCTCCCTGTCACTTTCACCCACTGCATTTGTCAATTTCTATATGGGGGTAAGGCTTTTGTTTAGAATACCTAAACCCATTCCTTTAGGGAGGCAATCTCTCTTTCCTCACTTTAATGAGAATTGGGATTCTCTGAAACTACTATGTTCATCCTTTCATGGGTAAAAGATGATTCAGGATGGGGTAATGGGAGAATTTTTAAGAAGATGGCATCTTTCCGTAATTTCCTTTCTAGCCTTTTAGATGGGCAATTAGCAACAGAATATTGGTTTTCTTAGATTGTTGCCTGCTAGTGTAAACTTGGTTAATGCAGTCCTGCTGGCATTCTAGAAAAGGGTTTCTTTTGCTGGTGTTTATCATTCAGCTGCTGAAATTCACACTGGGTGAAACTTGGCATGACAGCTTTCAGCTCAGTTGCAACTTAGAAGAAAACAGATTCTGCTTTGCTTAAATTGTTTTCAATTGACTGGGTAAGAATAAATTAAAGGTTCTTGTAGGTAATAGCTTCTGAATTCAATTAAAAATATCATCAGGCAGCTGCTTTTTTTTTTTTTTCTGAAAGTACAGAAATGATTTTGAGCTACTTAATTGATTTTCTTATGAAGTTTTTTGACTGACAGATTTAGCCTAATACTTCTTCAACATTTTTCACTCACAGCACTATAGCAATAGAAAACGGGAATTAGAAAAAAAATTTTAATTATCCTGCTATAGTAAGATTCTTAGAGTTATAAAATTTTAAAGGTCAGTCAATCCATCTCTTCATTTGTTTATTCATTCAAACATTGATTCATTGATCAAACATTTACCTCTTAATTTGGGCCAGGTTCACTGCACAAGAGTTTAATACTTATCAGACTTGGGATTTTTTTTTGTTTACGAATGACCATAGTTTGTTAGTCTGTAAGTTTAAAGCAGGCTGGAGCCATGTCTGTTTTATTTACTGCTGAATGGAAAGTACCAAAAATAATGGAAGGTGCACGGTAGACTTTCAATAAGCATTTGATAGAAGGAAGGAAGGAGGGATGGAAGGGAAGAGAGGCAGGAAGTTAGCAAGGGCAAAGATTATGATATATTCTGTGTACTACAATCCTTGGGCAGGAAGAGGCTAGGAACACACATACCCAGAGGCTAACGTTAGCCAAATTTCTCTTTTCTTTATTCAATATAGGGCAAGAAAAATTCCACGAGATGTTTCCCCCTTAGCCATATAGGCAATTCATGCTTTCTAAATCAAAAGAGGAATTCGTTGGGGATCACACTATGCCACAGAAGGTCAGGCTGTATTCTTCGTATGTGAGAGGACAGTAGCTGTGCACATTTTTCTCTAGCTGGTGGTTAAGAGGTCTAGACTCAGAGGTAGGAGCTTGGAATCCTATCCTCTCTCCAACCATAATTCATGACAACCTGCATTGGCAACTTGCATAGTCTCCCTGTACCTCTTTTTTCTCACCCCAAAAACAGGATAATGATTAGAGGAATACTTGCTTCATTGAGTTCTGTGAAACTAAAATGTGCATCTATGTAAATGTGCTTGACCAAAGATAAAATTATTTGAAAGTAATGGATAAGAATTGGGACAATTGTGCATGCTTCAACTCCCCAAAATATGTAATTAATAAAACTGATAAAAACAGGCTTTATGAAAGAAGCTAAATCCTAAGCTGTACATATGATATGATTCAATTTATCTCAATATCAAAATCAGTCAAAACTAAATTTTAGTTCTAAAAGTCAAAGTATGAGGGATGGAAGGAATTCCACAAGATGGAATTCCACAAGAAGGAATTCCACAATATGGGGCTTTTGAGGTGCTGGCCAGTTCTATTTCTTTACTTGATTGGTGATTACAGAGATAGTTATATGGGATAATTAACTGACCTGTGAATTTATGTATGTTATGCTTCAATAACAAAAGTTTAAAATATGGTACAAAAACGGTTTTTACAAACCACCCTAAATTCAGCCACTCAGATATAATCACTATTAACGTTTTGTTCTCTGCTTTTCTAAATGTGTTTTCTTTTTATATACATGTATATCTATATGGACACCAACCTTCTCCCCTACCCTGCCAAAAAAAAAAAATACCCACAGAAACATTATAAATATAGAAACACAGTAACATGTATGCATTTTACATTTTTATATAAAAACAGGATTTGGGTACATATATAGTATTGTTCATAACCCATTTTTTAAAATGAGTATGGAAATTGCTTTGATGTCTTTCTTAATTACTGAAAATTACTCAATAATATATGAATAAAACAATATATGTAAAGAAAAAAGTATTATTCACCTTTAACCTCACCACTCAGAAAAATGATATAACAGGTAAGACATCACAAGTCTTTTCCAAAGTACCTTAACAAATCAGAATATTCATTTCTGTCCTTCAGATCCAGTTCTGCAACTTACTATAGTAAAAATGTTATTTAAAAAAATAAAAAGTTCTTTCTACTAAGCCTAATGAGGTATGTGCATCTTAGTCAAATCACTGAGGCATGCATGAATTTGGCTGTTGGCTTTTTAAGGTTCACAAAATTAATATTATAAGTTAACCAGTATCTGAGAGTCCAATTCGAAAAACTCAAACTTAAAAGACACGAGCTCACATCTAGAATGCCAAATGTGCTCTTACCTTTGTGCCTGCTGGAACCTTCTGCCTAGAATCCTCATTCTCCAATTATATATGTGGCTCTCTCCTACTTCATTCAGATTTCTACTTAAATGATAACTTATTGGAGGCCTTCTCAGACCATCCTTTTAAAAATAGCATACCGTACTCCCCTGACACAAGAAATCCCCTCTTTTATGTTTCCTCCTGGAACTTACAGTTATCTGACATTATAGTAAGCATTTAAATATTCTGATTATTTTAAAAGATTACTTAGAACCTCTTTGTTTTGTTCAGCCATGTCTGAGACACAATATATGCTGAATCAGTTTTTTTTGAATGAATGAAGTATCTCCCCAAATGGTACACAACAAGTTAATTGCCCTCTTTGCTCGTTATCTACCTCTAGAAAATTTCTTTGGGAAATGTGATCAAGAGCAGGAGGTACTGTATCACCATAATAATTTCACCGTGAAGAATGCATTTATCAATACTATATACTTTTGCTCTGCTGAAGTGATTGTGGAGACACCTTAGTCTACCAGTTATCAAGTTAGGACTCATGAGGTCAGAAAAATTCTTGAAGTTCTTTTTAATCTTTCAAAATGTTAATGAAACCCATGCAGTTATTCTTAATAAGGTTGTGGGGAAAACTAAAATAGATAATCAGGAGGTTGCAACACTCTCTCAGTTCACAGCAACTTGATAATTTTTTTCATAGCATTCCTAAGTCCAAAGAAATTCCTAACAGTTCTGCTTATTCAATATTTACATCCACACGACTTGATAGTAATAGTTTTTGTGGTATCTAAAAGGTGTTGTTATGTTTCCCTAGAAAATGTAAAATAACTTACAGTGCTCATGTGAATTTGTTGCAGTATCCTGGGCTGCCTTGGCCACAGTTTGAGAACCATGGAACTGACTAAAGCTTCTAAACAGTGTGTTTTCCATATTACTAAAACCAAGTTACTGTAATTCTGGTTTAATTTGGCCATTGATGACATCATAGGGGTGCTGGGGATGAGAGTGCTGAGCCAAATTTGATTCTGAGAGCACAAGTTGACTTGAATGGGTTGAATCCTGCCACAGCGACAGTCAATATTAAGCAACCAAGAATTCTATGTTCTAAGGAACTAGATTCTTACTTAATCTTGTTTATAAGCCTTACAGTCTTAATAGCAATTTCTGTGATTTCATAATACTATCATGAACTTTGCTGCTACTGAATCATTTGTATCGAGATTAACATTGACTATAATATGGGCAGAACAAACTACTTATTGCTACATATTAATTTACTACTTATTAATTTATTACTACTTATTAATACATATGCAGCTTATTTGGTAAATAAAACCTTTTAAAGACCCCACTGACATGAGGGTAAAACATATGAAATAAATTTTTAGAAGTCACATTAGTGATGAGAGGTTTGAGAACGATTGCTTTGGTCCTTTGTTTAACTGGGATGCACCTTAGTGTGATTAGTAAAGCATTTACAAACTTACTTTAGGGAGGCAGAAAACAGTAGAGGCTCCCTGTACAGAAGATTACCTGATTTTATTATGTGGTGATTTCCATGAGGAGCATGTCAAAGGGTGACATTTTTTGATCTTCCTTCCAGACTTTGGATTCCAGATTTTCATACACATAAACTGACTCCTATAGTAGGCACTTGAACTTAAGGGTCTAAGGAATGGTTTGAAGCAATAATTAGTTTCCTCTAGCATGAGTTTGAGGTTTTGCTTATTTTTATTCAAAAGACTAGATTATGAAACAGAATAGCTTATGCTTCTCTTCTCATTTTCTCCCTGTAATAAAGATTACAGCAGAAATTAATGAAATAGATAATAAAAAATAGAGAAAAATCAATGAAATAAAGTTGGTGCTTTGAAAAATGAACAAAATTGGCAAAACGTAGGCTAGATTGACCAAAGAATAAAAGAGAGGCTTTGACTTATTAAAATCAGGAATAAAAATGGGAAGATGACTACCAACCTTATAGAAATAAAAGATGACGAAAGGAAAAAATATGAGCATTGGTGTACCAACAAATTGAGTAACTTGGACTAAGTGGACCAATCCTTACAAAGGCACAAACTACCAAAACCAACTCAACAAGAAATACAAAACCCAAATAGACTTATAACAAGAAAAAAAATTTAATTAGTAATCAAAATATTATGCACAAAAAGGTCCAGGCCGGGACAGTTTCACTAGTAGATTCAGCCTAAAATTTAAAAAATTAATACCAATTCTTCATAAACTCTTCCAAAAAATAGAAGAGGAGAGAACAATTCCTAACTCATTTCATGAGACCATTTTTATGCTGGTACCAAATCCAGAAAAGACAACAGAAGAAAGGAAAACTCATTTCCTGTTCTCTATCTGTAATCCTAGTGATCTCCTCACGGATTGATAGACCCTGGGTGAGGAGCAAAACACTATTCAGTGTATCAGTGTTGTGGAACGATGTTGCAGTTAGTAACACCTAATTTAGAGTCACTGACAACTATGAAACACGGATTTTTGCCTTTAAAAAAATCACAGTAAGTTCAATATATAGCTTAAATATGAGATGAAATGGCCAACTGTTAGCCAGACTTCAGAGAAACAAGTCTCTTTGTTTCTTTAAATTACACAATGCACCTAGCCCAAAGGCTCAGAAAACACATGGGCCATTGCTCTTCTGATATGAATATGATGTTGCTACGTGCCTCTTAACATCCCCCAAGTTCTTAAGCAATTCCCTTTCAAAAAAATCCACTGCAGTGGAGCCCAAGCAGGGCCTCACTGATTGCGACTATTGGTATAGTTATGTGTTATTCCTACTTCAGTGACCTGACACAGTGCCTCAAGCCTCATTCTCTTTTTCAGGTCACACTGTCTACTTTTCCCCTTTGTCTCATGATGAACTCTTGCTTCTACAGCATATCCTATTCTGAGCATTGACGTCAGTGATCTGATGGCTTCTAAGCTATTGGCTGAGATCAGCTCGTAGTTCTTTCACTCATCTGCTTGAACAGTCACAGAAAGACAAGCAGACCCCTTTCTGTTCTTGTACTATATTTATTCTTAACCCTCTACTGAGACTTGGCAACAACCAGTGGAAACAGAAGATGGTTTTTTTTTTTTTTTTGATTAGGTCAACAGCCAGCTTCTGAGTTTTTCATCTATCTTGTTTGTTATGGTGTAGTTGTCTCTGTTGCAACATTCCATCTGAATCATAAAAAGCCTGGAACAATCAATCTTGATAAATGACATGGAGAGCTGAATCACTGGTATTTATTTATTTATTTTTTTTGAAATTCACATTTAAATCAATCATCGTTAATAAAATTACATTGATATATGCCTGTCAACATTTTCTTAGTTAAGAAAATATGGATACATAAATGTTGATACAAAATTATGTAGTACATAAATGTTGATTAACTATGTATACCTGAAACTCATAAAATATTGTATGTCAAATATACTTTAATTTAAAAAAAAATAAATACGAACGTGAACTCTCAAAGAATTTCAGTTTCCCTAAACAATCCAGAGATGTGTAAATGTGGCTGCTTTGGAAGACCATTCTCACTGCTCCTGATGTTTTAATTATTCTGAAGAAGGTATTATTATTTCATATATATATATATGTATATATATGTATATATATGTATATTAAGTTTATTGGGTTTTTTTAAAGAAAGAGAATAGTTATACTTTGTAGAATGAGGCTAAGTTCCTCTTAATAAAATTTCTGTGTATATCTCTAACCATACTTTGTATTTAGACTTTCATGCATTTTTTCTCTTAAAAAAATATGGGTTTCTTATATCAGATATCAAGACTTTTTTTAATGAGTTTTAGTGCCTTTCTATCATTTCATTGTTAGATCATCCACCTCACCTTACTGCACAGCACTTCACAGCTTTCAACCTCTGGTATCTTATCTTCCTAAGAATCTTGTTGAGGTCTATAATTAGTATAACTATAATAAAATTAATTATGCTTCAAGAATTTTACAAGGCCCAGAAATACCGGGAGAAATGACAAGGTGTTGTAAAAACAGATTGAGGAATTTCTGATTTAAGATGTGAAATAAATTTATTTCACATTTGATGTGAAATAAATCTGAAACCAAGCTAATGGAAAAGAGGGTGGCATCTAGCAAATGCCAAAAAAGCTTGGAGTTACACAGAAAACATTGCCAATTTGGCTTCTTGACCTCATCTATGTTTTTCATACATGAATCTCAGGCCATATGTTCATCTTTAATTACATTTTCTTTTACTGTCCCCCCACCACCCCACCAAATAGTGTGCTTTGTTTAAAAAAAAAAATTACCACATAAAAATTTGAAATACAGGGTGTGGAGGAATTTAAGGACTATTAAGTCAGGGTAAGTAACTGCTAGCCACTTTGATAGTCAAACTTCAAAATATCATTTGTTTAACACAACAAAGAATGATTTTCATACTCTTGTCATAACTAAATACAAGCCACAGATTTTCTCCAATGCTATCTCAGAGATCCAGGCTGCTTCCACATTGTAGCAATGCTATTTTAAAGTTCTTTATTTCTAGTTGATAGAAATTGAGAGAGATTGAGAAAGAGAGAGAAAGATTGAAAGAGAGAGAGTGTGGACAATACACAATGGCTCGTAACTGCCTTATCATTTACACTCATGTTTCCATTGGCCAGCACTAGTAATAAGGTCCTGACATAATAAAAATGCTAAAAAATGTACAAGAGCATATAGAGTATTTGGTGAGTACTGACTATCTCTGCTATGAACATATAGAATGATTGCAATTCATAGAACATTAGAGCCAAAAAAAGATTTTAGAAAACACGTAGTGTAGTCTATTTTCTTATGGAATCAGAGTTAGAGAGGCTGAATGACTTGGCCTAAGTTGCATATCCAAGAAGAGGCCGAGGGAAGAGTTTATATTATAATAACTAGTATTTATTAAACTCTTATTAAGGGCTAGGCAGTATGCTAACACATCTATGTACCTTAGCTCCTTGAGCCCTTGCACTAACCCTATGAGACAGACATTGTTCTCTTCATTTTAAAGATGAGAACATTGAAAGCTTAGAGAAAATGGGTGAAACATTTAAGGTCACGCAGTTGGTAAATGGCAGAAGGAAGATTCAAACCCAGGCTACCTACCATCAAAATGCCAACACAGGATCTATCACTTACTGGCCTTTTTTTTTTCTTTTGCTCTGGTCCTCAAATCCCCCTTCTGATTATACCAACTGACTAGATATCATTTGGATTAAATATAAAAGTCCTCATCAGAAAATGATGTTATAGCAACTTTAAGACAGTATTCTTACCTGTCTCAAAGATAGGTTGAAGTTACTTGTGAGAACAGAGAGAAAACAATGAATAAACAGGCAAATCACATTGGATTATCATGGTGAAACTTGCTCTAGCTATGAACAGGGTTCTTCCTGTAAAACATATAAGTATTTTCTGTCATGCAAGAAGTACCCAGTATAGAGCACCAGGTAACATATATTCCAACAGTAGTTGGAATATAGTAAGCATTCAATAAATGGAAGCTCTGCTATTGCTGTTGATGATGATGATAATGATGATGATGATGATGATTGCACATCTTAGCCAGTGAATCCCTACTTTCACACTTGATGTTATTACAAAATTCTTTATATCAGTAGGGAGTAAAATTTTCACTGAGCGGAAGAGGATTTATGACATAAAATTACCCATCCTATATATTTAACTGAAATGACTGCTTGCTTGATTGAATTTACCAAATTATCAGGTTTTCTTACACCCAGCCTTCAGATGGAGGCCATCGATAGGAAGGGATGGGTCCACATAGTTCTGAAACATGTGGACACAAGCCAGGTGAAACATTAACTGAATGTCAGTTCAAATGAGTGTTTTGAAGGAAAAGGAAGTCTCTATTATCCAGTCTTCATGAGGTCTCCCAGGGAAGCAAGATGCTGTCCAGGAAAAATCAGCATAGTTACCGTCAGAAGAATTAGTAGGAGTTCCAGCTCTTGTTACTAATTTGTTAAGTCCTTTACTTTCTTCAGAAGTGTCAGTTTTGTTTTGTTTTTTTTACTGTTGAATGAGGTGGCTTTTTTGAGAGTACAATCCAATGATATATTAAAGAGTTTTAAAAATAATTTTACATCCATATAAAACCCCACCATAACATGATGGTGAGGTCTAAAAATTCAGTTGAGGTCTAAAAAGTCAGTTGTATAAAATATGGAGTCATTTTTTTCCCCATGATTTATGAAATACACAAAGTTGCAGAGTCCAAGTGTGCCATGCACACCTGCCCAAGACCTGCCAAAGTTTGATGTTTTAAAGTTTCCCAGTTAGTTGGCCAGTTTGGGCCAGGAAAATATTTAAGATTTAAGGATCCATTTTCCTCTCCCTGCTTTCCCCAGATGGTTTGAGATTGTCTGCTTGCTATTTCCCCTCCTGGCTTCATCATCTTCTCTTCCCACCCAAATAAACTACTTTCTCTGATTGAGAAGGGGCTGATCAGAAGATGGAAGTCATTGCCAATCTTGCTACATCCATATTCAACTTACGGGGTGATGCTGCATTCCCTTAGAGAGCTTAAGTACGTTACCCATGGTCAATGTGCAGTGGAGTAGAGAAAAGTTTATTCTCCTGATTTTTCTTAGGGAGAGCACAGTGTTTACTTGTGGAAATAATTCGACATGCTGTACCAATGTTATGCATGAACTGAGAGGAGGAATTGGCATTGCTGGTGAGGGGGCAGTGTGGCTCAAGGAGGAGTGGAGGGTGGAGAAAAGACCAAAAGCAGAAAGGAAGAAAAGAGAGTAGGAGGAAAGAAACTTAGAGAACTGGCAAAATGCTGTTCTCTAGGCTCCTGATAATGCCTGAATCTTCAGTGTGTGAACAAAATCCAAATATATATCTGAAATCATTGAAATTCTTTCCTTCATTGGCTAGGTGGGAAGGGGCAATATTCCAATAGTAAGACTTGGAATTAGAGTGTTATGGATATTAGTTATTATATTGCCATTATATTTTATATCTACATTACAATTTTACATTCTACATGAGGGCAATTTACATTGCCCTCATCACAATTGGCTACTGAGGTATATCATAATTATTTACCTTTGAACCTCCAATTCCCATTTCCATGGACTCCCAGAAACTGGATAGCAACAGCAGGTAAACCCCAAGCTTTATTGTTCTGAGACATCTCAGACCCTTCCATTTTGATTTAAAACATAACAAGGACAGGACATGCATTAAGAAGCTGAATTTCTAAGAGGGCAGGGACAACTCAAGTTATATTTGACATCAAGTTATATCAGAACTATCTTAAGCAAGTCATAAAAACAAGTGCAAAGGGTAAAAATAAATCAACATACTAAATAGGAATAATGTAAAGCTAGAGCTAAAGTAAAATTTAAAAATAAGTGGAAAATTGTTTACTTTAAATTGTCAGTGACAAAATCAATTGGAAATATTTCAAACATCTATAATTTTTAAAAATGCAAACATGAAACAAATTAATTAGAGATTAAGTCTATGTGACAATATGTTATGTCAGGCAATGAAGAGGTTTAAAGGACAATTTGTCATTCCATATGTTTAAATACTTTCTAGATTTCTTGTGGGAGAGACTATAAAAGAAGCATAACAAAATAAAAATAAAAATATTTATAAGACTATTGTTTCAATAGTTAAGGTATGGTTAGCTTAGCTTGGTTTTCTCCTCAAAAAGTGAGCAGAGGACAGTGGAAAGTGAAGGAGGGAAGGAGGGAAGGAGGGAAGGAGGGAAAGCCAGTACAAGGGTGAATTCTAGAGTTGGTCACTGTTTTGGGCAACTGGGATTCTCTGACAGGTAGTGTAGACTGTGCCTCAGAGTGGACCACCCAAGGAATGGAAAAGCGGGGTACCTAGCACTTATGCACTAGCTCCCATCCCTGATTGGTCAAGAGTTGCTTTATGGTTATTAACTCCCTGGCGATTCCAGGAGTAAACATGTGAGGGAGTGTGACACCCAGTCTTTCAAGGGGGTAGCAAAAAAAACCCTAGATCAGAAAGTAAGAGATAAGTGAGGAAGCTAAGGTGAGATGCTGTCAAGATACACCTGTGAGCAGAGGCATTGGCTTTGGCAATGTCTGTAGTAAAAGTTGAGCAGAGAGGAAGACACAGGGCACAGGGGGAATCCACTACTCTCACATGCCCGTTCTAACTGACTTGTCATGCTGCCGGGAGTCTGATATTGAGATGAATCCAGAAGCTGATTCTGGACTTATTAGCAAAGATCCCAGTGTCTGTGAGATGAGAGTTATGGTATTTTTAGTCCATCTTTATTTTATGTCATCTGAATATAGAGAGTCATAATACAGAACAGTAATAGTAAAGTTGAGTTGTGAACTCAGACATTAAAACTTTTACATTGAGATTAGAAAGTCCAGTTATTCGCCCAAGAGTTTGCTTCCTATTCTAACTTGAGATAGAATACACCCCATGGTGTGGGAAGCATAATTTGAGGGGATTTAGTTCTTCTTGAGTTGGAGGGCATTTGGACAAGGCAGACCTTTGCTATTGCTCAAAATCATCTAGATGATTTTTGGGAGGCAATGTTTATGATTAATAAAAGAGATTATGAGTGAAATGGGAAAGAACTGTCTGCCCTACCAAACGTAACATCAAAGCACTCTTTGGTATCCTGGGTAGGGAATCATGTTTAAGCCAAGTGAAAAACTATTATCCCAAACTACAATGTATGTGTTGAAATTAATTAAAGCTAAGGAGTAAACTTAAGCAGCTGCAAGCAAATATTTACTGTATTAGAACATTTCTGAGGTCTTCAGTGAGAGGTATACTAGGAAGAAAAATGTTCTTTTAAGAGTTATTCTGAAATTGAATTAATTTCCTATTCAAGAATTACAATTGTATTCCCTTCAGAGTGAACTCTTAATCATACTTTGAAATGACACACTCTTTTTGTACAGAGTTCTCTCAGGAAATTGATTTTTATTATTAAAACGCCAAACTTGTATCTGACATAGCGAGGACACAGAGCCAGACATTTTTATAGATAGCATTTTGCTCCATCATTCCTCAGAGCTAGCAGAGAACTGTCTCAAGCTAAGGAGTGTGGGTTTGGGATTGGAGCACGCTATGGGCATCAACTCTACTGTGGGCCCTTCTTGTAATCTCTGCCATTCTGAAGATGGGATGTGCTTGGCTCCTTGCAGATAAAGGCCCCTCACCTTTGCAACTCAGACTTGTAGACACCTGCGTTATGGTGTCAAGCAAATTCTGTGACTTTGATTGTTCCCATTCACATGTTATTTCTCAGGCACCTCCACATTCTGTACAGTGCCACCTGCTTTCCATCCAAATACCCAGAATTCTGCTTTGACCCTGTTCTGGATGGTGTGGCTGGCCAGCATCTAGCTTTTGTCTGGCATGCTGCCTCACAGAACTTTTCCCTCTGCTCTATATACTGTAAACACAGATTAAGCAATACATCAGCCTTGTGCCAGCATAAGAACCTCAGACACTATGCTCCAGGTCAGCCCAGAGCTCCTAAACATTCCTTTCTCAGAGGAGAGAATAATTACAATCACGTGCTACATAATCATGCTTTCTACTTACAAAAAAGGTTTGCTGTAAAGCAGTACACAATGTTACGCTGGCAGCAGCCTTATACATCTTGAGTTCACTTTGTCTCTTGGTTGCATCAATATCTCTTGTGCTAGATTGAATTTCATGTTGTTTTGTACAGTAGCATGCTGTACAGGCTTGTTGCCAAGGGACAATAGGTTATACCATATAACATTGGTGTGTAGTAGGCTATACCATCTAGGTTTGTGTAAGTGCACTTTATGCTGCTTGTACAAGGATAAAGTCACTTAATAACATACTTCTCAAAATGTGCTCTGTAGTTAAGCAGCACATGACTGCTCTTCAGCCTGGCTAGAACATTTAAGAAGCCAAAGCTGGCTTTACCATGACCTTGCTGTGATCTTGTGGCCTCCTTCTTTAAATTGTGATTAATATAGACTTATGCCACATTTCCATCAAAGTCCTCATCTTATCTGCCTCTCGACTGCATCTAAGTCTGAGTCCTTATCCTGATTCCCCATCTCTACTCATGTTTCTCTGCGATGGACTGGCTGTACTGCTTCTTTCCATTCTCCTTTCCAGTTAATAGAGATCTGTCTTTGGATAAAAGTTGCCATATCCAAGTCCCTGATGCCTATGACCAGAGCAGCCCAAGGCTGGTCTCCTTCCTAATTGGCACTTTCTTTTACCATAACAGCCCCATGTGGCTATTGACTACTGCTCCTTCTCTCTGCCCACCTGCCTCAGCTCATGTCAATGGCATTTTGTTGCTACTGTACCTTCTCCTTGTCCCTAGAGCCTCTCTGGCTCCATGTTCCAGCCACCTCTGATCTTGCTTTTTAAAATAGAGAATCAGCATCCAGGAACAATAATATTTTGTAACTTCTGGTAAACACTTCCTAAGTGTCAATACTGGACCTACTATCTCTAAGTCTCATGACATCTCCAAGGTAGGTTTCATCATCCCATTTCATAGATGATAAAAATGAATCTTAACCTGAAGGTAACAGAGCCAGAACCAGGCTAGGGTCTGGCATCAAAATCCAAGCTCCTCAATGTTACCAAACTCCTTTGAAAATAGCTGCAGTATATTATCTTTAATCATCACCAGTATTATTATCTTTGTATACAGGCAAATATACTGAGACTCAGGGAACTTGTGTGTGAGGAAACCAATATTTGAGTCAAATTCGATGCTTAAAACTTTTGCTTTTTCTACTACAAGATGCTGTCTTCCACGATGATACTTAATGCTTTATAAGATGTAGACTTGCTTTGCAAATTATAAAGTATATTTGATACTTTATACTTTATAAATTATATATTTGCCTTGTAAACACTCAGATTTCAGCCTGAAATCAGTTTAAGTGCCCCTACAATAAAGTCTCATGTTGATAGCATCTGAATTTTGGCTTTGAATGACACCTTTTCCCTTCTGCCTCTCTGCCTCCTTCTCAGCTCTCCTTTCCACTTGTCCTTGTAATGATTCATCTCTCCATCTTCTCTTCAGCAGGCGTAGATTGTCCCTGAGGATGTTTACAGAACTTGAAATATCAGCTAGAATGCCAGCTTTATATTACAGTGAGGAATGGAGACATCAAGTTCTCCGGTGACTCATGTCTCTTGATTGGTACCCTCTCTCCCTGTAGGCAAATCTACGTGGGATGTTAAATTGGGAGATAGATTGGCAAAAGAAGATTTGAAACAAGAGAAATTAGACAAGGCGACTGGGTATGACAGACTACAATGGTTTAATGTGTTTGTTTTTACATTTGGGATTTTGCTGCCACAGACTTTGGCTGTTTGAGTTCCGGGACCAGGGCGCAGACTCTCTCAGTGCTGTGGTAGAGTGTTGAAAAGTTGTTATTTTGCTTGATATACTTAAACAATTTTTTAAAGTTTTTAAAATAAGATGCTCAGTAAATGTAAATATATTTATAGAATTTATATAAGCCATGAAGGATAAATACAGTGAACATCTACTTATCCACTGTCTAAGCAAAAAACAGAACATTGCCAAGAATGTCAGTTTCTTGTGTGTCTCATTTCCTTTCTCAAATAACTATGATCCAGCATTTTGTGTTTATAATTTCATTTTTTCCCATAATAGCATTACCTTTTCCTTGAATCTCTAAATAACATATTAGCTTTATATAAATGGGATCATGCCATATATATTTTTAATCAAATTTTAAAAAATTATGTTGTTTTATGTAGCTGAAGTTCATTAAATTTCACTAAGGCATAGTAATCCACTGAAGTAACATAAAACTTAATTATCTGTGCTATTGTTGATGTGCATTTGAGTTACTCAAAATTTGTCAAGATAGTAAAAGGTGCTAGTGTGTACATTCTTGGTTATTTCTCTTGATGCGTATAAACATGGATTTCCAGGAATTAGCTCCTGGGTTGTGGGGTATACACATTTTCAATTATAGTAGAAAAATACATATTGTATTCTAAATGGTTGTAACAACTATTGATACTCCTATCAGCAATATAAAATTCATCCTTTCCCACATCTTCACTAGCACGTAATGTTGCCAGACTTGAATTTCTGTTGTGGATGTGATATTATTTCAATTTACTTCAAATTCATACTTCATCATTTCTAATAAATATCTTTCTTGTATTTATTTCCACTTATGATTATTCATCTATGAAGTTTGTATTCAAGATTTTACTCTTTATTATAGAATTTTTATTTTCTCTTTAAATGATTTGCAGGAGGTTTTTTTTGGTTTGATTTTGATTGTTTTAAACATGCATTACATAGTAATCTTTTTCAGTTTTATGTGTTAAAAAATCTTTTCTCAGTTTTTGTATTTTCTTTTCATTATGTTTATATATTTTAAATGAAATGATACCATTTAACTTTTGCTTTATGTTTTCTGTTTTTTTTAAGAAATTCTTTCCTATATAGAGATCATATGTAATTAGCTTTGTCTTTCTCAGCTAAGACATTAATGGAATTATTTTTTAAATATAGTGTGTGATAAGAACATTTTTTTTCACCTGTGCATATCCAGGTGTCCCAGGATAACTTTTTGAAAAGTATATTCTTTCTTCAATGACTTTCTATATATACACCTTCTGTCATAAATCAAAGATCCACATATGAGTAGATCTCTTTTTGTACTTTCTATTCTTTCCTTTGACAAGAATTCTCTGTCTTAATTATTATGTCTTTATAATAATTCTAAGTATGCAATAAAGTAAGTACCTTCTTTTCTTCTTCTTCTTCTTCTTGGCCCTTTGCTCTTCCATGTAAATTTTTAAATCAGCTTGTCAAATACCACAAAGTGTCTGTTGGGATTTTGATGAGAATATCACTGAAATTATCAATTAGTTTGGGAAGAATTGGTGTTTTTATGTTATCAAGTCTTCTTATTGATATATATGATGTATATTTAGGTTTTCTTTGTCTTTCAATCGTTTTATGATTTTCTTCATAAATTTCTTGAACAATTTTTTAAAATAAAATATAAATTTATTTATCAAACTCAACAAAATAGTAATAATAAACTTCTGCCATATTAACCACATAGTTGTATCAAGTTTAAGTTTTGGTACATGTTACAAAAAGCTTAAAAGTAGGACATGGTTCCATAATGTAGCAGTTAGCATGTCTGCTTTACACGGAGAAGGTCCTGGGTTCACACCCCAGTGTTGCCATGGTCCACGGTCTATAGCCATGCCACCCTGAATAAGCCCGATGGCTGATCTCAGAAGATAAGCAGGGTCGGGCCTGGTTAGTACTTGGATGGAAGATCACCTAGGAAGACCAAGTGCTATAGGTATAAATAATAATTAACTTTTTTAAAAAAAAACCTAAAAGTAATATAACTTTTTAAAATTAATTAATTCATTTTTTATGGTGACATTGGTTAACAAAATTCAGTAAGTTTCAGGTATACAATTGATCAGTAAGGCATATATATATTGCATTATGTGTTCACCTTCCATTGTAAGATTTGTTTCTGTCACCACATATTTGACCCCTATTAACTCATCTACCTCCTCCCTCCTCCCCCATCCCCTATCCTCTGGTAACCACTAGTCCATGTCCATAAGTCTCTGTTTGTTTGGCCTGTTCACTTGTTGCTTTTAGGTTTATATCCCACATATAAGTGATATTATGTGATTTTCAACTTTTTCAGTCTGGCTTATTTTGCTTAGCATGATTATCTCGAGGTCCATTCATGTTTTCTCAAATGGCACTATTTCATCTCTTCTTATGGCTGAGTAATATTCCATTGTATATATGTACCATAGCTTCTTTAGCCAATCATCTATGGTAGGACACTTTGATGGCTTCCATGTCCTGGCCACTGTGAATAGTGCTGCTATGAACATCAGTGTGCAAATATCTTTTCGGATATAGGTTTTCAAGTCTTTGGGGTAAATACCCAGAAGAGAGATTGCTGGATCACATGGTAGATCAATTCTTAGTTTTTTGAGGAACCTCCAGACTGTTTTCCATAGTGGCTGTACCAATTTGCAGTCCCGCCAGCAGTGTATGAGGGTTCCTATTTCTCCACACCCTCTCCAACATTTGTTATTACTTGTTCTGTTGATTATAGCTATTATAACAGGTGTGAGATGGTATCTCATTGTGGTTTTGATTTGCATTTCCCTAATAGCTAGCAATGTTGAGCATCTTTTCATATATTTGTTGGCCATTTGTATGTCCTCTAGGGAGAAGTATCTATTCAGGTCCTCTGCCCATTTTTTGATTGGATCGTTTGTTTTTTGTTGTTGTTATTGAGTTGTATGAGTTCTTTGTATATTTTGGATATTAGGCCCTTATACGAGGCGTTGCTTGCAAATATATTTTCCCATTCAGATGGTTCTCTCTTTACCTTGTTGACAATTTCTTTTGCTGAGCAGAAGCTTTTTAGTTTGATGTAGTCCCATTCATTTGTTTTAGTTTTTACTTCTCTTGCTTTTAGTTCCTATGTTTTCTTCTATGCATTGTATTGTTTCAAGTCTTAAATTTAGGTTCTTAATTCATTTTGAGTTAATTTTGGTGTGTGGTGATAGACAACAGTCTAGTTTCATTCTTTTGCAGGTGGCTTTCCAGTTTTCCCAGCACCATTTATTGAAAAGGCTTTCTTTTCTCCACTGTATGTTTTTGACTTTTTTTTGTCGAAAATTATTTGCTCATATAAATATGAGTTTACTTCTGGACTCTCAATTCTGTTCCACTGGTCTGTGTGTCTGTTTTGCTGCCAATACCATGCTGTTTTGATTTCTGTCATTTTGTAGTATAATTTGAAGTCGGGCAGAGTGATGCCTCCAGCCTCGATCTTTTTTCTCAGGATGGCTTTGGCAATTCGGGGTGTTTGGGGCTTCCATACAAATCTGGTGATTTTTTGTTCTATTTCTTTAAAAAATGCCGATGAGATTTTGATGGGGATTGCATTAAATCTGTATAATGCTTTAGGTAATAAGGTCGTTTTAACTATGTTGATTCTTCCAATCCAAGAACACAGAATATCTTTCTATTTCTTTGTATCTTCTTCGATTTCTTATAATAGGGTCTTATAGTTTTCATTATATAGGTCCTTAACTTGTGTCCTTAAATTTATTCCTAGGTATTTTATTCTTTTTTTTTTTTTTTGCAATTACAAAAGGAATTATTTTTCCCACATCTTTCTCTGACACTTCGTTATTAGAGTATAAGAAAGCTGTGGATTTTTGAATGTTGATTTTGTATCCAGAGACTTTACCGTATTTGCTTATTGTCTCTAGTAGTGTTCTTGTGGAGTCTTTAGGTTTTCTATATAAAGAATCATGTCATTCGCAAATAGTGACAGTTTGACTTCATTTCCTATTTGGACGCCTTTTATAACTTTCTCTTTCTCTGATTATACTTGCTAGGACCTCCAATATTATGTTGAATAACAGTGGTGATAGTGGACAGCCTTGCCTTTTTTTGATCTTATAGGGAAGGTTTTTAGTTTTTCACCATTAAGTATAATGTTGGCTGAGGGTTTGTCATAGATGGCCTTTATAATGTTAAAGTACTTTCCTTCTATACCTATTTTGTTAAGTGTTTTGATCATAAATGTATGCTATAGCTTGTCAAAGGCTTTTTCTGCATCTATTGATATGATCATATGATTCTTATTTTTTAATTTATTTATGTGTTGTATCACATTAATTGATTTGCGTATGTTGAACCATCCCTGTGCCTCTGGGATGAATCCCACTTGGTCATGGTGTATAATCTTTTTAATCTGTTGCTGTATTCGGTTCACTAGTATCTTATTTAGGATTTTTGTATCTGTGTTCATGAAAGATATTGGTCTGTACTTTTCTTTTTTGTGTGTGTTATCTTTACCAGATTTTCGTATCAGAGTAATAGTGGCCTCATAAAATGAGTTGGGAAGTATTGCCTCCTTTTTGATTATTTGGAAGAGTTTGAGGAGAATAGGTATTTTCTTTGAATGTTTGGTAGAATTCACTGGTGAAGCCATCTGGTCCTGGACTTCTACTTTTTGGTAGATTGCTGATGATTGTTTCAATTTCCATACTGGTGATCAGTCTATTTAGATTTTCCAGATCTTCTTGATTCAGTTTAGGAAGATTGTATTTTTCTAAGTACTGGTTTATTTCTTCTAGGTTATTAAATTTGGTATTATATACTTTTTCATAGTATTCTTGCATGATCCTTTGTATTTCTGCAATGTCAGTCATAATTTCCCCTCTTTTATTCCTGATTTTGTTTATTTGTATCCTTTCTCTTTTTTCATTAGTGAGTCTATCCAGGGATTTGTCAATTTTATTAACCTCAAAGAACAAGTTCTTTGTTGTATTTATTTTTTCTATTGTTTTTTTTTTTTTGTTGTTGTTGTTGTTTTCAATTTCATTTATTTCTGCTCTAATTTTGATGATTTCTTCCCTTCTGCTGACTTTAGGCCTCATTTGTTCTTTTCTAGTTTTTAAGATGAAGCGTTAGGTTGTTTATTTGGGCTCATTCTTGTTTTTGGAGATAGACCTGTAATGAATGAACTTTCCTCTTATGACCATTTTTGCCATGTCCCAAAAGTTTTGATATGTTGTACTATCATTATCATTCATTTTTATGCATTTCTTGATTTTTCTTTTTATTTCTTCTCTGACCGAGTTATTCTTCAGTAGCATGTTGTTTAATCTCCATGTATTTGTGGTTCTTCCTGATTTCTTTTTGCAATTGATCTCTAGTTTATTTTGGTTGGCTTTTGTGGGTTTTGCCTCTGATTCTTCTTGTTTTATGTTATATACTTCAGTTCTGACTCTATGGTGTGTGGTCACCATTACAAATATGAAAAAGGTAGTTATATATATATATATATATATATATATATATATATATACATATATGTATGTATATATATATATATATATATATGTATGTATATATATATATATAGTCGTCTATTTTCTTTGTAAATTTTAATCTTTGAATCCTTCTCTTTTCAGTTATTGTTATCTCAATTTGTTTCTATGTATGCTGAACATTCATTACTATCTATAAGAATTCTCTTACTATTATTTAAGCTTATAATGTAGTGTACTTAGCAAGGGTTGCACTCCTCTGCTTCTATTTGCCTGATAGTCACTTTACTCTTAATTATGGTTTTTTTTTTTTTGTCTTTTTGTTTTAGGTGAACTGATCCCTTTCATATTTCCTATAGTGCAGGCCTTGTATGGAGAATTCCCTCAGCTTCAGTATGTCTGAAAAGTTCTTGATTTCTCCTTCATATCTAAAGGAGAGCTTAACTGGATACATTATTCTAGGCTGGTAGTTTCTTTCATTTAGTAGTTTAAATATTTGATTCCATTCCTTTCTGGCTTGTAAGTTTTGCACTGAGAAGTCTGAGAATAATCTAATGGGTTTATCTTTATAAGTTACCGTTTTTTTCTCTCTGGCTGCCTTGAGAATTTTATCTTTGTCATTGATTTTTGATAACTTTAATACAATATGTCTTGGTGAAGGCCTTTTTGGGTTGAGATAATTGGGTGTTCTGTTGACTTCTTGAATCCCAAGCTCCAGCTCATTCCCTAGATTTGGGAAATTCTCATCCACTATTTGTCTGAAAATGCTTTCTAGTCCCTGCTCCTTTTCTTTGCTTTCGATAATGCCCATTATTCTTATGTTTCCTCTCCTATTGTTATCAGCTAGTTTTTGAATTTCTCTTTCATTATTTTTCATTCTTCGGTTTCTCTCTTCTTCCTTCTGATTTATTTCTAGATTTCTGTCTTCGATATCACTGATTCTTTCCTCCATTTGGTTGACGCTATTTCTCAAGCTTGCTATTTCATTTTTCAACTCTTGCAATGTGTTTTTTTTATCTCCAGAAGATCTATTCTGTTCTCTTTGTGGGTTGTAATCTCCTTGCTCTGCTCATCTAGTTGTTTTTTTAATTCCTGAAATTGTTAATATGACTTGTTTTGGAACTCACTGAATTTTTCCAGAAGTGCTATCCTGAAGTCTCTGTCATTTAACTTGCATATTTCTATATCTGTAAGCTTATCTTCTGGAGACTTTTCTCTTTCTCTGTGAGATGCCTTGTCACCTTGGTTTTTCATGGTGTTTAATGGGCTATTTCTTCGCCTGGGAATTAATGGAAGTGTATTCTGCTATTTTTCCAAAAAGGAGGTTTATTATATAAAGTTCTCTCTTTAGCCTGATGCAAAGAAGGTGCTTTTCTTTTGATTTCCAGTAGATGACGTCTAAGCTTCTTGGATCCTTGCTTTATATAAAGCCTTAAAATGCCGTTTTAAAAATTTTCTTGTGGATATTTAATCACGCTCACTACCCTCAATTTAAGTCCCTGTCAGTGTCAGTGACAGTCTCGGTAGCATTTGCTCAGATTCCCCTGGTGCTCTGTGGTGATTGGTCTCGGAGGGTGATTGGGGGGAGGGGCCTTCTGGGTTGGGAGTTGGGGGCTGCAACTCAGCCCCAGTGTTGCAACTGAGGCTGGTAAAAACCATCTGTTGTTTCTCTGTGGTCCCTCCGTGCTTCTCTGTCCTCTACTCTAATGACTGGGTCCTTCCGCCCAGCGCAGTGAACTCACAACAGTCTTAGGCAGAGCTGTTCAGGGAAGTTCCCGCACATTCATCCCTCCCCCTCTTCCTGCATGGAGCTCTGGCTGCAAGAGGCAGCTTCTTTGTTTCTCCCAGTCTACCTTGTGGTAGTTCTTATGCCCAGATCCCACACTCAGACGTGCTGGTGTGCAGTTTGGGCATTTTTTGTTGAGTTTTAGATGTCCAGCTTATTGTTGTTTCAAGTGGAGGGATCTGGGGGCATCTCTCACTCTGCCATGTCTCCTCCCAAATCAGTTGTGGTTGTTAATATTCTAATTTTTGTATCTGTGTTCATGAGAAGATTGATCTGTAATTTTGTCCTCATGCTTCATTGAATTTTGTATTAAAGTTATTCTCATCTAATAAAGTGATGTAGGGATATCCTGTTCTTCTATACACTGAGGTAGTCTGTATGATATTGAAATTATTTTTCCTTTTATGTTTGCAAACTTATTTCTTCCTTGACTATTTGTTGGAGAATGCTGACAACACTGTCCGGACCTGGTTTTTATGTAGGAATATTTTAAACTACTGATTCAAGTTTTTGATTGTTGTATGACTGCTTATATTTACCATTTCTTCCTAAGTAAATTTTGGTGATATTTTTTTCTAAAGGTTTATGCATTTTATCTGAGTTTTCAAATGCATCATATAAAATTGTTAATAATTCCTACTTATTAACTTTTTTATTCCTGAAGTGTCATTTTTTATTTTTAATATTGTTTATTAGTGTCTTTTCACCTTTTCAAAAAACTATCTTCAGAGATGTCTGTCCATTTTATTTGTTCTGTTAAAGAATCTTGTTTTATCTATATATTATATATATTTATATTATATATATATATATATATATATATATATATATATATATATATATATATATATAATTTGCCCTTGTATCTTTCCAGGAAATGTTTCTACTCTTTTATAAAATCATTTTCTCTATCATGCAATGGCAACAGGATTTGATATTAAACTGGACACCTGAAAATTCACCTTTCTCTAGTAAGTACTTTACATGCTCAAGTATAAATTTGGGTAGAAACTTATTTTTCCACTTGGAAAAATAATTATGAAACCAGTTTGATTGAGGATTTAGGATATTAAATATTCTCTTGTACAGTCTTAAGTAGGAGACAGATTGGGTGCTCATGTAAACTTTTCACTACTTTACCTCCCTAAGCTTTGCAGACAGGTCTGAACAGGTTGATTTTCAAATCCTCTAAGCAATCTACCAGTACAGAACACAACAATCATCAGAAAAGGCAAATATAACCCTGGCTGCTTTAACCAGGCAAAGACAAAGAGAGCAATTCATCTGCAGCTCATTGAGTCTACATGTCCAACCGTATTCTGCATTGCATTCCCTCACCCTTCCTCATGAGCAAAACAAAATCATATACATGTTGGTATCCAGACAGGACCCATACTTGCTTGCTTTGCTTTGATTCTTTCCTCTGCCTAGAATTCTTTTCTCAGATCTTTTTTATCCCTAACTTAACTATCCTGAAAATATGTTATGGACACTGTTAGTGTTTCTGCCTAGTGTATACCCTTCCTTCTTGGAATTCATTTTACTCTCTGTCCACAAAGTGGCCTCTGCTGCTTTGTTTGTTGTACACGACCCTCTACCCTTACCAATCTGCTATAACCAGAGTTGACACCTAACCAATGTTGAGACACCGAGAACCTCTCTTCTGGTTATTTGAAATGGGAATTCAGAGTTTCAGTAGTTTCCAAAGGTCCCCCTTGGACCTGGATGGTGTGGCTTTGGAGCTGAGGATGTCCTTCTGCAACCACCATGCGCAGATGTAGACAAAGCCTTTTCATAAATAGAAATAAAGGTAGATGCACAGAGAAAAGCAAAAATTGCAGACCTGGTGACTCTGAACGACTAGAGTCACCTCTGTTTCATTTGGCACCAGATTTCCATTTCCACTCCCTCATTAGGCTCCTTGGTACTTCCCACACTTAGGTTCCAGGAACTACCCTTGTATCCTTATAATAACTCCCTCCCCCAACGCACACTTTTTTTTTTTTTTTTGCTTCATCCAGTCAGGTGAGATTCTGTTTCTTGCAACCAAAAGAAATTTAACAAAGACATGTCCTCCATGAAACCATTTTTATTCTTCCATTTGAAAGAAAAATATTTCGTAAACAGCTACTTAATTTTATCCTTCTACCCACTGATAATATATCATATTTAAAAAAAAAACAACTCCTATACTGCTGCTTTTTATTTTTCAGTTTTAGACTTATATACTGACTTCCATGTAAGGAAGATGAGGACTTGCCTCTGTTACTTGCCTCTCCTCTTTTTCTTTCTTCTTAAAATTTGTCGATTCATAGCAAAATGTGACATTCTGTCACTTGTTAAAATCATTCTAATCAAACTATTTTCCTTCTGTCTGCAGTTTCTATCTTCTGAGATTTACATTTAGGGCTGGGGTTGGTCTAACCAATGCCTCCTCAGTCAATCTTTGAGGTAACTTCAAGGCTAACGCAAAAGCAGAAGCAGGTTCAGACTTATCTTTTTACCAAAACCATAGAGGCCAGTTACCTGAATTACTGGTCTGTACAGGACAAATAGCAGAGAAGATGTGAGTATTCTATCAGTGAGACAAATAAATAAAGATAAATTATTAAGTCAGAGAGTAATAGTAATAATACTATCTTCCATTATACAAGTCATATGACCTCATTCTTAACAATCACCTTATTTTAAAGCAGTTATTATTATTATTATTATTATTGTTGTTGTTGTTATTATTATTAGTGTAGTAAGAACACAAAACATGAGATCTACCCTCTTAACAAATCTTTAAGTATGCAGTACAATAGTTAACTACAGGCACATAGTATACAGCAGATCTCTGGAACTTATTCATCTTGCATTCCTGAAACCTTATAGCTATTGAATAGCAACTTCTCATTTCCTCCTCCCCCAACCCTGTCAACCACCATTCTACTTTCACCTTCTATGAGACTGCTTCCTTTAGATGCCTCATATCAGTGGTAGGTATCATGCAGTATCTGTCCTTCTGTGGCTTATTTCACTTAGTATATTGTCCTCCAGGTTTATTCATGTTGTTGCATGTGGCAGGATTTCCTTCTTTTTTAAGGCTGAATAATATTCCATTATATGTATACACCATATTTTCTTTGTCCATTCATCTGTCAATGAACATTTAGGTTGTTTACACATATGGCTATTGCAAATAGTGATGTGTCCTCCCTCTTCGTTTTCCCCTTCTCCTACTTTGCTGTGTCATGATTTTGGTTAGATCATTTACATTTTAACGTATATATTAATATTGTAACAGCTGAGCCATATGCTGTAGTATTTTTACTTTTACTTTCTCTGTGGTTAATAATTATCTTTTTAAACATTTGTTTATTTCTTTATGTATCTGTTATTAATTCAGCCACAAATTTTATCAGACAGAACTTTAAAACTCTTCTAAATATGGCACACATGTTGGCTGCTGTTAAGTTCATTTTCTTTTCTTAAAGATGTCCCAAGAAAAACTCCTTTTCCTCTTCCAATGGGGATTAGTGGTCATCTGCACAATCGTCCTAAAACTTTTCTTCATCTCTCCCCTGTGTGCAATTCCTCTGGCTCTTGGCTCTCATTTTCTTTGTTCTTGATTTTCTCTCAATGTTCTAAAATAGTGTTCTAAAATTTCATAATGATGTGCCTTTTTTTCATCCATTGTGCAAGATGAGTCCTTTCAATTTGTCAAGTCATGACCTTTGTCTTTGAGAATTTTCTTATATTATTTTTTGATAGTGTCATCTCATGGAGTTCCTAGTAATCTAAGTTTGAACACTGTGAATTGACCCTCTAATTTCATTTTCTCTCTATTTTCCACACGTTTATCTTTTCAATTAAACTTTTTAAGAGCCATCTTTATCTTTATCTTCCAAAACTTCTAATAAATTTTTAAAAATTTCTATTCTGTCCATCTTTTTGGAATTTCCATGGCTGCTTTCTTATTTGTCGAATATTCCTTTTTAAAGCATCTTGTTCTTATTTCATAGATAAATATTTTCTCTTAGGTCTTTAAGCTTATTACTTATAGTTGTTTTGTGTATAGCTGTGAAGTTTTTTTGTGTATAATTGTTCATAGTAGAGATTTTTTCCTCAAATACATGATGATCCTAGATTTATATATTTTGGAGCAAGTTACTAAAAAGCTAATTGATGATTAGAATTTCTTTTTTAATTTATTTTAATTAATTTCAAGTATATAGTACATTGGTTAGACATCTATATAGTTCATAAAACAATCCCCCCAATTGCTCCCTCCCTCCCCTGACCCTCCACCTAGTTAACATATTCATGATAATTTCATTCCCTATGCTATACTCTCCATCCCGGTGACCATCGATCAGCTACTAACTTGTACTTCTTTAACCCTTCACCCCATTCTCCCAGCTCCCCAAATCTCCCTTCCCTCTGTTCATCACCAAATTGTCCACTATATCTGTGAGTCTGTTTTTGATTAGTTTGTTCTTTTTATTCCTTAGATTCTGCTGATAGGTGAAATCACATAGTGTTATCTTTATCTCTCTGACTTAAATACTTTCTAGGTCCATCAAAGCAATGTCTTTTTCCATCCTCTTCTTTTTAGTCTGTGTGTGTTCTAATTTGAAATGAGTCTCTTGTAGACAGCATATGTAGGGGTCTTGTTTTCTTATCCTTTCAGCTATTCTATCTTTTGGTTGGAGCACTTAATTCTTTTCCATTTAAGGTACTTATTGATAAGAATGTAGTTGTTACCATCCTTTATTCCTGTTTGATACATGTTTTTTCTTCTTAAATAAATCCTTCCAACATTTCCTGTAATACTGGCTTAGTGGTGATAAATTCCTTTAGCTTATTTTTGTCTGGGAAGCTCTTTATCTGTTATTCAACTCTAAACGATAGCTTTGCTGGATAAATTATTTTTAGTTGTAGATCCTGTGTCTGCACCTTGTCGAATATTTTTTGCCAAGCCCTTCTGTCCTGCATAGTTTCTTTTGAGAAATCAGCTGCCAGTCTTATGGATTTTCTCTTCTAAGTAACTATTTTTCTCTTGCTGCTTTTAATATTCTTTCTTTATATTTAACATTTGGCATTTGACTTATGATGTGTCTTGGTGTGAGCCTCTTCAGATCCCTGGTTTTTGGAATTCTCTAAGCTTCCTGGGGTTTTATGTCCACTTCCTTCACCAAGTTAGGGAAGTTTTCAATCATTATTTCTTCAAACATCTGTTCAACATCTTGATTTTCTTCAGGTATGCTAATCATACAGATATTTAGACCCTTATTAGTGTCCCATATGCTCCTTAAATGATTTTTTGTGGTTTTGGCATCTTATCTCTTGCCATTCTGATTGAGTGTCCTTGGCTTTCCTGTCCTCTAGATAGAACATTTGATCCTTTTCTTTATTCACTCTGTTTATTCCTTTGTTTATTCCATTTAATATACTTCTCATCTCAGATAATGTGTTCTTTATTTCACACTGGTTCCCTTTTATAATTTACATTTCCAGTTTTAGGTTTTTTATCTCTTTGTTGAAATTCTCACTGAATTTAACCAAAAGTTCATTGAGCATCTTTATAACCAGTGTTTTGAACTCTGCATCTGTTAGATTACTTGACTCTGTTCTATCTGAATCTTTGTTCTGTTCTCTCATATGGTATCTGCTTCTTCATCTTCCCATTTTGGCTTCCTTTCTGTGTCTGCTTCTATGTACTAAGCAAAGCTCCTAAGTCTCCCAGTCTTATTAGTGTGCATTTGTGAAGTAGGTGTCCAGTGGCACAGTCCTGACTGTGCTGCAGGCCAAATTTAGCTAAAGTCTTTGCTCCTCCAGGGCCACTTGTTAAGATTCGGCAAGCAATCCACTAGTGCCGTGCTTATAGTTGCCTCAAAAGGCCACACTGAGGCCAGCTGCCTCCAGTGTGAGTCAAGGCGCTGCTCAGCAAGGGAGACCTAACTGGCTGAGAATACACCTGGGTGTGGCTTAGGTAGAGCCACGAATTGGGGGAGGCGGGGTTTCAGGGAATCCTCTGGGCAGAACCACCTTTGTTATCAGTTTGATGACATCATGGCTATGTCTGCCCTGTGTCCAGTGCACTGGTAGGGGGGAGAGATCAACAGGGAATAATGGATACCGCCGGCACTATGTACTCAACGAGTATCACCTTGGCTCTCACTCTGACAATGTCTCCCTGTAATTCCCTGGTGCCCCCGGCGTGCAGCCAAATGGGCACTGGTGCTCAGAGTGAGCAGGTCTGTCACCACGAAAATCTGCTCATGGACACGGCCCCTTTAACAGGCATCTGCTTCTGCTGCTGCCACTGCCTCCTTCTCACTCAGCTGCTGGAGACTGGGCAGCCTCGTGTCCTCGCCCCGTCCTACCTTCTGCCATTGCAGGGTGCTTTCTTGGATTTCTCCCTAGTTGTATGGCTTGTTTATCTAGATCCCAGTCAATTTTTATTGCTGTTGCTCTGTGTTTCCATCACAACTTTGCTTTGGTCACCAGAGGGATGAACAGGGCCTCTATAATGTACGTCATTTTGGTATGCTCCACTCCTCCTCCACCCCCCAGGATTAGTATTTTTGTGTGAAAGAATGAGCTTACTGACTAGTGGACTCCACTTAAACAAAAATTTGACTGTATTTTGAGAGGTTATCTCAAATTTTCTCTTGGGCCTGTCAGTTTTTCCAGGGAGAAAGCTAATTTCCTGCTTGAGGGTGCAAACCTGATTGCCAGTATTCCAAGAATCCAGAAAGCTTTCAGGACTTCTGTTTTCAGTTTTAGAGCCTTATTCTTGTTCTCATTTATACTTGGAGTTCCATATCTACAGTGTTCTGGGTCTTCTCACAAAAGTAGAACTGTTCAGTGTTATGCTGAGATTAAGGGAAAGAGAATTCAGGCTTTGCAGTCTCATTTGGGGGTTGAATTGTTTTTCTACAATTCTTCAGCCAGTTCTTCTGTTTTCAGTCCACCGCACTCAGACCCAGTTTTTACTGGGGTTTTCTTTTTATTATTGAGTTGTAGGGTTCTTTATATAGTATAGATATGAGTACCTCGTTAGATATGTAATTTGCAAATATGTTTTCCCATTCTGTGAGTTGTTTTTTCAATTTCTTAATGAGGTCGTTTGAGGCATAGAAGTTTTTAATTTTGATTAAGTCCAATTAACAATTTTTCATTTTGTTCCTTGTGCTTTTTGTGTCATACCTAAGAATCCATTGCCAAACCCAAGGCCATAAAAATTTATACTTAACATCTATGCTTTTTTCTAAGAGTTTTTTTTTTTTGAGTGAGTTATTTATTTTTTTTTAATATGGTATGAGGTAAGGGTTGGACTTCATTCTTTTGTATGTGACTATCCAGGTGTCTTGCATCACTTGTTGGAAAAAAACTTTTTCCCTATTGAATGGTATTGGCATCTTTGTTGAAAATTTGCCATAGATAAATGGGTATATTTCTGACCTCTTAATTCTATTCCTTTGATATTTATGTCTATACTTGTTCCAGTGCTATGCTGTCATGATTATTGTTCCTCTACCGTAAGTTTGGAAACTGGGAATTATAAGCCCTCCAACTTTGTTTTTCTTTTTCAAGATTGTTTTGAGTATTCTGGGTTCCTTGAATTTTATCTGAATTTTAATATGAGCTGGTCAATTTCTACAAAGAATCCAAATGGAATTCAGATAGATTGTATTAAATTTGTAGATTAATTCAGGGAGTTCCTCAACTCTTTCTTCCATTTCCTCCTAGAAATGTCTCTTGGCTAGAGTGATATTTATGTGTCCTTTCATAAGATATTTTGGAATGAGGGTCAGAAGAAAATTAAGTCTGTGACTTTAAAATGTAATACCTTTATATGGGGGAAAAATTGTAAGAATAGGGAAATACATGTTTTTAAAAATATCATTTTTTAAAATAAAGGAACATTATTACATGATACTTTTCTAGAATTTTCATTTTTTCTTAGGGAGCAGAATATGGAGCATAGAATTTAAATGAGGAAATTACCATATTAATATTTGCAAATCCCTTTCTTTGAAAGGAAAAAAAAGCCTTATATAGGGAAGAAAGACATATATAGTTCATAATTCAATTTCTATTCTGAATAAAGATGAAGTAAACTTAAATTTTCTTTCCGCTGCAGTGAAATGCTAGCAACTTCATAAAGCTTGGAAAAGAATGGCTTTTGAAAAGTAGAAAATATTATTATTTTCACTTTAATATTGTTAATAGTAATAACAATAGCACCATTATTTACATAACCCTTTTATGGTCTGCAAACTAAGTTTACATATATTATATCTCTACATTATATTCTTCTCCACCTATTTTAAAGTAATTTTATTGCACCACCACAACAAATAAGCCTTTTGTGTCTATGCTACTAAATATCTGTAAGTGTGTGAAAAATGAGCTATTTTTTCTATTTGACCCCAGCACGTAAAACAAGAGTTATTAACCTATTTTGTGCCATGGACTCTTTAACAATATGAGACAGACACCTATTCATGAAAATATATTCAAATGCATAAAGTAAAACACATAGGGCTACAAAGAACACAAATTATATTAAAATACAGCTATTGAAATATTAAAAACCATATTTTAATATCATAATATAAGAATGTAAACCTAGACAATTATCTTTAAGCATGTTTCATATTACTGGTTGAAGTATGCTTTTCAAATTTTTGCCAGTTTCTTACCCCTTCTTTTTTGGGGTGGGAAGCAAATGACTTCTGCACTAAATAAATGTTGTTTATTAACTAGTATAATACCTAGTGTTGCCTGAGGATTTTATAATCCAAATTCAAGTTTAAAGTCAGGGTGATCTTGCCTTGAAGTAAAGAAAAAATGGAATGAAGGGAGACTCTAGTAAGCAAGAAATAAAATAAACAAAAATAAATCCAAACCCTTTCCCAGTGGCCTTTATCGACAGTACTCTATAAGCACAGAAAATGCTGAAATTTAGAGTAGATCATGTTTTCAGGGCAAAATTTAATTCATATTAGAATACACTTTCAAACAAGCAAAGAAATTAACTAAAGAAATATAATTTTGGTGTATTAAGATCTTCTGAAATTAAGTGTTACTGAGAACATTTTGAAAGATGTCTATGTGGGGTGAGATTAGAAGTTTCATGTGACATTAACAGATAAATACAATTTTGTTTTGTTTTGTTTTTGTCTCCCATCCTTACATGCAAGAGTACAGAAGTTAATCAACAAAGTACTTTTGAGAATATGACTTCGGGGGAGCACTGGGTGGGTTTCCCTGGCCAAACACATCAACCCTTCTAATTTGTCCTTTGACCTTTAGAATTTCTTTTTTTTTGAGTTTTGAATTTTTAAAAAAATTTTTTTACCATTTTCTCTATTTTCTAAGTGTCTCTTGGGAGCATTAAATCTGAACACTCATCATTAGTTATCATATAACTACTAGCAGATAAATTAATAGTTAACAGAGAGCTGGATCCTAGGACTGAGATAGCAGAGAAGTGTCTGATAGAAAAGATACAGGATGTGTATTCAGGTGACTTAGACCAAATTCTTGGCTACACTATTTTCTCTGAGCTTCAGTTTCATAATTTTTGAAGGGGCATTGATTATAATGTCTACCCTGTGTATGTCATAAAGATGTTACATAAGTTATACTGTAATTAATAAATGCTACCATCTTCTTTATTGCTTTTGTGTGAGTCAAAGAGCCAGGAAGGTAAATAAAAGGTGAAGTGAAAAAGAATGATAATTGTTGATGATTATATGCCCAAGATCAGCCTGCAGGGCCAATTTTGGGGCTCAAAAGTGCAAAAGAAATTTAAGATGTACCTGGAGTGTGTCACCTTTAATTTATCAATTCATCTAACCAACCATCAGCAAACAATTCCCAAGCACTTGTCCCATACCAGGTGTGAAAAAAAGGAGAGACTGATTAAAAAGAAAACAAAAAAACAAAACCAAACAAAAAACCTGTCATACCCTCACACCCTTAGTCTAGTTTTAGGAGTCCCAAAGTTATGAATTATATTATTCTCATTCATTGAATTTTCTTTCATTCAATACTTCTAAACTACTGTTTTCCAAAATGTTCAGGCGTCTAGTTGAAGAGATCCTTCTCTGTTGAAAAACTTAAGTTTTTCTCAAGTGATGGAAGAGATAATTTTTGTGAGGAACCTAGAAAATTATATGACCAATTATAAATTTTTGACACATGCATGCATGAATTTATTATTTACTTAATGGGTAGGAGTGGCATAGAAAGTAGCATGGATTAGTGACATGGAGGGATATATGACACTGTGGTAGTAGGAATCCAGATTATTGGTGAATCATTTAAAAAAGCAATTAATACTTTTTATTTCATAGCATCTTAAGGTACCTATAACAGATTGTAATAACATGATCAAAATGAAATGAATTTTAATGACAGAAAAAATATCTAGTGGATGCCATACACTGACCTTTGATGATTATTCTGAAACCAAATGTGTAAATATAATACATTACAATTTTATGCACTTTGAAGAACACTATTTAACTATTTTCTTCTTGTCTCTCCTTTCACTTCACATTACCTTCATCTAGTCACACACTTCATTTGATAAAGTAAGACAAAAATTTAATAAGACAACATAATCAGTGGAATGTTCTTTTGTCTGCTCTTTGCAAAATCAGAAATGTTAGAGAACTATACTAGGAATCAGAAAATATCTATGAGGTTGGGCAAGTCACTTAATCCCTCTAAATACCTGCAAAAACAGAATAAGTGTAATTTGCCTACATGTCCCTTGAGGATGTTGGGAATATCCAGCAAAATCTTTCATGAGAAGGCTCTATTTTTTTTTTTTTTCACTGAAACACTGTACAAGTGTAAGAGATTACTTTATTATTAGTTTGATGTCATCTGTGCTTCTCAGTCTACTATTTCGTTCTATGTATGTCTTGCTCATTGGGCCCCTTTTAGAAGCTTCTTCACAGAACAGAAATAAATCTTCTTTTATTGATCATTATATCTAATGGAAATTTTGCACCATGTATGCTGAAGACACCCCTTTCCTGATCACATCGAGGACAGAGTGGCATAACCTTGTTATAAAGAGTGTCACAGGTTACCTGAGGATCCAGCCCTGTCGTCTGTCTGCAGTATGATTTACAGTGCATACTATAACGGGAGATTATAATGTTGCAATCAGAAGACAGAGCTCTCACTTGCATTACAGAATAGGCCGTACATAATTCTGTTCACAGCATGCACCATCTTCCCTTAACGGTCTGAATAATGTAGTAGCAGAACAACAAAGGAAAGTAATTTGGGAAATAAAACCAACTTGTTATTAAATGATGCATAACACCAATAGTTCCCAAAGTATTCCTTGTTCTTGTTTCATTTTTACCTTTCTTTAAGGGAAAGTAATACCTCATGTACGTATGCCATATTGCACTTTATGAAGAGTTTTTTATGAAATATACTTTAATCCCTATGGCATCTTAATAAAGTAGGAAGGGCATAGTTTTATTTTAATTTTATAGAAAGAAAGATAAGGTTAAAAGTAGGTTAAAAGCTTGCTCAGTATCATATACCTCATTAGCCATAACTGTGAATCAAACTCAGGCCTTTGATTCAGTGTTTTTGGTTTTATTTTTCTAAGAAACATGCTCTAAAAGCTTATACAACACTGCAGACATCTTGGATGACCATTAAATATACATCCAAGAGTTCTTCCTGTTTGAAATAGAGGAGATTCTAGATTTTCTCCACCAATTGTATAATTCTGAGCAAATTAAAAGGCAGGTAACCACATTGCACAAGAATAAAAGCATCGCCATAATTACTTTAAAAAATTTTTCTGTCAAAAGGCAAGGATCCTGTTCTGGGTGGATATACATAAGTTCACTGAGTAAAGTACCAAAGGTGTAATCATCTTTTTCAGTTATTGTTTAACATTTCTTGTTCTGCAGGTGGGACAAAATGTACTCATTTTATTTTAAGAGGCAGAGCTGCAGAAGATTTGTACTGAGCTCAAAGTACATTCTTTGTTTCCCTGGTTATAAAAAGCCTTGGCCATAAGGATAACTCTGTCAACATTTCAGCAAAGGGAGGAAGATTGTGCCTTCCAGTTTATAGAGCCTTTATTACAGTTACTACTAAGGCTATCTTGGCAGAATCCCATTCATATTTATCTGTGATCTCTGTCCTTTGTTACATTAGAGAGCAAAGCAAAAGGCACTGCTTTTATGACATTAAAAGAGAAGTCCTTATTAATGGCTCTGTTTCATGCTTGTGTAATATTAAGCAGTTCTAGCTAACAACAGGAACATGGCAGAGAAGATTGCTTTAAAGAATTGTAAAAGAAGTTTATGTGGAAAGGGTACCTTATCTTTACTTTCACGTTATGGTGCATTCACACAGGGTAAGTAAGATGGAGCTCTGATAATTTTCTAGCTAATGTGATCAATGTTAATGGACAATCTGGTTAATTTGGCTTTTAAAAGTAGAGTTTTAGTAACAAGGAGTGGAACGCCAAGAGAGCTCTTAATGAATTTTCTTTAATTTTTAAGTTAAATCACGGTTCCTGACTTTATTTTCTAATTACCATGATGTTTTCAATCGTATTTTTGCAATAATAACACTTGGTTCTCAAAGGGTCCCTTGCATTCAATTAGCTCAAAGTAGATTTGGGTATATAAAGGCTAGCAGCTTCCATCAAGCCTTATGAAATGAATATGAGCTACAAATGTTGGTACCCCCGCTATTTTCACTATCCTTATTCTTTTCTGAATTCTAGCCACAGTGATTTCTGATATCCTTGAGCAATTTCATTTACTATGTGTATATATATATTTACATACACACTGACAATTAGATTCTATAAAAAATGCTGTTGATTCTATAATCCTATATATTTATTTAATCCTACCTATACAGGTTTTATTTTGGCTGCTTGCAACAATAAAAAAATAAATCTAAGAATTAAAAAATATATATCTTCTTCACCACCATCTTAAGAATAAACTTATTATATTCTTTCTTTAAACTATTGTGGTTGGTGTCGAAAGAATGTGACACATCTAGGTTAAAGCTCTGAAAGTATAACGCGGGTCTCCCTCATTTTTCTCCCATCACGTTCTAAGCACTACAGCAACTTCCTGAGAAGAATTAGTCCTATATTTATTTTTGTTTTCTTGAATAGCTGTTTCAGGGAAGTAGCTCAGGAATAAACTAAAACATTCAATCCAATGCCAGAGCCATAAGCATACTCAAACCCACGTGATCATACAGTTTTGCTCAGTTCCTTGGATATAAACTAACCTTAGCTGACATTTGGTTGAAAGGTAATAGAGGTATGCAAATCTATCACCATTCATTCATTCATTCATTCATTCAGTAAACCCTAGCATAATCTCTAGCAGCAAGTATGGGATGGGGGTTTCAGGAATATTCTGTGATGAGCAAGACCAACATAATCTCTGATATTACTAAATCTTACATTTTAGTGAGAGAGGGAGACATTAAAGAAATAACAAAATTAAGTATATATTTATAAGCTGTGATTATGGTTACAAAGGGTCCTATCAAAAAAAACAGCACATGGGGACTTGGACTAGATAGTCAAGAAAGGCCTCTTGGAAGTGACGTTTAACTTAGGCTGGAGATGTGAGGAGCAAAGAGAATGTTTGAGTCAGAAGAAAGAACATAGGAGAAAGCCCTGAGGAAGGAAACGGTGTGGAGTATTGAAGAAACCATAGAATGCCAAAACCAAGTAAGTGAAGGAGCATAGAACAGAGGACAGTGCAGTGTCCAGAAACTCATAGACTGGAATTTTTATCCAAGGACAATGGAAATTCATTCAAAGATATGGAGCAGGGGAATAAATTAAAATGAATGCTACCTTCATGTTCAAATTAGCCTCATGTCAAGGTTGAAACACTAAGTTTCATCTCTTTGAAGACATAACTATACATGATCTATACAAACATCAGATATAAATTTGAGTCTATGAAATCAAGTATTTCTTATAACATAGTTAAAACTTCAGGCTTTGAAATCAGACTATCCTGTGTCTGTCACTTTCTGGTGCATGACTCTAGATAAGTTTCTAAATATGTACAGTGTGAATAACAATTTGTTGTTGTGAGAACTAAATGAATAATACATATAAAAGGTGAACATGGTGTCTGGTACATAGTAAGTGGTCAAAAATAATAGCCGTTATTTCCTGACTCACTGCCATAGGAAAAGAATACAATCATCACATTGCAGACCTGTGTGCTCCTTACATAGCTAATGTTGGATGCACTTTTAGAGAGCTAAATTGTACTCAGTGTTTTCAGACTAATGAGCCAAATACATTAACTGTTCTGGAAACAGATGAAGCCTGACTATTTGACTAAATATAGAGATAATTAGAGTCTAGACTCTATCTGTTGATAGGGCTTAGGGAAGCATAATGAGAATCATCATACCATAATAGAATAATACACAAGCTAAAACAAATCAGAAATTTCACAACACAGATGAAAAACAACTAATTTTATTGATGTTAGGAAAACGTTATTAGCTGAGTCTTCTCGCAATCTTATGATGTTTGTTTCATGTTGTAACAGCTCCCTAATAGTGTAATCAATTATGTCTTTCTGTTTTGCTACTGAAGCTTTTTCTTTCTTCCACACATAGTTTAGTAAAATTATCAAGTGTCAGATGAAATCCTTTTTCTGTAGTTTTATAATGTGCATTAGAGACACTTATTCTTTGATGTAGTTGAGGATAGAGATGAAAGGTCCTTACAGGTACTTTTGATTCAAAGCCAGAGAACTACTTTCTATAGGAAAAGTATTTACTATCCTGCTGGGTATCAAGGCCTGACTACATATTTGCATAGTGTTAGTGGAGCAATTCCTATTATCAGGAAAGCTCCAATATTACTTGATAATACACATGTAAATAATGTACAATGCCAGTGTGTTGCATGGAAAGGAGAAAAGGTCAGGCTATAAAATTTAATGCTCTGTCCAGTGTGGGAGGAAGTGATAGGATATGACCAATTCTAAGACTGTCTTCATTTTATACATCACAGGCAGGGTGCAGCCCAGCGTCTGGAACATTAAACCAAAGAGTAAAGCTTCATTAAGGCTAAGTTTGGAAACTGATGATGATAGTATAGATTTGCAAGTATCATCAATCATTACTAGTCCATGGTTAATTTCTCACTAGTCCTTGGTGAAATGAAACAGAGAAAGACAATGCAATTACTTTTTCATAAGAGAAATTCTTTAGGGTGTTTTATTTTGAATTTGTGTCCTTCTATTCTTTCTTACATAGCATAATGGTGGTAGAAGATTTTTTTAAATTAATATTCTTTATTTGGTAAGATAAAAATTGATAAGATTATGTCAAAATGAAAAATATTTAAACATTTATTTATTTGTTTGTTTGTTTGTTTGTTTTGTAAAATCTAAAATGCTAAGATCCACTAGTACTGAGAACATACAGCAATGATAGTCAGGAAAATAAGAAGTCTTAATAGGCTCTTTATATCAAAGTCTGAAACACCCATAAAATCAAGTTATTAAGATATACACATTGAAAGCATTAAAGGTTAGAACCTAGAAGCTCTGGTTGCATTTAGGCCTGCAGGCACCTACTAGAGAAACTTGCAAAATACTTAATCAGTGGGTCAGTATCATCTTATGAGGCTCCAGCTCCAATATTGAGGTAGGATTCTGGGGCTGCTGTGCCAGGAGTTAACCTTTATTGTGGAGAAATGTGGGTCAGAGAGTGTAAGAAAACTGAAAGGGGAAGAGCGGCCAGGGAACTTTGGACACCCAAGACATTTGGTTTTTATCAACTGATATAGAAGTCTTCCCATATTTAGCAACTGGTATGGCTTTATAGTTAGCTAAATATCATCCTTGGGTATTTAGAATGGAGACAAATCCCTTGAATTCAAGCAGAGAGAATGTCTAAGAGCTTTAATATGCTGGCCTTAATATTTGATATCAGCTCCTTTACCAGACTTTCCAAAGGGAAGTCTGACTTGAGTTGGAACTAATCCCTGCTCTGGAGGATACCATAGAATCCAGTTTGATTCCATGATTTTTAGACCTGTTCTTTAAAGGATTAACCTTACCATGTATCTAAACCCTGAAACAGACTACTTTTGTAAACCATGAAAAAGGTCAGCTCATTTTTCCCATTCACTTTCTTCTCCAGGTACTGACCACACTAGGGTTTTTTAATTAATTAAATAATCATTGATTTATTTAATTTTTAAAAATTAATTTATTTTTATAATCGAAGAAATGATTTTAATTTTTCCTCCCTATCTTCCTCTCCCCTCTCCTCTCCCCCCTACCCTCTGGTAATCACTAGTCTATTGTCCATGTCCATGAGTCTCTGTTTATTTGTCCTGTTCATTTGTTGCTTTTAGGTTTATATCCCACATCTAAGTGATATCACGTGATTTGCAACTTTTTCTGTCTGGCTTATTTCACTTAGCATGATTATCTCAAGGTCCATCCATGTTGTTGCAAATCACACTAGATTTTATATCATGATTGATAACAAGTAATCTTTTCAACAAATCTTATTTTTCTTTATTTTTGGTAAAGGAAGGCATGAGGAAAATATAATTTTTCTCAGACCCATAAGGACATTGCAAGACAATAAAGAGACTCCTGCGCCCCCATTCCCCAATGTTTATACTGCTTCCAACCAAGATTATTTGTGTATGTAACTCCTCACTTTTTTTCAGAACTGTTCACCCTGTGAGATTCATCTTTGAAATAACCCACAATTATTCAGTTTATGTCCTGAGAAAATGCCCTACTCTGCACCAATAGTATAACATTCTAGAAATTGTACTTATAATCCTTAAAAGGGGAATCAGTAATACTTGATATACAATCGAATCTCAGATGGTCTTTTATTGTTCTATGGTTGCTGGGTTGGAAACATTCATGGTCTCTTCAAGGAATTACGATGTAGTTTTAATACACTTTAATATCCTCAGATAAAATGTGCTTTATCAAAGTATTATAATTAAAATGCATTATTAGAGAATCTCTACTTTCTTTTGTTATATTTAACATTTTTAATTTGCAACATATTGCTGTCTCTAATTGCTCCTCCTCAGAATTACTGTATGAGGTGAATGAGAGTTGTACTTGTGTACATCATCCTTTTTTAATAGGAAAGCAATGGAAATTCAGCAGACTTGTTTAGGTCACACAATGAAAGATAAAAGCCTCGTGTGAGAGACTTCTGGGTCTGGCAATAATGTAACTCTAAAGGAGACGAGACCCCTAAATATGCTGAATAGTTGATTCAAAGAGAGAAATTAAAATCTCTTGGTTCCAGAAATGTAATGGAAACAGAAGGTGAGAGCGCTAAGGGTGTGAGCTGATGCTGCAACAGAGCATGCGGTGAATGAGAAGTCTGGCTTTAATATCCACAAGGGAACAGTAGACAAAGGATTGGACCTATTATAGACTGAATGCATCCCCCCGAAATTCATATGTTGAAATCTTAACCCCACAGTATCATGGTAGTTGGAGATGAGGCATTTGGAAATATTTATGGTTAGATGAGGTCATGAAGGTAGGGAATTGGTTTGATGGGATTAGAGCCCTTATAAGAAGAGACACGAGAGCTTTCTCTCTCTCTCTCT
>CM053514.1:23860520-23928041 GCA_028627145.1 Eidolon dupreanum | reverse complement strand
GGGGCTGGAGGGAATGTAAATTGCTGCAATCCTGAAGCAGGGAAGCCTGGAAATGCTATAAAAATTACAAATGCATCTACCCTTTGACCCAGAAAGTCATGTCTATGAATTTAGTGTACACATATACTTTGTACCAGAGAAAGACCAATGTCCTGGTTATTTTCCATTTATCTGTCGACCCCATTTCTTTTTTCAATCCTTTTCTGCCATGCTTTTTGCTCCAGGATGCTGACTTCTCTCCACTGTATCACACAGGCTCCTCTGCCCTCTGTTTTAGTTTGGGTTAATGGAGGGGTACACCAACAGGAGGAATTTGGAAGACAGAAGGAGAGAGGTCAAAATATTCCACGAACTCCTGCCTTGAGAAGAGTGATTCTGGAAGAGATTTTATTTCTTTATCACCACAGCTAATGTCAAATGACCCCTTCAATGACTACAGCTATCAACAGACCCCGATGACACCAATTCCTTCCCATTGTCCCAGCAGGCCAAATGCTGGTAACAGATTTCTGCTGTAGCTAATTACTGTGTATTCACTATCCCTTCTCAGTTCCCCTCTTCCTATCCATCTGTGATGATTAATTTTATGTTTCAACTTGACTGGACTACAGGGTGCCCAGATAGTTGGTCAAACATTTTTCTGGGTGTTTCTGTGAAGGTATTTTTGGATGAAATTAATATTTAATCAGTAGACTGAGCAAAGCAGATGGCCCTCCATTATTTGGGTGAGCCTCTTCCAACCAGCTGAAGGCCTGAGTAGAACAAAAGGCTGATCCTCTTTCCTGGGTAAGAGAAAATTCTCCTGCCGAAGTTCTTCAAATACATTTCCAATAGTAGCTCTAAGACCATCAGAAGATGCTTTGAGCTGTGGATCCACTGAGAGGAAGTTATGCAGAAGAAACAGCTTCCCATAGCTCCCTGCATGAGCTCCTGCGTCAGAGCCCACGTTGCTGGTCGGACATGCCTGGCTTCTCAACTTTCCCTATAAGCTCTCGGCCTGGGCTTCCCTGCGTCACTGCCCCTGGCACACAGATCTCTGACTCCCCTTCTGGACTTTCACTCCCCACCTCCAGCATTTTTGTAAGCTCTAAGACCTATAAAAAATGTCTTCTTCCAATAATTTTCATCCTGAATCCTGAATAATACAGATAAACATAAATCAGTTGACAGCAGCTACATCTGAAAAGGAGAATGAAAGACTTAAACTTTCAATTCAGTCAAACTCACCTGGACTTCTGATCTACAGAACTGTGAAATAATAAATTGGTGATGTTTAAGCCACTAAGTTTGTGATAGCTTATTACAGCAGCAATAGAAGACTAACATGCTGCCATTTGCATAATAAAAGTAGGCAATATTATGTATTCATATTAGTGTGTGTGTGTGTGTGTGTGTGTGTGTGTGTGTGTGTGTATGCATTAAAACTCTCTGGAATGATGCAGGAGACCAATAACTGTGGTTACTTCTTTTGAGGGGTCATGAATAAAAACTAGGTAAATGGGGGTGATGGTGGGAGGGAGATGATTTATTATACACCTTTTTATACTTCCTGATTTTTGAATCATATAAGTATTCTCTATTCAAAAACTGAGAAATGCTTTTTTTTAAAAAAAAAAAAAAAAAGGAAAATACAATGCTAATAAATATGTATACTGGAGCTATAAAACTCTAAATGCATGTATAAGTTTAGCAATATGAGCCATCACACATACAAATTGGCTTTTTCTATCTTCTAGAATTTCTGGTCTATCACAGCCTCGAGAGATCAGAGCTGAACAAGGAGATATTCTGTGGTTATAGTGGCACCTGCAGGACAAACAGAATTTTTACATAATGGTTTCAGTTTTTTCTTTGAAGCATACCTTGGAGGGAGTAAATGTTGAGTCCCCAGTGGAATAGCTAAGCAGAAAAGTTTTAATAATGACTGATGAAATTGTAACTAGAGATATATTTACACAGGTCATGCTGGGCAGGAATGTAGAACGGTGAGATAAATGTAGGTTGAAAAGCCTGATACACTTGGCTTCACATTTTCTCTATGTCACTTCTGAGCATTAGTTTCTGCACATATTAGTTTCTTTATAAGCACAAACCTGCCCCTTTTGCAGAGTTGGTGTAGTATTAGAGAGAGTGCATGCAGTGTGCTGAATTTGGAGCTTAGCATACAGGTAGTTTTCAGTAGTGGTTAAGCAGCATATTTTTGCAGTTTGAGTATCCTACAGTGTCACTAAACTCAAAATGCTGATGACCCTATAAGGCTCACCCTGCTTCAACCCAGCCCCCACCTTGATTCATATCCAGCATTTCTCAACTTTCCACAAACAAGCTCCTCACATCAAGGATGATTTAGCTTTCTTGAAGCTCTTAATGTCAAACCAGCACAGTCCCCTCCCCCCCTCCTCACTGCGCTCATGACGTGGGGCCATTTTTAAAAAGCTCTTGGTGTCTGCTATCATTTTTTCAGGGAAAATATCAAGAATTATGTTTATACGTTTTTTAAAACCTGACACTAGCATGTATTTATACACATAATGACATGACATTTTCTTCTCCGGGACTGTTATTAAGCTTGAGCATGACCTTTCTTTACCTTTAGAACATAAAGGTTCCGCTGAGTCTCTGCTGACTCTCTCTCTCTCTCTCTCTCTCTCTCTCTCTCTCTCTATATATATATATATATATATATATATATATATATATATATATATGCACAGCATCACATTTTTAGAGTGACATGCTCTTGTATGCGTGTAGGACTAAAACAAAATAGAATTTGAGGTCAAGAGCTGAAAAAAATTCATTAGTTTCAAACCATGAATAAATTTAAAAGGGGTTTTGTAACTCAGTAAAAGGAATATTTTTTAGGGCAACAAACTAGTCAGGCCTGACTTTTAAAAGTAATCCAATAAACATTAGAAAATACATATAAAGTTATGTTTAAACCCAAAATAAAATGAGAATTGATTCCCTGTTCCCATAATGTTTAGATCGACCAGAGAAGAGAAAAATAGATGGAAAAAGGATGTGATAATTATGATTTGAAATAGTGCAGGATCTAGACAGAATTAGGGGAAAAAAACAAACAAACAAGAGAAGAAAGAACTCTGTGTTTCCAGGCAGATGGTGCTGCATGTCATAAATATCGTGAGGAAGATAATGACCCAGGGGGTCTGGGCCAGTCAAATGACACTCTGATGGGGGATTTCAACAATCCAGATGATGGGAATTAGAAAAAGTGACTAGTCATGATTACTAAAACATCTGTGCTGTGGTCGACATAAGTTAGGCTCAGCCACAGAATAATGAACACACAATATGGCAAATATAGTGGTAATATATAATATTGATAACTACGAAATATTGCTAAAGAATTCAGATATCAAGTTAGAGAATTTAGAAACCACATGACTTTATATGACCATATAGATACGATGTTCCCTGATACTACTAAAGTTAAAAACAAAGGGACGGTTGACATTCAGACACCATAAAGGTCACAGGCCAGAGAAAGTCATCACTGAAATGAATATCTCCAAGATGGAAAATTAGATAGCCCACCCCAAACAACAGTTTAAGAGCTAAATCATGGTCAAATTCTAGAAAAGCAAAACAGTTACTGATGGAACTGGGAGAAATAGCATGGGTATAATACACACATACAAGACAAACTGTAGTTCATACAAGTGTAGATGAAATGAAGATTAGAATATTTATAAGCCAGGACCTCCCAGGAAAGGATTACAATTATAGAGCAACGAAAAGTAAAGGTGGGAAAAGTCATATTAAGACGTCTATTAGAACAGAAAAGAAAAGGAAGACCTACAGTTAATTTTGGACATGGAAATGAATAGAGTATGCCAATCTTATAGATAGTCAATCTCCATGAGACAGAATAATAGACCACACAAGGATGAATGGCTGTCATGCAGCCCCAAACCGAAGAATCAGTCCATTCCAACAAAGAGAGGAAAGGTGTCATAATACAAAGGAACAGGAAAAAACTCAAGCCCAGGACAAAGACAAAACCTAGAGCTCCAAACCAGAAACTTGGCGTTCTTTTATCCTCCCAGATTAGAAGATTTTCTGTCTATTATCTATTAAAATGTAATTAAATTTTTTAAATGTTAGGATTACTAGATACAGAATTACACATTTCAATAGTTTCAGGAACTGTCCAAGTGTGCATAGAAGAAAAAGAAAGGTAAGATTCAAAATGTTAGGAAGAACCACATGAATAGGACTCCTGGTAAAATGATACCTAAGATTAGCTAGATGCCTCATCAGAATTTATAAAATATCTTTACTCTGAATAAATTTATGATGTATGCAAACTCTGATTGAATCACTGGAACAGGCATAATATAAAAATTACAAGATATTGGAGAAAACAAAATCAATTCAGCAATACTTGTTTCTACTGGAAAGGTAGAATTGGTATCAGTGACTTTACTTACATTAGGTTGTGAAGTGTTGTATCTGTATTCCCATGAGCAAAGTTTATTCTTGAAAGTTTTATAAAATGTGTTTGTTTTTATTTTAAAAACATTATTTTAACTTTGACTCATTGCTTTAATGTGTATAGATGAGCTAAGAAGATGGATTTTCTTTTTTTTTTTAGTCACTTTTAGTAATATCTTTCTAAAAGCATGCTCATTTTATCTAGGTTTTCAAGTTCATTGCCATAAAATTGTTATTGAGGAGGCAGTAGCAACTCAGTAGTTCCTTTTTGATAACTTTCTAAAGTTGCAAAAATAGTACAAAGGTAGTACAAATATATCCTATATCTCCTTCACCCAACCAACTTCTGCCAATGCTAACATTCTACATACACTAGTACAATATGAAAAGGAGAAAATCGATACTGGCATAAGACTGCATTCAGATCTTATTTGAATTTTACCAGCCTTTACATGCACTGATTTTTTTTTTCTGTATAGTTCTGTGAAATTTTATCACTTGTACAAATTCATGTAACTACCATCACAATCAAGATATGGAACTGTTCCACTATCACAAAGGCCCTCTCTCATGCTACACTTTATAATCATACACCCTCACTCTCCTACCTCCCCTGACAACCACTGATCTGTTCTCTATCTTCATAATTTTATAATTTCAAAATTATATAAATGGATTCATGTTGTATGCAACTCTTCGATACTTGCTTTCTTCACCAAGCACGATTAGTGATATTGAACACTTTTTATATCCTTATTGAACATTTTTATTCTTTTAGGTTAAGTGTCTGTTTTAGTCTTTTGCCCTTTTTCTCACTCGGTTATTTGTGATTTTATTGTTAAACTTAGTTCTTTATATCTTTCCTTTGTCAAATATGTGATTTGCAAATATGCTTTCCTGGTCTGTACTTAACGGGATTTCTCACAGACCAAAAGTTTTTAAAACTTTGCTTAGCCCTAGATAACATTGACTCTTTTCCAAGTTTTACTCTAAAAGTATTATAGATTTATATTTTACATGTAGGCATGTTCCATTTTTAGTTAATCTTTGTGTAAAGTGTGAGGTTTTTGTCACAGTTTATTTTGCTAGCTATGAATGCTCAATTGTTTTAGCACCATGTGTTGAAAATACTATCCTTCCTTAGTTGAATTCTCAACTTCATTCTTTTTCAAAAAATGTTTAGTCTACTTTAGTTTATTTTCTGTTCTATATAAATTTTATATTAAGATGGATTATAGCACAAAAAATGTTGTGAGGACTTTAATATGAATTGTACCAAATCTATAAACAAATTTCAGAAGTACTGATATATTACTGTTGAGGCTTCCAATTTATAAGCATTGTTTATTTCCATCTTTTTAATATTTCATCAGCATTTTGTACTTTGACCATACAGTCCTATAAATCTTTTATTAGACTTATGCCTAGAATTTCATTTTTGAGAGATTTTAATTGGTTTTGTCTTTTTTAATTTTGGCTTCTAATTGTTCAGTTCTAGAATATAGAAATTAAAAAAAATTGAGTTTTGAGTGTTGACCTTGTATTTTTTTGATCCTGCTAAATTCACTTATTAGTTCTAAGATATTTTGGGGAGTGGGTAGAGATTTTTTTATGTAGACTGGGGCTCTCCAAACTACAGCCTATGTGACAAATCTAGCCCGTTGTCTGTTTTTGTAAATAAATTTTTAGAAAAACATGCTAATTTGTTTATGTTTTATCTATGACTGCTTTCATGCTGTAATAGAAAAGCTGAATAGCTGTGACAGAGGTCATATTGCCTCCAAAACTGAAAATATTTACTACCTATCCCCTTACAGAAAAAGGTTGCTGACGTGTGATGTAAACAATCATGTCATATGCAAATGGAGACAATTTTATTTCTTCCTTTATTGTTTGTGTGCCTTTGACAACCTTTTCTTCTTTACTGCACTGTCAAAGAAGGCCAAGAACAACGCTAAAACTTTAATTCTTCCTAGCTTGTAATGAACTGCCCCTCCCACATGGTGCCAGTGTACATCCAGGGGTGAGTCTGGACTTCCGCTCCCTCTCGGCAATAAGAAGGCGCTCTTTCCTTTCCTTTGAAAGTCCGGACTTTCAAATTGCCCAGTAGTAACAAAGCCAACTCCACCTCGACGTGAGTGAAGACCACAGACGGCAGCTGGAACACCTCTGGCTGCCCAGCAGTAACTATCGACACCCGCTGTGTGTTGAATGATTAAGCTGCGCTACTACCTGCAACCTCCTGCATCTCCTTCCTCTGATAAAGTAATGCCAGAAAAAGCCGGTTAACACAGAAGGTTTAAACAAGATTCAGGATCTCCTAACGTATTATGAAAATGTTCAGGTTTAAATAGAAAATCCCTTGTCATAGAAGAATCAAGATCTCAAACTTAATGAAAAGAAGACAATCAATAGATATTAACACCAGTATGACAGCAATGTTAGAATTGTCTGGAAAAGGTTTTTAAAAAGCCATGATAAAATGCTTCAACAAGCAATCACAAGTCTGCTTAAAATAAATTAAAAAAAAAAAAAGTTTGGTAATGAAAAGTCTCAGCAAAGAAATAGAAGATGCTAAGAATGATATAATAGAAATGAAAAATACAGTAACTGAAATAAAAAAATTCAGTGGATGATGAAGTCAATACCAAAATGGAGGGAACAGTGGAAAGAATCAGTGAATTGAAGATAGAACAGTTGAAATTATCCAAACTGCACAACAGAGAGAAAATAGACAAGACTAAAAGTACACAGGTCATGCTCTCCAACCACAATGGAATTAAACTGAGACCCCGTAGGTGGGCAGTTGAGGCTTATATGCCACCTTGATCTAAGGAGAAGAGGGTAGTGTTTTGGGACTTCAAAGGGGAGGAGAGCAATTTACCACATGAAGGTGGTAAAGCAAATGTTAGGTAAAACAATGTTTGCTGGGCCATGCAGAGACAATGGGACACGGGTGGTTCTGATCTCTAGGCCCTGCTGAGTCCTCCCCACCACACTTAGCTCATATTCTTTGTAGATCTCTCTGGTGATATCTAAATTCTTTCAAGCAGTTAAGAAGAAGGTCAAAGGTTCTTCCGGAGTCTTTTGTTTCTTAAAAATAAAATAACTCTTATGCCAGAGAGACACATTTTGGGGTGACAAATTTTGCTTCCTTACACTCCTTTCCCTCAACGTGGCACCAAGTTTGAGAAAGGCAAGATTTTTCACTGTTTTCATTTGTAGAATAACTTTGATTTTTAAATTTACCCTTCCAACTGACAGTTTATCCCATTGGGGTCTCAGCTCTATGCAGTGGGATCCTGTCTGAATTTCCATCTTGTGGAGGACTGAAGGTTTGCTTCCTGCTGTAATGTCCTGTGAGATCACCAGATAGAAAACTCGAGGTCACCATAACTCTGAATGCCCTTTAGCAGTTTATAGCTTCTCAGTTCCTCATCTCATTGATTATCTGTTCACTTTTTTTTGTCCTCTGAAGTTGTCTGGTACTTTGCTGTCTTTATTTTAAAAATTCTAACTCTGAATTCCAGGAGAAATTAACTTCTGAAACAAAAATTCATTTTTAAATATTTTATCTGGAATTTTTAGTCTTTTTCTAAAAAGTTGATTTTTTTCTTTTATTTCTTTCTTTTTCTTTGTCTTTTCTTTTCTTTCTTTCTTTTTTTAAGCATTCTGCCATGTTCTTAGAAATAAAAGTCCTTCCACAGCGTTGGTAAGTTGGGTGTATCTAGTCTCATACAGTATAATTGAGATAGCTGGGAATTGAAAACCAGCAGACAGGAATGATAACCTGGGCTCTGGTCTTTACCAAGCATGTGATGCCAGGCAGTGAGCTCTCTTTTCTGAGCCTCTTTTTTTTTTAACCATTGAGGAATGAAAAAAGGTTGATTAAATGATCTCTTAGTCTTCTTCACTTAAAAGGTGTACTATTTTGATATTGTAGCGTATTAGAACACCTGCTGGCCTGGGAATCCAGAGTCCTGAATTTTAGATTTTGCTCTGCCTCTCTCTAGCTTCCTGCTTTTAGCCACATCACTTTACTTTCTGAATCTTTGTTTCATTTACAAAATGAAAGTGAATATTATACACGTATATGTGCCAGGTTTTCTTTATCCATTCACCTCTCAGTGGGCACTTAGGTTGTTTTCATATATTGACTATTGCGAATAATGCTGCAATGAAAATAGGGATGCGAATATCTCATCAAGATATTGATTTCATTTTCCTTGAGTATGCACCCAGAAATGGGATTCGTTAGCACTATTTTAAACTTTTTAAGGAATTTCCATACTATTTGCTATAATGATGTACCAATTTCATTCCTACCATTCCCTTTTTCCACATCTTCACCAACACTTGTCTTTTTAATAATAGCCATTTGTGACAACACAGATGAACTTGAAGGACATTCTGCCAAGTGAAATAAGCCAGACACAGGAAGACATACTGTATAATGTCCCTTATATATGGAATCCAAACAAGTTAAACTCATACAGAACCAGAGAATAGAACAGTGGTTGCCAGGAAGTGGGAGAAATGGGGAGGTGCTGGTCCAAGGGCACAAACTTTTGTTGGCGCTGAGTAAGTTCTGGGGATCTACATCATGGTGACTGTAGTTAATAACTCTGTAATGTATACTTGAAATTTTCTAGTAGCCCTTACGTGTTCTCATCGCACAAAAAAGTAACTATGTGAGGTGATTGATGTGTTATTTAACTTGATGGCGGAAACCATTTCACAATGTACATTAAATCATGGCATTATACACTAAAAAAATTGCAATGTACAACTTAAATATACATCATTTTTATTTGTCAGTCATACCTCAATAAAGCTGAAAATAAACAAAATAAAAATAAATTTAAAAATAAAATTTAAAAAATGAAAGTGATAATATTTACCTCACAGAATTGTGAAAATCAAATTAGATATTATTTATAAAAGTTCTTGGCATATAAAAGGTGAGTAATAAGTATTAGGCATATCCAAGTATACAGAATTAAATGATCTCTAAGTTCCTTAATGTTTCAAAAATCTATAATGTCAACCAGTCAGCTCTTAAAATTAAAAAAAAAAAAAAAAAAAAAAGTTTTGCTGCAGTTCTAACATAAGCTCTCTAGAGGTCTCCATTGCCAAACAAATCAGCAGATGTTTTACTATCAGTTGTGGAAGTTCAGAAGCTGGATCTATTAATCTCTTGTTGAATTAAACATTCTCTAAAGAGACTTTTTTTTTTTTTGCACTTGTGAGGCTAAATCATTTGATTTACTGGCTATATCAATCTTTTTTTTATTCAAGTTATTGAAGAAAAATCTCCTTCTAAGTCTCATTAGCAACTTTGGACTAGAAATTGATACAATACTATCTATAAACATATTATGATTTTTTTTAAATGAATTCATTTCTCTCTTATTCCCTCTGTTTCAAAAACGATTGGCCCCAGATGTTAACCTATGCTTTTCCAAACTCAGGTTATCCATCAGAATAAACAAACTAAAAACATGAAGGGGTGGTAGAAGAAAAAAAAAAAGAAAAGCAAAATACCCCCAAACCACTTAATCACTGTTACCCACAGTAAGATATACATTTCAGGCAGTGCCTATAGCACTTGCATGTATTTAACTAAAACAAATGTTTCGCAAAACAATAGTTATCCTTATAGAGGGAGTTGCACTTTTATATTTTCTATTCTATTCTATCCTATTTAATAGTCCTTTTGACACACTAGTTTATTCCATGAATCGCTAAGGGATGCTAGCAGTTGTTTGAAAAACACTGCCGTAAAGGGATGCAAAAAGTTAAAAAGAAGTAGTTGGGCCTAGTCTAGTATGTAATATGCACTGATTGACCTTGAAAGACTGTGAAGTGTCAAGTGAACATGGCAAACAAAATGCACAATGTGATTCCATTTCTACAAGGAATGTGAGTATACATATAACTTATTTAAAGAGATTGGGTAGGATGTCCTGCTGGACTGTACCTTTTTTCCGACTCAGGTTAGAATTGGCCACAAGTGAACTTGTGTAAGATTTGGAAGGTAGACACAAAGCGACAGCCATTACTCTCAGAAAGTCACCGTGGTCAAATACGGGGATAGAGTTAGGTCAAACCTCCCTGCCCATTTGTTCTTCTCAATTTCTGGTCTTCATGTTCCATAGCAGCCATGAACCGATCAGAGGGTACTTGTCTGCAGATCCACTGGGAGGAAGTTATGTAGAGGAAATAGCTTCCTGTAGCTTCCTACACGAGCTCCTGGGCCAGAGCTCTCGTTGCTGGTCCGACATGCCTGCCTGGCTTCTCAGCTTTCTGTACAAGTTCCAGGCCTCAGCTTCCCCACGCCACTGCTCCTGGGACGCTGATCTCTGACTCTCCTTCGAAACTTTCACTCCCCACCTCCAGCATTTTTGCAAGGTCTAAATCCTATAATGTCTTATTTCCATAATTTTAATTCTGAGTAGTAGGTATAAATCAATTGACAGTAGCTACATCATCCAAAAAGAGGAAAATCAGTGACAGGAAATATAAAGGAGGAAATATACTTTTCTTTGCAGATGTTTAAATCATATAAAGTTTTATGGGAGAATGTATTAATACATTACTTACATAATCAAGAAAGAGAGAAAAGGAAAAGAAATTCTTCAAGATACCAAAGCACACTCAGACACAGAAAAGTGCAAAGTGGAAAATAATATCACCATTTTTCAAACATTTTAGAATGGGTGTAAGTAACATTTATATTCAAATAAGTGACTATAAAAATGGTAGTAAAAAAAAGACAACTTCCAGAATTTTCAAAAATTCAATATCATGAGGGGGAAAGTGGAAACACTAGGTAAGAGCAGTGCTTCTCCTTAAGATTCATTCGAATGACATTGGAAGCTGGTTCAAAAATTGCTTTTGATTCAGTAAGTCTGGGCAGGGCCTGATAGTCTGCATATCAAGCTCATGTAGAGGTGATGTTGATAATACCGATTCATGGATTATGCTTTGAGTAACGAAGTTCAAGGAAACTAAAATAAAAACCAATGCTATATGTGAACTTAGATTGGATATTGTTTCAAAGGCGGGAAATCAATAAACATCATTTGAAGGACAATTAGGAAAGTAAGAAGGTGGAATGGGTGTTAGAAGATATTATAAAACTGATGTTAATTTTTAGATGGGATAGTGTTAATGTGGTTATATAAAAGAATGTTCTTAGAAAAGGCATCCTGAAGTAGTTAGTGTAACATATATGCTGGGTATAACTTTCTATGAGTGTAGAGATAAATTTCTCTTGCTGTCAGTAACACTCAGATGGTGATTAATTGGTCCCAAGTTGCCAGCAGTGGAGGTGAAATATGATGTGCTAGTTTTGAAACGATAATGTTGAACTTTACCTGAGCCCCGTGTTCCTGTAAAGCTGCAACGGTTATTTGTTAATCATTTTCTTTGTGACTTAAATAAGATTTGTAAATGACTCTTTTGTCTACTCAGGACGAAGCCAGATACAGACCCTTCAAATTCCCATTCTTTGTCATAAAAAATTAGTTGAATGCTTGTCCCCATTGACCAATTTGAACAAAATACTCACTAACTTAACTTGACTAAACTTTAGTCAGGCTTCTCTGCTCCCAGAGTCTTGAACTTGGGCCTCTGAGGTTAAGCAAGCATTGCCAGATCATGCCGCCTGCTTACCCTATGCTCAACTCTCAGTTCTTTCCAGCTTTGTTTACTCCTCCCCATAAAACAAAAGTCTTTTCTGCCTGACTGTTGAGATGCTTGTAGATCTTATAATCAGAAACTTTGTTCTCCCTATTGCAAAGTTTCCCTCTCTTTATTGCAATAGTCTTTTTGGATGAAATCTCTGCTTACTTAAGCCCAAATTTGTTTTTTATTTGACAGAAGTGTAAAGTGGGAGAGAAACGTTGCTCTGCAAAAGCAAGAAGTGAGAGAAGGCAGTGACATGCTGGATCAGAGGAAATCTTGGAGCCAGGATGCAGGAATCCCAGAAGCCAAATGCAGCAAGGGACAAGGGCACAGGATGAGACCCTGATCACTTCTCAGGTGACTCTGCTTTATGACTCTGCAGAATAACCTCAAGTAGTATATTGTACTTAGTGTGATTGGATTCCATTCGGAAGATGGTAAAGGGGCTGATTTGCAGCAAGTTGGGCATCTGACTAAAAGAATCAGTCCAGTAGACAGTGGCTATCGTAGAGGAGCAAAATTTGCCATCCCAAAATGTGTCTCTCTGGCATGAGGACTAATTTAGGCTGATCATTTTTAAGAAACAGAAGACTCAGGAAATTTTTCTTGTTACTTTCCCCTTAAGTGCCTAAAAGCATTTAGATAAAGGGCCTGTTTCCCCTAATAGAGCTATCACCAGAGATATCTTCAAAGAATGTGAGCTAAATATGATTGGGGAGACTCAGCAGGGCCTGGAGAGCCGAATTTGCTCTGTATCTCATTGTCTCTACATAGCTCAGCAAACATTTGTTTACCAAATATTTACTTTTCTATCTCCATGTGGATTATCCTTCTCTCCTTTAAATCCCAAGCCACTTCCCTCTTCTCCTTAGCTCAAGGTGGAATATAAGCTTCAAGTGCCTGATTTGTCCTTGGGCTCCCAATACAAAATTAAATAGAATTTTCTCTTGTTTTTCATCTCTGACACTATTAACAATACCAATAGCTTCTACTTATTGAACTTCTGGAGAGTACCAGAAGCTGAACAATGAACCTCACATACCTTATTTCAAATCTATACAACTCTGAAAAGTTCATATCTATATAACTCCATTCTCCATGTCTTATACCTGTAGGAATTATGTCTCTGAGGCTGTTAAATACCCTTGTAAAAAGAAAAAACTAGTGAGCGGGAAGTGCTTTTCCTATGCCTTATATAAAAAATGTGTTTCTTTCCAGTGTTTCCATCAGTGCTTATACAAACTTCTTTGTCTAATAGTTTTAATGGGAAATCTGTGATCACCACCCACCCACCTTAAGCCATGCCCCAGGTGTAGTGCTCTGTTCAGCAAAGATAAATAAATCAACAAATTCTTAGTTTTTCCTGCAGGTGTCACCCTCACCATGAGATAGGTCTTTTGAGCTCTCAGAATTCATCTCTTGGTATTGCAATTCATCAGAAATTCTTGAAGAATAATAAAGACCGATCATGGACTATATGCAATCTCAATTTCAGGATCATGAGTCTCTCACATGGATTTAGTGTTCCTTAGCTCCAATAAATTAGTTAAAATCCTTCCTTTCTTTTATATTTTCATTTTTAAGCATTTTCTATATTTTTGAATAAATACGTTAGCATGGTTCTTAAATTGAAAAGTCTAAAAGTGTAAGTGAAAAATTTCTCTTCTACAACTGTTACCCATCTGCCAAGTTTTTATGCCCCAAGTAAAAATAAAAAAACTATTATTAGCTTCCTGCGTATTTTCGTCAAACAATTTTATGCATATGCAAGCAAATATAAGTATATATTATTTTGCCATATTGTTTTACACAAATACTATACAAGCTGTTCTGCAGTTTCTCCAGATTAATAGATCTTATATCGTCTTCATTTTTAAACAACTGAATGGTATTCCACATTATAGCTGTATTAGAATTCACTTAATGAATTCTCTACCTTTTAGGTTGGCTTAAAACTTTGGCTTTTTCATCATCCTACTACTACTATTAATAATAATAATAATAATAATAATAATAATAATAATAATAGCAAGCACTTGCTCCAGGTCTGGCACTGCATTTCTACTTAAGCCAAACCACAGCCCCATAAAGAATGTGCTTTATAAATGAAGAAAACAGAAACAAGGAAAGGTTAGACTACTGGCCTCAGATTGCCTGGCCAGTAAGTGGTGGATCCAGGATAGTAAATAGGGGAAGACAAAGGGGGTTCACAACACTTGGGGATTGGAGGTCAGTGACTCTAATGTGTGGCTGGGAGGGGGAAGGAGTGGAGTACCTCCCACCACCACACAGGAGAGGACAATCTACCTTCCAAAAATGATGTTCCTGTAAGCTGAGGATTTCCAGTTCTCAGGACTCAGCCCATTTTGAATGTTGATGTGCTAGTTTGTGTCAAAGAGGAGAAGAGATATGGATGCTGGTAGAAAATGCTGGTAGGAACCAGCAGCCACACTCATTAAAGATACCACCTTTATACCATTCTCCCTATCTTCTCTTCTATACCAGGGCCTAAATGGTGTCACTATTTGGCTCACGTTTCTCCTCAGCCATGTCCTACTATCAACTTTAATTATGCTGGTGTATATTTTGATGGCCATCTTTGTCTGTTTGGAGTACAATAACAAAAATACCATAGACCGGGTGGTTTAAACAACAAACAATCATTTCTCACAGTTCTGGAGTCGAGGAAGTCTAAGAATAATGTGCCCGGACAACTTGGCGTGTGGTGAGAGCCAGCTTCCTTGTTCACAGACAGCTTTCTTCTCACCACGTCCTCTCATGGTGGAAAGAGGGCAAGAGTTCCCTAAAGTCTTTTTTAAAGATCACTGATTCCACTCATGAATACTCTACTCTCATGACCTAATCACTTCCCAAAGCCCCACTTTCTAATGCCATCATTTTGGGAATTCGAAGTTCAACATATTAATTTTGAAAGGAAACAAATATTCAGTCCTTAACAATGACCTTTCCAGCACTTTGAATCCTGGTCTTCTTGATCCCACTGACCTCCAGCTGCTAATACATATGGTACCTTTGGGCAAATTAGAAAAAATTATAGCTAGATGCTTTATAGGTCTGGATTCCAGAAATAAAAAACCATTCCTTTCTCTCCCTCTTGGTCTTCATTTTTATGGAGTGAGCATAAGAACAACTTTGGCTCTGGCCACTTTTATATGTATAGCCTGGCAGTACAAGCCTCAAGCCTGACCCTCATGCCTGATCATTTCTTGCCACAGGGCTTTTTTTTTTTTTTTTAATCGATGTTGCATTGTGGAAACATGATAGGAAACTGCTGAACCCTCGTGCATGTGTAACTCAAAGTTGAGGACAGTTACCCTGTGGGGTAACCACTAATGCGAGACGTGAGTCAGTACATAGTTTTTCTTTCTCAGAACGAAAGCAAATGTATTCATTTTCTATTGCTGCTGTAACAAATTGCCACAACCTTAGTGGCTCAAAACAACACGAATTTGTTTTCTCAAGTTCCCTAGGTTACAAATTCAGGTGGGCTCGATGGGCTTCTAGACTCTGGGTTTCAGAAGACCAAAATGAAGGTGTCTGCTGGTTGAGACACTTCTCTGGATGCTCTGGGAAGAATCTGATTGTAAACTCAGTCACTTTGTTGTAATAATCCAGTTTCCTTTGTTTGCAGGTCTGAGGTTCCCATTTCCTTGCTGGTTGTCAGCCAGGGGTTGCTCTTAGCTCCTAGGGCCTCTCTCCAGTCCTTATATATGGGCCCCAGCATCTGAGAGACAGTAACGTCAGGCTGAACGCTTCTCACACTTGGAATCTCTCTGACTTCCCCTTTTGCTGCCCTATCTTTTAGGTCTTCTGACTCCAGCCAGGGAAAGTTCTCTGCTTCCAAGAACACGTGAGATTAAATTGGGTTCATCTGGATAATCCAAAATTATCTCCCTATTTTAAGATCAATTTACTAGTAGCCTTAATTATATCTACGAAGATCTTTCAGAGTAGCCCTTATTTAGTATTTGATTGAATAACCAGAGGGTGGGTATCTTGGGGAACATCTAGAATTCTGACTAACACATGATCAGTCATCTGTAGTGGTGGCTAACTTAACAACTCATTTTTATATTAGTTCTCTATCCTTACCTGCTTTGCTCTCACTATCTCCCACCTTTGCTTCATGGGTCACACTCCCCAATGAAGTATTGTCATTTAAGCTTTATCTCAGACTCTACATATTGTAGAACTAATGTACAGTTCTACCAGTGGCCCTGGAAATCAGACTTTCCGGATGGAATTCTGAAACTGGTTCCCTCACGAGTCAGATGGCGATAGGCAACAGATTCCTGGAATTACCTATGTAGCCTGGTGATAACCTCGGGCCTTCAGTGGCTCCTTAATTACTAAGGTTCTCATTTGTGATTTATTGGAGTGAGATACAGGTGGAAAGTAAGATTTTGGGTTATATTTTGGTTTTGGCACTTGAATGATAGAGAAATAATGATGATCATGAACTGTGGAGAGGGCTTTTTTTTTCATCTAAATTGAGCTTTTTTTTAAATTTTGAAATCATTGTAGTCACATGAAGTTCTGAGAAATACAGAGATTTTATGCATCCTTTACTTCCTACCGGTAATATCTTGTAAAACAGCCAGAATATTGACGTTGATACAGTCAGGTTACAGAATTTTTCTATCATGACGGGGGTATCTCACGTTGTTCTCTTACAGCCACACCCGTCCTTTCACTCACTGACTTCTCATATTCTGGCAGCCACTAATCTGTTTTCCATTTCTATAATTTTGTCATCTCGAGATTGTTATATAAATAGAATCATTACAATATATGAAATTTAGGGTTGTTTTTTCACTTAGCATAATTATCCAGAGGTTCATCTGAGTTGTTGTGTTGTCAACAGTTTGTTTCTTTTCATTGCTAAGTAGCGATATGGATGTGCTACAGTCTGTTTAATCTCTGACATACAGAGGTTAAACTTTGATTATGGTTTGTAAACTTTTTGTACCATTTGCTTATGGAAAGATAGCTGAGTTATTTCCAGTTTTTGTTATTGATTTTTAATTTAATATCATTGTGGTCAGAAAGCATATTCTCTAATAATTTAATATTTAATTTTTAAATTAGATTAAAATAAATGTAATATTTAATATTTCAGGTGCTCTCATGGGATCGAGCAACCAGTCACACACGCGGTAGTAGCCAACTCGATAACACGTCATGTTTCCTTTTTTCCTTCTGAACTGCTGCTGTCTCTCATTTCTGCCCCTGAGCCACACTCCCCAGTAAGGGGTTGGCACAGAAACCTTTTCTTCGGGTTCTGCTTTCTGGTAAACTTCGGTGAAGACAGAGTTTGAGCGTTAGCCTCTTCTGATTGTTTGCCCTAATCTCAGGACATGTTCTGTGCACTAGTGCCAAAGTCGTATCACATAAAAGGGAGGTGGAAGCAGGCAAGCTGCAGAGGACCTTCAGATATTAGTTTAGATAGCTTTGTCCTCGGTAATTTCCCAGGGCCCAAAGGACATTATTAAAGGTAAATCTATAATCTAGGAGGAAAAGTATATGAATTTACAGAATGAGACAACACGATAGAGAATATATTTTAGAAAAATTATCTTGAGAATGTTTTCGGTCTTGCAAGAGTGACTCAGGGTATTTCCAAGGCTCAGCCACTTTTCAATAGCAGGAAGGGATATGAAATATTTAAAGTTCTGATGTCTTCAGAAGGACTATGGAGGAGGCTGAATGTGTAGACTACTGAAGGAGGCAGGATTGGAACTGACCTTGATAAGAGTTGGCACTGCTGCAACTTTGTGACATATGAGGAACGCATTGTCTCTCTACAGGGGGTGAGCTCAGAGCTGGGGAATATTTCTGAATTTCAAGTATTGAGGACCTCTGAGTTCTTCAGAGAGAGAGAGAGAGATTGAGAGAGAGAGAGAGACAGAGAGAGACAGAGAGAGACAGAGACAGAGAGAGACAGAGAGAGACAGAGAGAGAGAGGTAGGAAGAAGCCTGGGAGCTGCCATGCTGAGCATTTGTGTTATATATTGAAGTCTAGACTCCAATAATATTTCATATAAATGCCAACTTGGAAAGCTTGAAGTGGTACTACAACAAGAGTTCTCTCAAGTAAAGAAACCCATAGAATTAGCTAGGTTGATTCAGTCTGACAATTAGAGTTGCTAACTCACTCATAAACAAATATTCTTAGATGTAAAAAAGAATATAGTGACTAAATTCTAAAATTGATATCAATCTCAATACCCTTTATTGTATAAACCTATACCAAACTACTGCTAATGTCCTGACCAGTGCTAAATTGAGTGTAAATAGGCAGCAGTGGATAGCAGCTCTAGAAACTACTTTTTGCTTTTATGGTCAGTTGAGGTTGCAAAACAAAAATGTAGATGCTTTATTACATTACCAGGTTCAAATGAATCTCTGGTACTCTCTATTGAGGGAACACTTGCCATTTGGGGTAAAAAGACTTGCATCCTGAAAACTGTGCTATCTCTCAGCAGCCATGAAGTCAACAACCTAAAACTTCCACGGTCATCCCAAATGAGAGTGGAAATCTGGCAAAGAGCCCAGCTGAAAGATTCAAGGTGACAGAAAGTAGTGGAGTCTTCAAGTAGGGAAAGGATTAGTCTCTCTAAAAGCCAGAATTCTATTTTGGGAGAGGTGGACATTAATGCTAATTAATGAGGAGTTCTAGATTGTACTGCTGTGCCTCGTGAATGGGTTGTGAAAGGCACTAGTACTTTCTCAACAATGTCACCACAGGGTACTAAGGAAGTGCATGATGATCTACCTCTGAAATCTGGCTAAACTGAAGAGAAAAGGAAGTCATTACACTCCTATGATGTAGCTCACAGATTCGACAAGAAAGTTAAACACTTTGGCTCAGGTAACCCGCAGGATTCCAAGACTAGCAGGCAGATAAAAATATCCAAGGTCGTACCGTAGGACTAGTCTGTTAGGTCCAACTGCTGTTCTTGGGCACACAGCTGCCCCCATCCTGTGAATTCTCTCTGATATTCTGTCTTTGAGTTTCTTCCTCCAACATTCAAAATTCCCTAGTTAGGAAGAAAACATCTGGTATTCTTTAGATTTTCCAGAATGGGATAAAGTTTCTACCTCTTATAGACTATGTGCCGTGTGGGTTTTTTTTTTTTTTTTGTCATTGTTGTTGTTTGTTTGGTTGGTTGTTATAAGAGGGAATATAAATGGGATTTATTCACTGGGCAGTCAGAGATCACTAGAACGTGTCTTTTCTCTACCTTCTTATTGGCTACCCGATATCCCACATGAATTCTTGCTCCCAGAATTGTACTTTACTGGAAAAGTTTGTGAAGGATTGGAGTTATTTCTTACGTGTTTTTTTAAAAAATAAAACTTGTTTGTGTACTTATAAAAGCTTGGAGTTTTATGGGAAGGTTTTATATTAATTAGTTTCTTTAAAATTAGTTTACATTATAGAAATTGTCGATGTTTGATTATTTTTTTATCTTTGGAAAATTTAATTTGGACCATATTTTCTTTCCCTTGTTGAAAACATCCAATATTTCCATGCATTTGGGGTTCCACAGCTTACAAAGGGGCAGCGGGTTTCCTGAAACTACATACTATACCCAACTTTCTTTAGAAAGATCAGACATTTTCTAACCTTGCTTTTGAGTATTTTTTTTAAAATGCTTTAATTATTCCATACGATAAATGGCAAATGAAACAAAATAAGGCTTTATTTTCTCGTTTTTCCCCCTTTTCAGTACTACATGTCAAAGGAATAGGGAGGAAGGCTTATCACACCAGTTGGTACCCCGAGGGCTGCTGCTGAGTCTTCCACGGTGCACCGATATCATTGAGGCACCCTGCACTGGGGAACCTGAGGTGGGTAGATGCCGAACGTCCTTTCACAGCCACCTCATGGCACAGGGCGCTTGTGGGTTGCCTGGGTCTTCTTGGTGCTCCCAGGGCTCCTGGCCTTTAGAATGGCAAGGATACTAGGACCAAAATCACGACCAGTCTCCCACCTGGCACTGCACTACCATAAGTTCATTTCTACAGGCCTAACAATGTACACTTAAAGACTAAATGTAATTACTGAAAACAAAGTGAGAAAAAAATCCCTTTATTAATTCCTGTATCAAATTACCAGAATGAAAATAAAAACATTTGTTCGATAAAACATTTTCTTTGTCAGATGAAAACAACTTCCTTGCAAGATAATCTCAGCAATGTATATTTGTCACTATTTGTATAATTTTGTGTGGTGGGGAAATTTAATTGCATCTGAACACCTTTGTCATTTTTTCAAACAAGTAGTTTCATTAGCTTAAAAATAGATAAGGTTAATCAATGGTCATACCACCCTGAACACACCCAATCTTTTCTGATCTTGGAAGCTAAGCAGGGTCGGGCCTGCCTAGTACTTGGATGAGAGACCATGTAGAAATATTGGGTGCTGTAGACTTTAAAAAAATGGATAAGGCAGCCGAATTTAACTGCTTTTGGTTGCAGAAAAACATCTCAGACATTAACCTTCATCTTCTCAAATGTTAAGAGCACATGATAAAAAGATAATCAAAGTATCTTCTCTTAACAGGAAACTAAGCAGCTATTGTCATCAAATCTATCTCTAGTAAACACAGGGACCTTCATAAATATAAAATTAAATTCTTTCTGAGAAATAGGTTTGTGATTTTAGGTATGTGGGATTTACATTTATTTGCTAAATGTTGTATAAAAATGTGTGGTTTTCACGTCTTTATTTTCATACACAAGGGATTTCTTCATCGTCTCAGCAAGTTCTCACACACAGAGGACAGGCTGGCTTCCTTGGCTAATTTCAGAAAAAGGCACAGCTACATGTCATGTGTTCTCGGTCCCTGTAAAATCTCCTGTGGTTGGGTGACAGTCTCTGTGTCCATCGCTGCCATGAGGTACCTAAGGCTTTGCTCTCTAAGTAGCTCCTGCTGTGTCTTGAGCTTCTCATGGATGAACCTCTGCAGTGACACTGTGTGCACTGTGTCCTTCGGAGCCAACATTTTTTCCCTCTTACCCTGTTCTGTGGGTGGTTCTTCATCTTCTGTTACTTTTGGCTCTTCAAGATGAGACATCAACATTCAGTCTTTTTAAGTTCCTGTTTCGGGGTCTTCCATCATAACGTCATGTAGGCCCTCCACTGAAATGTTGACAATCTCACACAGCTTATCTCGGATAACACCTGGGCTCCGGTGGAGGGTCAGCAGCTGGGGAGGCACAAGAAGCATGGGGAAAGATCGAGTTGTGTGGCTCCAGAGAGAGGCCTGGAGGGACAGCCGCCATTTTTCCTCTAATGCTTGACTATTATAAGTCTATTTAGATATCTATCTCCTATCCGCTTTGATAAGTGGTATTTTCTAGAAATATAACCATATCATCTACATTTTCATATTTATTGGCATAAAATTATTTATAATATCTTAATATATTCTTATTTACTGTAAGTTCTCTAGTGAGATCTAAAGATCTAGATCTAAATTTCTAGTGCGATTCATTCTTTTCGGACCTGATATTTTTATATTTGTGTATTCTGTCTTTTTTTTTTGATTAGTCTTGTTAAATGTTTATAAATTTCCAACAATCAAACATTTTTGTTGTTAATTTTTGCTATGAGAAGCTTATTTTCTACTTCATTAATTTCTTCCCTTATTTTTATTATTTCCTTCCTTATGTTTCTTTGGGTTTATTTTATAGGTTTTTATCTTAACTTATTGAAACTTCTGGTTTCAGCTGTGATGTGTAAAGATCTGGCAATTCATCACTCTTATCCTTACATCAAGAGAAAAGACTTATAAGGCTTGAACCACACTAACAATTGGTTTAATCTAATTGACAATTTATACTGAGCTCCAACCAACAATAGCAAAGTATGAATTATTTTCAAGTGCATGTGGAATTTGCAAAGATATACCATATGCTGGGCCACAAAACAAATCTCAATACATTTAAAAGGATTGCAATCATTTAGACTATCTTTTAATTTACGGATTACCAAAAAATTTAAGGCTAGACTTTATTATCCAAAAAGAGTCTCCAAATCTCCAAAACTATAGTATCTCTCCATCCAGAAAAAAAATGGCAAACCCACAATTATATTTCTTTGTTCATGAAAACAATGCCACTAAAAAGTGGTTTCTCTCATTTCCTTTTTCAATTTCTTATGGTTATACCAGCTTTCCTTCAAACTTTGTTTATGATAAGGGAACAAAATAATAATTTCACTCCCATGTGTAAGTAAAAGAAAACTCCAAGAGGCTTAAGGCTGCCTGCTGCGGAGCAGTGCCGAGATCTCAGGTAGGCATACCTGACTGCTAGGACAGAGCCCTGGTAGTGAATAATGAGAATCCATGTTACCAAATGAAGACTGAAGTGGGGTCTGTTAAGTGAAAGTTTCCTTCCTCCAAGGAAGCTGACAGGAGGGGAAATACCTGGCTCCAGGTCACTGACACCAACATCCATGACAGAATTAATTTATTCCAAGTGAGGCCAAAGAAGAGCCCTGTCACCTCTGGGAGGAAAAGTTAGAGCATGAATGGTAAAGAGGAGCAAGACAGGAGTAATATGGGGGCCACGACTCCTGAACCTGGGACAAGGAATGTGTAACTACCACCCAACAAGGCGAGGAGGCCAGGCCTCTTCCACAGATTTAAATTTTGAGCTGGTAAGTTTGAAATGTGTTGGATCTAATCAGTGTGATGTAAAAAATCACTAAAAAAAAAAAAAAGAAGGGCACAGTTGGAGATGGGTGGGTGGTTCAGAATCTGAAGCAGAGGACAAAGGACAGCTCCCTGCAGGGGGCAGAAGGAAATCTAGACAAGACTTTCATCGCATCTATGACATGAAGACACGTGTGGAGGTCACCCTGCACCTCCTGCCCCCATCTATTTCTAAATCTTGAGTAGGACTCAGGGCTGAGGAAGAAGAGACTTTTTTTTTTTTTTTAAAGCAAAGCCGCCAATAAGAATTATGCTAAAACGTGGCAGTATGGAGGGATTGAGTTTTCATGTCCGCTCCATTTGCAGTACTTCACCCAGCAGCCTCATGCTTCCAGAATGAATCTGGATGAACTCAGACAATTAACAGTCAGCTTCGTTAAAGGAACCAGATTCTGGAAAAAGGGGTCCAAAAGGTGAAAATTACAAATTGATGATTGGGAGAAGATAGAAGGAGAAAGATTTTCCCCAAGGTTATGAAGGCTTGGGCACGTGGCGTAGTCCTGTTAGCCTAGTTAAAAGGACATAAATATACCAAGCAGCTGTGAGGACAAGTTAAAGAGAATAAAGGAGCCACTTCTAAAATCCCTATGCTGTTCTAGATTCACTCTGTGTTGAAAGATATGGTTCTAATCTGAAATACAGACTATCTCTTTGCATTCTGTATGTGTGTTTTTCAAACAACAAACAACAAAGCTGTTTAATAATTGTACCACCTCTACTTCCACTACCAAGGATGTTGTATTAAGCTAATTACCAAACATCCCCCAGAAAGATATGAATATGCATATCCTTGAGAGTATATGACACTGTTTGTTTATCCAAATTCTGCCATCCTACATCTTACACTCAGTATTATTTTTTTCCAAAACAAGTTATTAATCCTATTTTTGAATATATAAAATTATGATCAGTAATATGAAGAACTTTACCAAAGTCCAGATTTAGGAACTAAGGGGATGTGGCAGAGATAACTGGTTGTCCACCAACCATAAGCTCCCTTCTCTCTGTATGGTCATGAGCTTCTTAACAACTGGGATACATTCTAGGAAATGCATTATTAGGCGATTTCATCATTGTGCTGACACCACAGAGTGCACTTATTTATTTATTTATTTATTTATTTATTTAGGCCTACAGCACCTGGTCTTCCTAGGTGGTCTCCCATCCAATTACTGACCAGGCCTGACCCTGCTTAGCTTCCAAGATCAGCCGGGATTGGGCTTGTTCAGGGTAGCATGGCCATAGACCTAGAGTGCATTTAAACAAATGTAGATGATATGGCCTACTACACACAAAGGCTAGACAGTATAGCCTATTGCTCCTACGTTACAAACCTGTATAGCATATTACTTTCCTGAGTACTGCAGGCAACTAACTGTAACACAATAGTATTTGTGTATCTAAATATAGAAAACATACAGTAAAAATGTCTAAAAAATTTTTAAATGGTACACCTGTATAGGGCCCTTACCATGAATGGAGCTTGCAGGACTAGAAGTTGCTCTGAGTGAGTCAGTGAGTGAGCAGTGAGTGCATGTGAAGGCTTAGGATAGTGCTATAGACTTTAGACTTTACAAACACTGTACAGTTAGGCTACTTTGTGTTTATTAAACAACATCTTTCTATCTTCAATAATAAATTAACCTTAGCTTACTGTAACATTTTTATTTTATAAACTTTTAATTTTTTAATTTTTTGACTTTTCTAATAACATTTAGCTTAAAATACATTGTACAGCTGTACAAAAATATTTTCTCTATGTACTTTTTATATAAGCTTTTTTCTATTTTAAAAATATTTTATTTTTCTTTTACTTTTTAAACATTTTTTGTTGCTAAAAACTAAGACATAAACACACACATTAGCCTAGGCTTACACAGGGTCAGGATCGTCAATTTCATTGTTTTCTACCTCCATATCTGTGACGTTGCTAGGCAATAAGAGTTTTTCAGCTCCATTATAATCTTATGATACCACTGTCATGTATGCAGTTCCTTATTGACCATAATGTTGCTACACAGTGAATGACTGCTATAAACTTTTGGCTGGGCTCCTGAGGGCTCTACTAGAGATGACATTTCCCAGTCCCTTTTTAATTAGGTGTGGTCATGTGACTGAGTTCTCAAAGAAGTGTATGTAGAAGTGACCTGTGCTACTTCAGCATCTGGGCCATAAGACAGGGGTTTGCATGCCATATTCCCACTTCCTGCAAGATATATGCCTTTGCCTGTGATCTGGCTTTCACTGTGCAGGTGAAGACCTGCTCTGACAAAGCAACAGGTTGCAGGGAACATGAGTCTATGAGTGTGCATCTGAGCAGAGTAACTTGCTGCCAACCAGCCTGGTGTGCTCACTGAAGGGACATAACATGAAAACAATATACTTCTATTGTTTTCAAACTGCAGTATTTTGGAACCATTTGGTTATACTGCCTTAGCCTTTGACCAAGCTTATAAAGCAGATTTTAGCAAAAAGTAGAGTGACATGGCAAGTGGGAGTTTTACTTTTCTCTAATTTTTTTCCTTTAGTAAATTAATAAACTAAACGATTAACTTTTTTTTCAGTTTAAGAAAGACATTATAATTTTTTTCAGTTAGAAACTGAGTAGAAGTGCTTAGAACCCCTGAATCATGAGACTAATTCTTATTAAATCATAGAATCATCAAATTATATAACCTTGCTTCTGAAAGTGATAAAAGAAATATAGCCCCCTCAGTGAGGAAATTACCTGGCCAAGTTCTCAAAAATATGTATTAGAGTGTAATTATCTTCCTACTCATCTCAACCAAGTGCACGTACATGGGGGCGTGCACGCACACACACACACACACCCTTGCAGGAAAGAAAGACCCCCTCATTTAGGAATCTTAAAGAGAAAGGTGAAAACTATAAAAAGAAGATCAAAGCTTATCACATGAATGAAAAGAATGAAAGCTGAAGAGAGAAATGTAGACTTGAAGTTAAAAGAAGTCATAGCCTGAGAGGTGATTTTTAATGGATTTAGTTTCCACTTACTCTACAGACTGAGCACATTCTCTATTGGCTTCATAAGGGATAATCATTCATAACCAGTCTCACGCAATTGCCACTAGAATTAATAAGTTTCTCTTCCTTACCAATCACTGCTACAAAAGAATCCATAAAAAATATTTGCAAGGCTGACCATATTTAAGACTCAGAGCACTTCTCATGATTTTGAATACCACCATTGTCAGGAGTAACAAACTTCAGTATTGGTGCCTGATTAAAATCTTAAAAGGGTTAGTATGTAGCAAACACTGTAGGTAGGGAGGTGGACTACACAGACAAATAGACATGGTAGTAGAAGGCCAGAGACCCAGCTAACCATAGCCTTGAACATGGCTGTGTCAGGGACAGAAGCAGGTGGCAGGGAGAAAATGGCTGGGAATGAGTGCAGGGGAGGGCTCTGAGGATGTGATTGTATTATTATATCCTGTTCATTTTATCCTACCCCTCGTATTTATTGTCTTGGATTGAATGTGCTGGTTCCTACCATCAACTCCCCAGGTTTTGATTTCTATAGAGACAATTATCAGGATGTGTGTGTATGTGTGTGTGTATGTGTATGTGTGTATTAGCTTTTAGAAACTCTCCTTTGACGTGGGATATTATTTTCTTTTTTTTCTTCCTTTCTGTATCTCTTGAAATAATTGTTTTCCACCGCCTTTCTGTGCAGTTTTTTTCTTTTAACACTAATAGCCAAACAGCTGCTACTATTGTGTCTTACCATCCTCCCACATCAGAGGTAGAGAATCAAAAACAAGACAAAACAAAACCATATACCCCTGGAGAACTAAAAATCTATAAGAACTCAATTCTAAATAATAAATAGTTCACAAGATTTAATGATAGTGCTCACTATGTAAGTGACATTTTTCTAATGCTTCATACTCCTTAATTCTCAAGGACACCCTGTGAGATAGTGCTGGTTTGCAAATTCTGGATGAAATCTGAAACTGGCCCCCATACATGGAGAAAGAATCAGACCACTCCACATTGGCAGATGGCAGGTTTAATAAGCAAGGAAACTTACAGATGAGGCTTGTCTTGAGCAGGTGCAAGAGTAGTAGATCTCTCCAACAGCCTGCCAGAATCTTAAAAGTTTGTATAGAGGTCTTAATTGGGTTAAGTCACATTTACCATCCAGATGATCTCAACTACACATTCCTCTCTAACGGCTGTGTCCATGAACCAGCTCCGGCTGTGGGGACAGTGGGCATTCCAAGGACAGGGTGGGGGTGAGAAGCCTCCGATGGCTGGAGTCCAGCTAGTGGATCAATGTCCTCTTAATGACCTCCTCCAACACGTATTGTTAATATCTTCACTTTACAAATGAAGAATCTGAAGCACAGAGAAGTTAAATAACTTGCCCAAGGTCAAGTAAATACTATCTGAGTGGGTATCCCAGCCCGAATTCTAATTCTGAGAAATCTGTGTGCAAAATCCAGCTATAGCAGACCGAATAAAACCCCAGAGTCAGATACACAGTGGTTGTATAGCACACGAAGCATTTGGGTACTGGCATCAAACATCCTGATTAGGATCCCGACTTTATAAGCTGTGAGAATTTAAGCAAGTTACTTAAACTCTCTGAATCTCAGCTTTCCCATGCATCAACCATGGGGGGTGATGATAATGATACCTAACAGATGGAGAAGAGCCTAGCACATAGTAGGAAGCTGCATCTCTGGTGCCCAGCAAATAGTAGGTGCTCAAAAAATATTTGTTGAATGTTATTTGTTATAATAAAAGAGCAGATGTTAACAAGAGTAGAAGAAATGTCATTTCTTAAAGACAAACCCAGTGACCTTTCTATTCCTTTAAAAGTTTCTCATTTCTCCAACACTTGAGGTATAGCCTACAGATGGATCATATCCATAAAGCATAATGCAGACCAATATTGTTCTGATGGTGATGTTATCACCAATAAAAAGGCCTCCCTTGCTCTCTCCTCCTGCCACCCTGCATGCTCACCTACAGAATATCCAAAGAATAGTTGGCAGTTTGTGAATAGCACTTAAAATATCGATTTCCCTATTTTTTCCTGCTTTAATGTTCATCTATAAATTATGCTTGATAGAATATATGTAGAACAAAAATCTACATCTGATTTGGAGACAATGGCTCAAAAAATAGATTCTGATTCTGAGTTCAGGCATTATGGAATAAGATGGTTATGATTTTGCACAGTTAAAAAAAAAAAAGCAATCTAAAGAACTATGAAATTCAAAGGGCCACCGAAGCTAGACATCTAGTAAATTCATGAATAGAAAACACTTTTAGGAGTTGAGTGAATGTGTCGACTCTTAAATTTTTCCTTAATGCATGGATAAAATTCCTGGAATTCCATTGGAAAATAAATCTTTAACAATCAACCTAATGTTTGAAAATAAAAGCAAATCACATGCTTCCCAAAGGAGATGGGGATCTTTTAAAATAGTTAATAAGCCAGTGGCTCCATAGTGTAGTGGTTAGCATGTCTGCTTTACACGCAGAAGGTCCTGGATTCTTGCCCCAGGTGGAGCCATGCCCCAGGTGGAGCCAGGGACCATACCCCACCCCCACACCCCCACCGCCTCGCCAGACCCCCTTGGGAGGAGATGCCACGCCTTCAGAGATCCAGTTCTTAAGGGGAGACAGCAACATCTGTAGGTCAGGGGTGGAAGTGGAGGGGGGCAGGGAATTAAAGAGGGGAAAAAAATTGTTAATAAGCCAGTTAACACTGAACCAGTGTTCAAACATGTTCAAAGTAATATGTGATAGAAGTACTTTATCTTATACTAGGGCTGATCTCAGAGTTTACTGACTCCCTGTGTCTGTATTTTATTTTGTTTTCTTCTGTTTCTTTGGAAATTCTTCCAAACTTCCAGCTTCTTTAGAACTTTCTCTCTCTCTCTTCCCTTAGCTCCATCATTGAAATGAAACATGAAATATATTCTTATTTGTTGGCTTCATTGGACAAAATTTAGATTTTTATTAATCCATTGACCTAAAATGTTACAAAATGATTTCTCTCAAAGTATATATACTTATTTCTTTTTGTAGTTCTTTTACTGTAAAAAAAAAGTTTTCAGACTCTTAATGGCGGTTAATCATTCTATTTAACATAATCTTGTATGACCTTAATTATAGTTGACAAGTTAGAATGGTAAGAAACTATTTGAACAGTTTAGTAGTTAATCTCCATCAACATGAGCTTTTAGTGACTAGGGAAGTTTGACTTACAAATAAAAACATAATATTAAGGATGTCAAAATAATGAAAGACATATAAAGGCTTTAAGCAGCTTGTAATTTTTTATCTACTATTACTTTTAGTCTATATGATCAGAAAACCTTGTATGAAAAAGCATTTTAAGGGGAGCCCGTTAAATATAATTTCACTAACAAAAGATGAAAAATTAAAGCTGAATTTAAAAAAATAGTCTTAAAAAAGGTTGATTCTCTTCCGTATTTAAATAGTTTCATGCAAAGTTAGAAAACAAAACAAATAATGACACAAGGCCCAATGACAAATGGACATAAAGCTAACTTTTAAACATATTTATGAATTATCCTTTATCAATTTCAGACCATTCAAAATTTGAATACATATACACATATATTTGTAGCAATAATGAGTTCAATTTAAAATATGTTAGAAAATCTTTCAAAATATGGTAAACACGTCCAAGAGGCAAAAAAAAATGGTCCAAGTGAACCTTAAGAGCTTGTCCTTGTAGGAGAGCATTAAACCATTAAAGGCTTTCTCACGTGCCAATGGTAAGATGATCTCTTTTTTTTTTTAACTATCTTCCCATTAACTAGTTAAACATATTTTACAGTTAGACTATATTTTTTAAAATCTTCTGGTCAATAATATGAATTGCATTACCCTATCGTTTTGTACACAGAGAGCAAGAAGAGACCTAAGAAAGAGGCCAGCTGTTCCACATTGGTAGGTGGCAAGAGAACTTGCTCACAAGGCTGGTCTTGGACAGCCAGCAAGATGACTAGATCTTGGCATCTGCCTGCCAGAATATTAAAAAGAAGTACAGATGTCTTAATGGGGTTCAGTCATGCATCCAGTCCAGGTAGTCTCAACAACACATTGCTCTTTCAAAACTGCATCCTCGTAAATGGCCCCCACTATGGAGCTGATGGACAGAAGTCACATTACAAGGACAGGGGAGGGGATGAGGAGCTTCAAATTGCCTGAGTCCAGCTCAAGGGCCAACCAGTGGTTACAGTCCTCTCAATGACCTGCTCCAACATACCTTCTACAAATAATTTCACTGGAATACTTAGCAAATGTAAAGAGAAGAAGGACCTGGTGGTCACAAAAGAATTGCTAGCCACATGGCTGTATCCTCTCGTCACTAGAATGAAGGACACCTCCCTGGATGATAGAGAAGGGCAGCACATCTTTCCAGTTCCAGAGAAGACTTCAGCAAGCATATTATTATTAGATCCCTGGGGAGGGATTCTCTCATGGCTCATTGCATATCAATGGAACCAGAGTGGCGCAATAACCACTTAAGTGGTATGCGCTAGATGTGGTGTGCAGGATGATACTTGGTATTTATCTAGGAAGTGAGAGGGCACAATCTTCTTCATTCATCTTCATTCTATCCTTATCCTCATCCCCTTTCTAGCAAGGAGGTGCAGCCCTTCCTCTAACCACAGCTTATTGTTTCTATTGTCTATAATGTATAAGATAACCACTGACAAATGATGAGATTTTAGTGTATGCTTAGGGAGTTTCCAAAGGAAGAAGCTTATTATATAAACCTCTATTGCTTCTAAGTGACTTAATGTTGTTACTGGAATTTCTCTGGTATTTAACAGGCTTGTTGGAACACGCATGTTCATCACAGAGCAATTAGAATATAAGGATAAACTCAAAAGAAAAAGAAAAACCACTATAATCTAATCACCCCAAATCTAAGCCACATTTAACATTTTTGTGTAAACTTCAATTTTTTTCTATGCATATCCACATAAAAATGTCTAGTGTTTACTTGGTGCCAATCACTATAACCAAGTTTTAGTGTTTACTTGGTGCTAATCACTATAACCAAGTTCTTTATAAGTATTATGTCATTTAATCTTATTACAATCTTAAAAGATGGGCACTATTATGCCCATTTTACAGGTTAAGACATTGAGACTTAAAAGGTTTAATCAATTTGCACAGAATCACACAGCTAGTGAATCATAAGAACTAGCTTTAACCCAGGTATGCCTGCCTCCAGAGCCTGTGTACTTGATCTCAATGTAATATTATTGATTTATACATTTCTTTAATACTAGAAAATTGTATTATTTTATAGAAACTGTTTTATAATTCTTTGTAAAGTATAAATCTATAATGAGAAACATTTGATATATAAAATTTGTATTCTAAAATACATAAAATATTTAGATTTCATTTCTCAGATAGCCAAATGATATTAAGAGTTAGCAATGAGAAATAACAAAGTACCATAAAGAAAAATACTCGGATTTGCTGGTTAGAGGCACATATACAGTACCAGTGTATATATATTTAATTACTCATAAATAAATACAGGCGACTTTTTTAAAGTCTTGGGCGAGCTATGGCAGAGAGAGCTATTAAGATCAATTTTTCTAAGGAGCGGTTTGGTTACAAGAACTATGAAATATGTTTCTAGAAAATAATCTAGAGAAGTAATTTACCAAAAATGTGGTTAAATTTCTTCTGGTGGGTAGGTTTACTTGATTCCTAGAAATATAAATTCTAAATAACAAGTAATGAGGCAGAACACAAGGAAGGATATAGATATTAATTTCACAGCTGGGAAAAATAAAGATTTATATTTAAACACTGATGGAAAGTGAATTTAAAACAACATAAATAATTTATGTTTTGTAATCATTGGACTTTTCCCCCATAATTTAAGTGCTTAAAATAATTTTTAAGATTTAAAAATTTTTATTTTTGTTGTGTAAATATTTTCATGGTTGTTTTTCATTGTTGATTGTTAAAAACACATATATTCTGGCTTATCATCATCCTGCAAAGAAAAGCTGATGGAAGAAAGTTTAAGAAGGAGGGGGAAGAGCAAAGACATACAAAGGCAAAAGTAAAAGAGGTGAAAATATGGGTGATATTAATAAAATTATATTACAAATGTAGTTAATTATAAAATAATTGGAGTTGCATTTGGAAGTTATCCAAAAAGCATTTAGAAAAATTTAAAACTATACAGTAGATATCTCTGAATTCATTTTCAAAACTGAAGGCAAATTTTTTGTGTGTGCATTTATTTATTGAAGATTCTTTGCACTTACGGAAGCATAGGCAGTATCCCTTAATGAAAAGTGTCCGGAAGATAAAAAGCTGGAATTGCTTTAGACGTTGAAATCATTGATTTCACTATAAGCCGCTCTTTGATTTCTAATATATCTTCAAACACTAATAATGCACCTGCTCCTGGACATCTATTATTGTTTTGATCTGGTGCAAACAGACCAACTTGTCATATAATAAAAAAATACATAAAATATATCCCCCTGATATATCTCACACAAAACCATATATGACATTGGGTAGTGGTTTCAATTAGTTTCCTTATAGGATTTTGTTCTGAATATGATGTAGAACTCGTATCATAACTGGAGAATATTTCCAAGCATTTTTTCCTTCTTTGGCACTTTATGTTTTTAATAGCTGATTCAGATGTCTCATATATTTTTTTTCTGTGATTTTAAGGCCATTGGATCCCTGAAATGAATTTTTAGTTTTATTTCTTGCAACTAAAAATAATGAACCAAGGAATAAGTTCCAGAGGAGATTCTTGTGCAGATGTGAAGGGATCTGGTATATAAAGAGTGTTGTTATAACCTATGTGAAGTGGGGCTCTAGGAAAGTAAGTCAGACACAGAAACCATCTGTGGGGCCATGCTTGTATCCAGTACTAATGAATGATAGGTGTACAAAGGCAGAAGAATCAATGTTTTGAAGGTTAGTGGTGCCCCCAAGGTCTGAGTGGTCCCTGAAGTCTGGTAATATCACAGATTGGATGCTGAATTTAGAGGGTACAATGCTCTACTTTTTAAACTTTTCATGCAGACTAGATTAATAATAGCAAACCATGCCTAACATTTATTGAATGTTTCTAATTATATGCTGGTGGCTATGCCAAGTGCTTTGCATGGATTAACTCACTGAAATATCACAGGGGATAAGTATCTTTATTGACCCCTTTTGACTTTTAGGTGGTTCGAGTCTCAGAGGAGTCTAATAACATGTGCAAATATACCAAAACAGTAAGCAGTAGACAAGAGAATCTGATTCCAGAGTAAAGGAACTTAGCCATACCATTATTGTCTGTCTGGAGGATTCTAAAGCAACCTCCTAATGGCTAGCAAGTTAGGAATTACCCAGCATGTTTTGTGGTAGCGACTGAATCCCTTCTTGAAGACCTTCTTTCAAACTTTAGAGTAGTAATTAGATTAAGAGGGGAAACAGATATATTTGTAATGAGCAGTTTATAATTTTTAGGGGGGTGTATGGGAACTCTACTTTCTACACAGTATTTTTTGTTGTTGTTGTTGTTGTTAACCTAGAATGCTCTAAAAAATCTATTAATAAAAATAAGGTTTATGCCTCTTTTTCTGCTTGTTCTCTAACTCCGTTCTGAAATGCACATCATCATCTGTCAGAATTTGTATCTAACTATAGATAAACACCCAGAACCTCCTCAACAAGGCCTTTCAGATTATAGATTCCCAGTAGGAGTGGGTTTTCTTCTTCTCCATTTCTCATTGCAGATGTCTTCAATTATTCTACTTTTCCTAGTCCACTTGGTATTAAAGCTAGTGTGTCTTTTCATTAGATTTTGAGTTTCTAGAATACAGAGACTATTCATTTCTTATTCATTTCCAGTCCTGGACCCAATATCTTTACTATGCTTGGGTACATGAGAATAAAAAAATGTTAACTCAATTTTCCTAGGTCTTTCCCATGTATACAGGAGATATACTTGGTTAAACTTTTTTTTCTCCTGTAAATTTGTCTTCTATTACAGGGATATCTCAGCCAAGAACCCAGGAGAGAAAAGGGAAAATTATTTTCCCTCTCCTCCAGAGCAATAGGCTATACTGTATAGCGTAGGTGTGTAGTTGGTTGTACCAAGTAGGTCTGTGTAAATACTGTTAAAGAGAAAAACCACAGGCCACAAATGGCTTCACTTGTGCTAAAGCCCAGGAAGCCAAACTTAGATTTAATACTTGACCTAATTGCTGTTTGAACCTCTTCCAGAAACATAATCTTAATCAACCAGTCTGATATTTTCTGGTCAACACCAATAAAGTAATCTGGTCCCTCTCTATCCTGCCTCTCATTCCTATAGATAAAAGAGGTAATTTGCATGATAAAATCCTTGCCATTCCCTTCTTCCCAAAAAAGTTATCCCAGGTCTAAAAATAATCCTTTCTTTTCTTTTGTTAATAGCTCCCTTGCCCTATCCTTCTTCCTATAAAAATATTCCATTTTGTACAACCCCTCTAAGAACTCTACTAGAGCTGGATGGGATGCTGCTTGATTTATGAATCACTTAATAAAGCCAATTAGATCTTCAAATTTACTTGGTTTACTTTTGTTTTAACAGTACACTCTGTGATGTTTACATAACCAGGAAATCACCTAAGGACAAAATTCTCAGAACATATCCCTGTTGTTAAGCAGTGTATGACTGTATTATGTATCTAATTCACAGCAGAGGCAAGTATTTTTTTTTCACAGAATTTTTCTTCTGGAATATCTTGAGTTCCTTCTCTAAAGATATTTCACCTGTCTCATTTTTAGCACTATTAATGGTCACAATAATTTACGAGTAGGAAAAATTGGAATAAAGATGGTCATTTCAGAGATAGAGATGATACTATATTTACAAAGGATCTATATTTACTCTGAAATTACTGTAGAACTTGCTGATTAAATGAATTCATACATATTTATCGAGCACTTATTATGCATCAAACACTGTTGGGTATTAGGGGTAGAGCAGTGAATAAGATACAGTCCTTGCCCTCTACTAACTTTCATTCTAATATGTACAGTGCCCCCATGTTGACTGAAAAATAATATCAACTAGGTGTTTCGTCACCAAAAAGGATTTATTGGGAGGGAGGTTGAGAGAGAAAGCGTTGTAACCCAGTGCATGCAGACATGGGGAACCACAGAGCACACTCTGGCCTAAGCGCCAAGATGGAGGAGTATTTATATAAGGGAAAGTTAAGGGAAGGGGAAGTTAGAATCATAGAGCTTTATTATAAGCATAGAGTTCTTCCTAGGGTTCTTGCATGTAGAGTTCTTAGGATTATATAGAGTGCCTGAACTTCCATAAACTCTAGCTCCTACCACAGACTCTTCTCACTGATTATGTGTCTTTAAAGTTCAAGTTAGTCTTTATTACATAGATATTGAAGAAACACGATGCAAAGCTTACCTACAAAATGGTGCCAAACCTGGGTTGGTGAGAATCCCAAACTCCATTTCTGGGCCTTAAAGCTTAGCTGTTATGACAAGTTCTGGGGCGGTCCAAGAATGGTGACCCAGGTTTTTAAAAACTAGGACTCTAAGAAGCAGTGCTTTATGTATTTTTTTTTTCTGGAAAAAAAAACAGGGATAAATCAGTCTCTCTGTATAGCAGATAAACCAGAGCTTTCTATTTCTATTTAAATAACCGTAAAGTAGTTGTCTGGGAGTGAAAGTTGTTCAATGTCAGCATGTCAGCAAGAGCTCCCAAAACGATGAAGCTCTTCTGTTTGCTGCAACTTAGGTGTGAATCCAGTCGATTGCAAAGGGATGGACCGATTGACCTCCGCAGGTCTCCTGCTCGCTTCCAGCCTCCGGCCGGCGCCACCACCTCCCGGAGAGACCGGGTGAGGGAGAGGAGAAGCGGAGGACGCTCCCACGGGAGGGGCGCGGGGCGTGGAGGGCGTGGGCCAGGGGCGGGGCGAACCCCGCAGACGGTGCTCCGGGGAGCTGTCAGTGTCAGGCTCGGGGAGAGAGAGGAAGTGCTGGCTCCCGGAGGAGCGCGAGCCCCGCGGCCCGCGCAGCGTGAGACAGCACATCCTGCGCGCGCCGCGCCCGCAGCCCCCGGGAGCCGCTCGAGCGCCGCCGCCGCTGCCCGGAGCCGCCGCTGCACTGGGGGAACCAGAGCCGCCGCTGCCGAGCGCGTCCAGGTAAACAGCAGAGGGGAGTCGAGCTCTCCCGCCACCACCTCGGCGCCCCTCCTTCACCTTTTCCGCCTCGGTGTCCTCTGAGCTGGGAGCCGGGCAGTAGTGCGGCCCCTGCAGTCGCAGCTGGACCCTTGACTCGGCCCCCGCCCCAGGCTCCTGCGTGCTCCGCTGCGCCCCAAGGCGGCCAGAGCCCCCCAGCGGCGGCCCCTTGCTGCAGCTCCTCCTGCAGAGCCGAGAGGTGAGTGCAGAGGAGGAGGGGTCGTGGTGTCATCACCTTGTTGCCCACCTTGTGAGTTGGGAGGGGCGTCCTATTACGTCCGGCCGCGGTCTTCCTTTAGGGAGCAGGTCAGCGGCAGTGAAATCCGCACCCTTCTGGGCCACCAGCTGACGGCCCTTGGGGGAGGAGGGAGCTGCAGAGGGAGAAGATGCTGTTTGATTACATTTTCAGCTGTCTGCAAAGCTCTTAGATGCTGTTGCTACCCGCCAAGTTGGAGGGAGCGGATGCACTTCCAGGAGGGCATTAATTAACACGCAAGAAGATGCCAGTTTCTTCTCACTGCTGCAAAAAAGTGTGGCTGGGGGATGTGTTTTCATAAACACCTTCCCAGCCGCGTGGCTCTCCTTCCCCCACTTCCACTCCTGAATCGCTGTGGCCTTATAAATCTGTGCGTCGTCATCATAAGGGCTGTGATCCTGGCAGTAGTGTTGGGTACTGAGTGTGCCAGAGGCTCAAGACTTGTACCTCTGCTAATAAGGTTGAGCAGAAACCTAGGATTAAGACAGGAAATTACTTAGGAAATAAGAGACTCAACAAAAATGCAGATTTGGAATGCAGTCGTTATCCTGGCCTCTACTACATCTAGGTAAGGGGCAGGAAAAAGCCAGCCATTTTCTTGTCTAGAATGCCTTTCAAGTGGGCATTCTAGATTTATTGCAATTCAAGGTTATGAAAAATTGCTTCCACATATTCCAGATTAGCAGAAATCATAGCTAACAGTAAAGCATGTTAACTGCAGAAGACATCATAGAGCTAATATTAGCACAGATATGGGCGACTGTCTGTGTACATATTTTCATTGTGGAAATTTTATAGAGAAAGATGTTGATCAGTGTTAGTAAATTTGAAACAGAGCATTCTGTGCAAGTTGCATCCTGAGGGTACTAGTGGGAATGTGATTAATACTTTCTCTGATTATCAAAAGGCCATTTTTTTTCCTGAAAGTTTTACTGTGGAAAAAAGAGCTCTCACTCTGCTCTTCTGCGTATTCCTTAATAAAATAAAATCAGACTCTCATACCACTTCTAAGTTATCAAATATTCTTTTAAAAGGAACCAACTTTCCAATATTTCTTAAGGTCTGAGGATCTAGTGCTTCAAGAGCCATTTCTCTTAAAAATCTTCAAGCACCACTGTTGGAATGTTGGGATGATATGATTGGGGGCCCACTGCAGGCTTTCCCCAGCCTGTCTGCTCTGGGCCCAGTTTTGGGGCAAGCACATCTCTTTTTCTTCCTCATCTCTGGCCTCAGGCACTGATTCGCCTACCTCCTCTCTTGGACCTTGGATACTGAAGCCTCTGCAACACAGTGCCCTGGAGGAGAGAGACGGCTCAGCCCCTCCCCCCACCTAGCCTGCCCTTCTCTCCTACAAAAACATGTCCTGAAGCTCTTTTGATGTTAAAGGTCTACAGAGTTAGGTATAATCACCATTATGGATATGAGCAGAGAAAAGAAACTCTACCCACAGGACAGTGGGGCAGATTTCTTCCAGTGGTGGTTAGTTTCTAACTTCTGAGATGGTATGAGGAAGTCACCTAGCATTTCTGTCAGCATGTTTTATGTCTAAGAGGGGGCTCTATTAACTTTCTTCCTACCCCTTCTACTTTCCCAAACACTCTTTCCAGAGTCTACATTTAATAAATAAGCCTTCTTGACTCTAGTGCAGAGCCAAGCAATTCTTGGAATCCATCCTGGGTGCTGCTCTGTCTATACTCAGAACAGCCCTGTAGACCTTCGTAAAATACATGCCAAGTATTTAAATCCAGCCATGTCTCTTAGGACAGACTGTCTGCACAGGCTTCATCCAGTTTGTTACCTAAATGGGTCATTCATTTTTTCTCATCACCCTGTTTCTTTCTGTCACTTAATCTAGCATCAAATAAAAAGGTCACACACATCCGTTGTAAACGCAAGTATATTCCCTCACCATTTTCTTCTCTCTATATGTTTTTCCACCAAATAAAACAAAGGTTAATAATATACTGAGCGCTTTACCAGTGCTCAGTACATTTAGTAAATGCATTGTAATACATTTACTAAATTCCCAATACATTTATTAAACTGTATTGAGCACTTGATCAGGCCTTACATTTCGAACTACTTTTCTAATTTATTGCTCACCAAAATCTTATGAGATATTATATTATTTACAATCCTATTTGACAGATGGGGAAACTAAAACACAAAGATGTCAAGTAACTTTCTGAAAATTGCTCAGCTAATATGTTATAGAGCCAGGATTTGAACTTGACCGTCTAACTCTACTCTTCTCATCTACAGAACAATTATACTGGTTAATTTTCATCTGTTCAATCCCAGGCTCTTTTAATCCTGTAAAGTAGGCATTATTATCCATGTTTTGCAGATGATAAAACTGAGTTAAGTGACATATTCAATGTTATAGTTAATAAATAGCAGAGGTAGGATTCAAATTAGATCTGTTCAACTCTAAGACCAGAACTCTTCTATTTTAGGTAGCGTCCCTCTCTTAGAAACAAACAAAAAAAGCCGAGCTTTTCCATTTCAGGTTTGCTGCTCAATTCTCCCATGAGCCATTGTTATTTCCTTTATGCCTCAAGGGTAGTCATACTTTTTTTGACAGCCGATTGGTAGCTGTGGATGATATGGGAGACCCAAAGTAGGATCGTTGCTCTTTCAAAATTAAATATTGCCTTTGTTCTGTCTCCTTAATGAAACTAGCTAATTCCTCATAATAGTTTGTGGATCTCAAATGCCAGGTAAATAGTTGTCCCCTTGATCTGGGGATCTCTTTTACCAGAAACTGTGGCTTCTACATCCCCTAGAAACTGTGAGAAAATATGTTCTTTTGGGAACTTTGCTTGGACAATAAACTTCTAGGGTTGACTTATTTTGAGAATTAGCTAAAGTTAATGTGACTCATATTTTATTTCTTTGAAATTTATAAACCTTTGCCCAGATCCATGTAAAAATTATTCCTCTTGACTGGGAGCTTTTCAGTGATATTTGAACTTATTTCCTTTACTTCTCTACAGGAAGCCTGGCAGCAATATGTCAGAATGAAGCTGACCATTGTAACATAGACACCACTGCCCAGATGGCAACTCTGAGGGGCCCACATGTTCATAAAGCATATCCTGATTCTTTGTGTAGAGGAGGTTTCTTAAATAGGAGTCATAGGCACATGGAGGGCAGACACATGATATTTTCAGGTAGTAAATAAATAAAAAACAAAATTGTTGAAAAATTTTATGCATTTGTGCATAATTGAAGTTTTCTAGGGAAAAAAATAGGGCATTTGTGACTGGTTCAAGTGTACTGTTTAAGAAAGGAGGGAGGAGCAGAGGTCACTTTGTTGAAATGTGTTGAAAACAAGGCAAATCTGTGCAGCCAGAGCCAGCCAAGAAGAAATGATCTTGGCTATCGAGACATTTTTGGCATTTCGCTTCCCAGGCATGCTAGAGGTAACCAGGTGTAAGTACAGCATACATTAATGCACACTGCAAGCAAGTGTGGTCTCCAGGAGTGGCAGGCAGCCCTAGCACTGCTTGCCATTCATTGGGCACATACCCTGTTCATATTCAAGGTTCATCGGATCACCCCAGCATCCATGTGAGGCTGACATTTTTATCTTCATTTGGTAAACAACATCTAATGCTTGGAAACATTAAGCTATATGGTCAGGGCCAAATGAGGCCAGTTAGTAGAAGGGCTGGATTTCAAATTCTAAAGTCGGTTTATTCTCCCATCTCATTGTTTCTCTCTATGGTATGCCAAAAAATACTGTTTAGTGTAACTTTTTATTGTGGCAGGATGGAGAGTCCCTCAAGAACATGCTCAACACTACAGATAGGAAAAGCCTAAATATATTCTCAAAGGGTAACAAGAAAATGAGACATCTCTTAGAGTGGCAGAGGATAAGCAATCCCTGCTTTTCCTTTTGTGTGTTGAACCCCCACATGTTTGATTCTCAAGCATCAGCAGGTATCTTGCTAAGCACAAAATGCACAGTAGTCCAACTAAGACAGCCCAGGAAGTTGATTTTGCAGGGATAGCTGCAAGTCAGGACTTTATTCATTGCAAAGATGAATTTACTTCAAAGCTAAATTCGAAGCTGCTCAGTTTTCTCAGGCTTACCTGATAAAGTCCTGCGTGGTGATCAGAACACTAACTTGGTAGTAAATCCTGGGAGCACCTCTGCTTAACAGATGACCTATGGTCCCTTTAGTTTTTAGTTAATGTCAATCCTGAGATCCTCACGAATAGTTGTGCTTGCTTCCAAAATTTATTTAATCCCTAACATTTTAATACTTTATCCATATTCTTGCTATACCCTTATAGAATGAGCCACTATTTCATTTTGGGGTGCAGATCAGCTAATGCCATCAGTGTGGCAAACACGCAAAGCAGAAATTTATATTAGAGTCAAGGGCATTCTTTATAATAAAAGTAATGAGTCTCAGGAACTGTAAAAGTTGATTGCACTTGATCAGATCTTCCTGGGAACCAGTGTGCTTGCTTCATTATGCTTTAACAGTGTTTCTCCCTATGACCACGAAAGAATTTTTTGAACTTACTTACTTATTTCATTTATTTTATTTTCTCATTCCCTCACCCCCTTCCCTTTGGCATCCATCAGCTTGTTCTCTATATCTGTGGGTCTTTCTCTGTTTGTTTATCCATTTTTTTTTTAGATTCTACATATGTGAAATTATGTGGTATTTATCTTTCTGCAATTTCACTTAGCATAAATAGTCTACTCGTGTTGCAAATGGTGAGATTTCCTTTTTTTTTATGGCTGAATAATATATCATTATAAGTGCGTGTATGTGTGTGTGTGTGTGTGTGTATGTGTGTGTGTATGTATATATATACACATACCACATTTTCTTTATCCATTCATCTATTGATGGGCACTTTGGTTGCTTCCATATCTTGGCTATTACTAGTATTGCTGCAGTGAACATAGGGGTGCCTAAATCTTTTTGAAAGTGTTTTTGTTTTCTGCAGATAAATTCCCAGAAATGGAATTGCTAGATTGTATGGCAGGTCTGTTTTTATTTTTTTGAGGAATTTCCATAGTGGCTGCACTAATTTACAATCTCACTGACAGTGTATGAGCATTCCCTTTTCTCCAGCACTTGCTAGTTTTTGATTTCTTGATGATAGCCATTCTGACAGGTGTGAGATGTTCTCTCACTTTGGCTTTGATTTGCATTTCTCTGATGATTAGTGATGTTGAGCATCTTTTCATATGTCTCTTGGCTATCTGCATATCTTTTTTTTGGAGGACAATCTACTCAGGCCCTCTATTCATTTTCTAATTGGTTTGTTATTTTAATACTAAGTTGTTTAAGTTACTCATATATTTTGAATATTCACCCCTTATCAGATGTATCCTTTACAAATATCTCCCATTCAATAGGTTGTCTTTTGTTTTATTAATGGTTTCCTTCACTGTGCTAAAACTTTTTAGTTTGATTTAGTCCCATCTGTTTATTTTTTCTTTTATTTCTCTTGCCCAAGGAGACATATCTAAAAAGATATTGCTAAGAGCGATGTCAAAGGGTTTATTGGCTATGTTTTCTTCTAGGAGTTTTATGGTTTCAAGTTTTTCATTTAAGTCTTTAATCCATTTTAAGTTTATTTTTGTATATGATGTAAGAAAGTTGACCAATTTAATTTTTTTACATGTATCTCTTTAGTTTTGCCAACACCATTTACTCTGTTGTATATCCTTGCCTCATTTGTTATAGATTAATTGACCGTATGTCGGGGCTCTTTATTCCATTCCATTGATCTATGTATCTCTTTTTATGTCAAGATCATATTCTTTTGATAATTGTAGTATAACCTCTAAAGAATTTTTGAAAGTTCTGCTACCTCTTTACCCCCACACATTTAGGTTGGCATATGACAGTTTACATGTAAATTTAAAGAATCACAGTGAATGTGATTTCTAGCGTATTGTGAACTTGGATGTTTAAAAAGAAAATGGCATCATTCTTTGAATCTAATGAAAATCTAAAGATTATGCCAACCTCAATTTAAAAAGTACCGGAAGGAGCTCTTCAACAAAAGGTTGTCTTTGTACTTTGTGGTCAAGCATCACAGTAAGATTTGGGTTTCTTTTTTTTTTCCCCCTTTGGTACTGTGGAATAAGGGCCTTTGTGAAAATGGAAGTAGGAACAGAGGTCCTGAGTGGATATCACTAGCTCTTCCTGTGCCTGCGTGCTCTTTAGAAAGCCTTCCTGGACACCAGGGGCATGTGATGCCAGCCTGAAGAGCACGCATTTATCTGGCACAGGTGCCGTGTTACATGTCATTGTGGGGCAATTGCCAGGAGTCAGGTCCCCAGCCTTCTGTCCATGTGGCTCGCACTCAAGGCGGGCAAGGCGAGAAAGAACTAGGGAGCTGCTGGTCCCATCTCCTGCCCTCAGGCAGGTGACTGTGTGGATAGCTGTCTTTTCTCTATTTAGTGATTTGCAGAAAGAAATAGACCCACTCCAGTGTGTTTTTATTTCAGTTATTTTTAGCCGAGAGCGATTGCCTTCTTCAGAGGAGCTTTGGCAATGTCTAGAGAAGGTTTTGGTTATCACAGCTGTGGAGAGAGGGTGGCTATGGGCAGGTATCTCTAGTGAGTAGAGGTCAGGGCTGCTGCTGCATAATCCACAAGACAATCCCCGTGAGAGAATTATCCTGCCCCAAATGTCAGTAAGGCCAAGGTTAAGAAGCCCTGTTTCAGATGTTTGATTTTCTCATTGAAATCTTTCCTGCTATAATTTAAGTCCATTTATTTGTTTGTTTTTTACCATTTAAGAGCACAACATCCACAGGGCAGCATAAGGTAATGAAGAAGAAACCAGTATCCCACTTACAGCCTATGTGAGCCTCGGTTTCCTTATCTGTAAAGTGGGGATCATACAAAGTTATTGTAAGGATTGTAGATAATGAGAATACAGGGTCCACTATGTGGCACACTCAATGCATGGAGGTACTTTTTATTATCTAACAATAATTGTATCACTCTGTAGTCTTCTCTTCTCAGGGACATGTGTGATCTTATTCTCCTTTGAACCAAAGGTATGTTTTTTTTAAAATTTATTTTGAATTATACATGCACACTTCCCTCCCCTTCCAGACTCTGGGCTCCCTGAGGCCTCCCTGTATCTTCCAGCAGAGACGCTTACATGGGGTAGATGCTTAACAAACTTTATTGACCTGAAATATTAGCCAAAATAGATTCCACTCAATTTTCCTTTTATTATAAGATTTAATTCTTTCCCCTTGGATCATTTTAATGTGTTTAGTGAAAACACTTACTTCCTGAAATGTAACCCCTATGGCACCGTCTGGGCCCGATCTGAATGTGGGCTTGGTAATGCCTAGAATTTTGGAAGCCTTGCCTTCCTGAATCAGAATCCTGTTGTGCATTTCTGCTGGGGAGGGAGAGTCGAGGACAACCTTTCATTCTAGAAGAAACAGGCAGGATGGTTTGAGTCATGTGTCTTACTTTATGAGCCTTTTGGGCTAATTCTCTTGATCTGGCTTTGATCTGACACTCTCCTCTGCGTGGTACAGTACTTTGGTTCCTTTCTGGTGGAAAGGGGAAATTTTGATTCCTTTATCAGATTTCTATTTTATACTAATGTCTAGAGTGAAGCCAAGAGCAATGCGTATGTTTTAAATTGTGCTAATGGGTAAATAATGACACAATATTTTATATCCATTGCCTATAATCAGTTTCCCTTTTAGAATGGAGGTTTTTCTACTGCAACCTGAAATAATACCCATTTCTTTGTTTGACAAGCTGAAGATTTGAGTAATTGAAATAGAATGAAATCCTCATCCTTTGAAAGTAGTTTTGATCCTGTAATGCACACATGGAAGCCTTTAAACATTTACCAAGTCATTGAGTGTTATAGCGAGCCCATGCATAAAAGATGACATGAAATTTTGTCCCAGAATCAGCCTGTGGAATTTCAGTGGTTGGTAGGATTGGGTGGTTGAAAAGGTAAGGAGCCCCTGTGGGGACTGTGTATTTTGACAGTGTCCCCTTTTAAAATGATGATGTGTCTCCTGTTTCACCATCCACCCCCTTGGGATCAAAATAGCAAGGGGTTGTGGGAACTGGTGTGTATTTTGTAGAGGAAAGAATAACAAAAAAAGTCTATGCCTGTTTCCTTAAAAAGTGTGATTTTGTTCACTTTCAGAAGGTATAGGTTACCACGGATTTGGAAAGAGGATCTTCCCCTTGGAATGCTTTCAGGCTCAGAGGAAAGCGAGAAGCTATTTACATAAGTTAAAATGCCAAACGAAGTCTTCTAATGCAAATGTAGACCACCCAGGGACACTGTAAAGGCCAGGTTTGGGGTTTTGAATACAGATTTTCTTGCTTCCTCTTTTAAGCTTTTTAATTTTTTTCAAATGCTGCTGAAAAGTAATTGGCACAATAGCAAAAATAAAATCCCTTATCTTTTGTCATAGGTTTTAAAGGGTGGGGGGGGGGTGCGGGAGGGGGAAACTGTACTCATTTCCCTTGAGAGTACCTTGTTTTAAAAAATAAAGAAATATGAATTCCTAAAATTTGAAGGCTAACCAGTTGTAGATTTTAAAGTAGATAAGAAAGTTGGGTTACAGAATAGTTGTAGGGGAGGAGATATTTTCTTCATGTGTTCCCTCCCCCCAGTACATTCTGCAGAGAGAGCCCTTTACCTCAGTCAGTTAGGCGGGACTTTGCTTCTGGGGATGGGCCAGGGTTTCGGAACCGCTTTTAACCATTTGTCAGCACCACCACTGCCTTCTCAGACTGGGCAGCACCTGGAAAAGAGTTTCTAAGCTCCCTGGGGGAAAATGCAGAGTGAAAGTTGCTTTAACCAGGACACTCGTCCTGGCGACCATGTGGTTAATGACACTTCCTGCTTTCTCAGTCTTTATACCTCTTAAAAAAGAAGTTATTCATGACACTTGTTAAAGAAATGGTAAGGTAGGATTTATTCTGGGGGACTAGTGTGACAGATGTCAGGACCGGTGCAGGGGGGCTTTGCAGTGGAGGAGAGAGATTGGGCTCAACTTCGAATAGTGGAATTTATAACCCAGGAGCAGGGTGGCAGTCTGTGGATGGAAAATTACTAAGAAGAAACATCAAGGGTGAGGCGGGGTGGGGATTCAGGCTAGACATAACAGTATTCTTGCTGAAGGTAGGCCAGGTTGATTAGATATCACTTGGCAGATGGTGGGGGATGAAGAACCCAATCAGATATCAATCAGATATCAGCCATTGGATATTGAGGGTAGGGGATTCTGGCTAAACTGACTTAACAGAATTCTTGCTAAAACTGGGCTCTTGAAAACATGCCCACAGACAGGGCCTGATTGAAAAAGAGCTTGAGGAGCCTGACTAGAGTTTGATCAAGGAGAGAATTTTTGTTACCGCCTTCTCAGAGGGCATTCCACAGCGAAGTTTAGAGTGCTAAATCAAAGGTGAAAGGTAACCAGAATACTGGATCACGGGAGTAGATTTGGGCCATGGGATCAGGTTAAGTCGCATCATGATGCAATGACAAATAACTCCCAGACCTGAGCAGAGTGACGCAACAAAAATGATTTTTCTTTCTCATGCTATATGTCCAGTGTGGGTTGATAAGGGACTCTGTTCGTCATTTTCACTCAGATACTTGTGCTGAGAGAGGCTTCCTCTCGATATATATATTGCCCCAGTCCTCATATTTCATTGGCCCTGCCTGATTACAAAGGAGTTGTTAAGTATAGTACGAGAGGAGGGGGACAAGAATTTTTGTGATTAACCCAAATGACTGTAGAAGAGAGAGACTGATCTGAGCTCTGCCTATTCTGGCTGCTAGCCACAGTCTCTAAAAGGCATCCATAGGAAGCTAGCTTACATACAACCACACATATAATGATTTCAATATCCAACTTCAGCAGCACCTGGAAGAATGCCCATTTAGAATATAAAATACATTTGGATGATTTTAGCATCATGAATAATAATAGGGTCCTGGAATTAGTGAGCTTACAAAACTAGATTTTACTTATAACGAATAAAAGAAATTTGTGTAGAGGTGAAAATTAGCTTCTTTTAGTAGTTTTTCAATTATAGTCAAGAATGTTTATTTAGTACTTAGAACACTGGAGTGCCAGTCATGAACAAGACTGAGTGCTTCGTGTTTATGCATCATCAAATATATCAATCACGTGGTTGTCACATAAGGTGATATGTGATAAATATCTAATAGAGATATAACAAAATGCAAAGGGAGTTCAAAGAAGGAAAGTGATTAATAATTAAGTGAATAATCACCCTTTTGAATTTGCAGGCTGACCAAACCTCACTGTTAACCAGGCAAAACCATTTGTATAAATATTTTATCTTCATCTTCCTCTTTTGTTCTTGGACCTGATTTGATCTCAGGACAAATCATAACAGTGATTAAGAGGTAGTATGAGAGCCTGACCTCTGGAGCTGGGGTTCAAATCCCAGTGTCACTGCTTACTAGCTGTGTGACCTTGGCAAGTGACTTTGACTCCCTGTCTTACACATGAAGAAAATGAGGTAGGATCATGTTGAACATTTCTGTCTGTGCCCAAAGAGCAGTTTAGGGTTTAGGGTTTAGGGTAACTACATGGTAAGGACAAGATGGTCAGTCAGTGTTTTCCGTGACTTATGAGGCATCCTTAGTCTAGAGGCTGCTAGAGTGTCAAGTTGACATCTATTCTGATTTTGGAATTTAGGTCTGCTGAGGACACCTTTCCTGGTCCCCTTAATCTAACCCCAGCACTCCAAAGTTGTGTTAAATTAAAATTTAATGTGGTACAAATCCACTATGGCTAAATCACAGAGGCATTCTGCTTGTTTGAGTCTAGAAAGTTAAAGGTCCATATGCTTGGGAAGAGCATCGCGGTAGAGTCTGGGTGTGGTGGAAGGGAGGCTGTGGGGCTTATCTTGGCAAATGCATCTCCTCTCATTCCTCTATGTCTTTTTTGACTTTCTCCTTCCCCCACCACTCCTCAGATACAAAGTAGATGAGCATGAGGTGAAGATGTAGAGAGCTTGTGGGCTGTCAGCAGGTGAAGGGGTGGGCAAATAGGTATGAGGACACCTATCTATTGTAGCCCAAAATTCTAGGAGAAAGGAGAATTCATATCAATATAATGGAAAACTTTTGATTGATTCAAGCTGTTCTTATTCAAAGTATGAATTGGACTGCTTTTAAGGTAATGAATTCCCAGTACTCAGGAGAGTTCAGTGCCACCACCAGCGAGAATTGTCCATAAAGGGATTATTGTGTCAATGAGAGGTCAGACCAGTATTTGGTAATCTCTACATTATATTTTCTCTTAATTTAAGAGTCTATGATTTTGTGTGCTATAGAGAGCTTTGCATCGTCTTTACCTTTGGCCAGATTCTGCCATTCGCTTGGGGGCAGAATAAATAAGAGAGCAGGTGCCAAATTGGAAAAATAGATGTGACAATCTGTGTCTTCTTTTTTTTTCCCATGTAACTGTTCAAGTTGTAACATTCATTCATTCATTACTTCATTCAATAAACATTCCTTAAGCTTCTGCCAGACACTGGGAATGTTATAGCAATGTCGGGCCAGGTGGAAGGAAACTTAACAGCTTGTGGCAACCATTAAAAATAAACAAAAAAATGGCTTGCCTCTAACTTCATTCCAAACTGGCCACATCGTCATGCGGTCGAGGGCTCTTTCTTTCATTTGTTCATTTATTTGTTTGTCTGGTAATCTTTTAATGTACCCTGATGATGCTCAAAGTCTGATCTATCCTGCCAACAGTAGAGGCTAGACAGATATGCCATTTCAGAGGCATATCCCCCAAACCCCCAACTACCATTTTCTTTTTATAGTGTGAAGAATAGAAAACTACTAGAAGACTTGGGAGATAGAATTCCCACCCCGAATGCTTATTTTATGCAAAAATGTTACAAATTGTAAGCATTCAATTTTGAGCACTTAATTTCTCACTTTTTCATTATATACAGCAAAGGCGTGATATGTAAGGCAAATGTTAATTCCAGTTGTGTGCATTGCTTAACACATTCGAGTAGATTGGATTGGTTTAACATGGAAATGTTTGATTTTCATCCAGACTACATGTTTTCAAAATAAATAACTTTCTTCTGAAGTGAAGCAGGACCAAAAGGCAGAAGGTCAGTTATGACCTGAGAGTTTAGCACCTAACACACACCTTTCCAGCTTGTTTCCCATGGCACCACTTTGGGCACATTTGGCTATATGCTATGGTCCAATTGAACTGTTTGCCATTCCCTAAACCCAGGCTGCCGCCTGCTGCCTCTGTCATTTCACTCACACTCACCCTCTTTCTGTAGAAAATCCTTCTCCAGTTCACATCCTACATACATTTCAACGTCTGGTTCTTGTGGCCCCTCCTTCATGAAGCTCACTGCATGTTCTTGCATACTCTTTCTCATGCATTAAATCTCTGTCAGGTACTTATCCCATTTTTCCCTGGCAATGGAGCTAGTGTTTTTAGACCTTACCATATCACTAGCTCTTTGAGACAGATGCTATCTGGATCATTTGGGTAAGTTCCAGAGCACCCAGAACAGCACTTGACACTTTGTAGAGTCTCGATGAGTATTCACTAAATTGCATTAACATAAAGATAAATTTAGCATCGTGGAGCCAAGTACTTGGCTTTCCTGGCTATTATTTCCTAGCAAATTAGAGAAGTTGGTTGATTAGTGTGCTTTTCCCTCCTTTACAAATGTAGGGGGATGTTGCTGCAGATACCTAAGGTATTTTCACACCACCCTCCATCAGCAAATCATCACGCTCTCCCTCCACTCTTGCCCCTGCTCCCTTCCTATAAAGGGTCACTGTGGAGCAGGGTCTGGAGTGGTGGGGAGAAGCGCGCTCTGGTCTATCAAAGGAATTTGGGGTTAGGTGACTATATTTGCGTAAGTGTGGGTGTATGCTCACGTGCTGAGAACATGAGCATGTGATACTCTTGGGCATTGGCATTCTTATCTGTAGTTAGGTGTGATATTGCAGCTGTAAAGACAGATGCGATCAGTGACAACCAGTTGTCAACTATTCAGATGGGCAGGATTTTGAGGCTCTAGATATTAGATTGTTCTTATGTAGCCAAAGTTCTCTAGGAACTTAGTTATGAATTCACACAACCTAATGTAAGTATATGTTGTATATTAGGCTACAAACATAAAATGCCAACTTACTGACTTGTCAGGAGAAACCTAACCTCCCATGGGATCACAGTGCCCTTACTTATAGGTCAGTATTCTGAACCCTTCTGAGAAGCTGGATTCTTGAGCCCTTGGTCTCAGAAGTCTGAGCCGGGCACGGTAGGGACAGTGCTAGCCTGAGGGTATCATGGGTAGTCCTGAAGGCTCAGTACAGCGGTAAAATGGGCTTTGAAAAATCATGCAGGTGGTTCAATTTGTAATACATTCAAAGGACCAGGAAAAGAGGTAGAATCTGGTTGCAGCAATAATATGGCAATTGAGGACACCAGATTCAGCAAAAGAGTTGGGAGGGAGGGTCACAGAGCAGACCTTGGAGAATCTTAAAGCCAACGGAGCTTTGACCCTCTTTATAGAGAACAAGGCTGGGAGGAGGGGAAGGAGCTCACACAGGCACATGTTGATGACATATTTGTTTATTCAACAAATATTTATTTATTATCTCTTACCAGTCACTATCCTAAGTATTGGCAAGACATTGGTGAACAATATAGACAAAAATCTCTGTCTTAATTGGAGCTTAAATTCTAGGAAAAGGGACAATGAAAAATACTTAAATATGTTACAGAATATATTATACATGTAATGAAGAAAAATAAGGCAGCAGAAAAAACATGGGAATGCAGGTACAGTGGGGGGGAAGTTTGCTCTTTCAAATAGGGTGGTTACGAGAGACCACAGTGAGGTGCAGTTTGATCTAAGTTTTGAAGAAGCAAGTATTTCAGATATTTAGGGGAAAGAGTATTGGGCAGAGAGAATAGTAGATGCAAAGTTCCTGAGATGGGAGAGTACGCAACGTGTGTGAGAAACAGCAAGGAAGCAGGTCTGGAGATGAGACCAGAAAAGTAACGGGGCTGGATTGTTTAGGGCCAAGGAGGCCATTGTAAGCCTTTGGCTTTTTCTTTGAGATGAGATCCATTAGAGTGTTTTAAGCAGAGAAGTGACATGATTTGATTTGTGTTTTTAAAGAATTGCTGTTGCACCTGAGCCTAGATTGTAACGAAGCCAATGGTAGAAATGAAGAGACCATTTAGGAGGCTTTTGCAGTAATCTGGATGAAAGATAATGGTAGCTTGGTCGGGGTGATGGGAGGAGAGGTGGTGAAAAGTAGACAGATTCTGGGTATGCTTGGAACACAGAGCCTGAATAATTTGCTAATTGATCAGATGTGGGATTCGATAGAAAGAAAAATCAGGGACGACATCAAGATTTTTGGCCTGAGTTAATTGGAAGGCTGGAGTTGACTTTAACTGAAGTGTGGAAGGCTGAAGGTGGATGTACGTGGAGGCAGGGTTTAGGGGACAATCGTTATGGCTGGTGTTTCAAGATGGTAGCCTGGCACCATTATGGTGACTCTCCTAACAGATGCACAGGAAAGATTATGTCAGCTTGTTAGGGTGTCATTTTCCCTGGACGTGCTAGAGAAAATCTGAAAAATGCACGCTTCTTTTCCTGTCATTTCAGCCTCTGTTCTCCTTTCATTGTAATCATTTTTTTTTTATAGTTGTTCACTAATTATGTGGTGGTTTTCCATTACATTTGGTCAACCCCAGTGGTGATGTTTTGGTAATATCGTAATAGTTTTGACTTGGGAGATGTCTTCTGTTTTAAGATAAAGTCTATTTTAACTCTCAGAAAAAGATCATGCTCTATTTCCATTAATTCTAAATTCTTGGGGAGTACCTACAATTATCATCTCCCACCACCCTAATATCACTCAAATTAGGGAAATCAATTTTATGTCTCTACTCTGCCACTTCCCCAGGCTATGATTTGGTGGCAAAGGTCTAATAATTGCAGTAATGGTCTGGAAAGGACAGCCTACCAGGGAGAAAAGGAGTAAGATGTGTTCATGTAAGTTACAACTTACTTTGGATATTTTGTTACTCCTTAGCATGTCCTTGAAAATTGAGATACAATTCTTCTTTCACTTTAATTCTTTCTGCCAAAATTGGTTTTCTTCAAAAGCTGATATATACAAGCCTGCATCCTAATTTCACTCAGAGACAGATGGTTGAAACTGACTCCAGCTAAAAAAAAATTTTTTTAAGTCTTGAATTAAAATATACACATGAGTATCAGAAGAGTATAAGCCTTTTAGGACTGGTTGAGAATCTGTTCCGAGTCCTGCCTCATTCCACTGAGTTACCCATTCATGTACAGAATGCTTTGTGCTGGGGGAGGTTAGAGACTTTGCAGCCAAGCTTTTCAGATGGGTATTTACTTCCAGAAAGAATATAAAGGTTGTGCTGATGGGACAAATAGCAAATACCCAAATCCCAAGATCATTCAGCATTTGTGCTGACATGGTATGCAGGAAATATATTGTGGTCTTGCATTTCTAGCAGTATTGATTTTTTTTGCACTCTTATGAGCATACCAGGGTAGCTGAAAAACCGGGTTGATCTTTGTAAGTACATCCTCCTTGCTGTGTTTGTGCCTTGAAATATCTTGAGATTTATGTGTATTCCCCCCCTTTCCACCCCGCTTTCTTTCTTTGGTAGATTTAAACACATAGAGCTGAGCTTGCTTTGGTCATTCTATGGTAGAGGTTCTCCATCAGTGCTTTGCAAGTGGATTACAGGTTACGTGTGTACTTGGATGTTAATCTCTTGGTTCTCAGGGTAGTTAGAGCCCAGGTCAGTGAACAGTTTTTTTGTTCACCCCATAGTGCTGTGTGAATATTGTCATGATTTATGGGTGTCACATCAAACAAAATGTTTACTGAGAAAGGACAAAGGCAGAGATAAATTTATAGTTTAAAATTTGCAAATTTTAGAATTAATGTAGCCCGATGTATTTCAAACTCTTTTTAACTGCAACTAAAAAGAATAAATAATATTGATACATAACAATGAATATGTGTCCAAAACAAGTTTCATGAAATAATAGTTGCCCTTTACCATGTGCAGTGCTTTCTAATAGTCCTAATCTGTCAATCACAAAAATTGCTACCTATGACTACTAACTAACTTGATTTTATAACTCACCAGTGGATTGCAACTCATGTTTAAAAAAGCTGGTGTGGTGTGTATTTCGAGCTAGGAATAAATTGTGTTGCACTTGCTCAGTTCCTGCTGTGTTTCTTTGCTGCCTACAGAGAAGTTCAGATCCCTTTAAAGCATGGCATAGCAGACCTCGGGCTGTAGGATAACTGTCCAGGTTTTCCTGGTGTGATCACTGAAATTCCTGTATGGGATGGATGGTTTAGTCACTCAACCTTTGGAATCTGATCTCTGGCTGCATTTCCATCATCATCTTCCTCCATCTTCTTTTGTACTCGGCATTTTATCTGTTGCAAATTACTTGTCCCACGGACTGTCCATTCTCTTTTTTACTTACCTGCCTTTTGTCAATTCTTCCCTCTGGCTGAGATGCCCCTCTCACCTTCTGCTGTCTGCAGGTCTGGTCTTCCTCTGTGATGGTTTAACTCACCCACTCTATGAGCCTTCTCACTGCCTTGTGATCACAGACTACATTGATTTATGGGATCTTTAGTAGCTCTGTGTTTTTCTCAGCTGACTTATTCTTTATCAGCTGCAGAACAAAAATGAGAAGGGAAACAAACTGCTGACATAAAGTGGGTGATTAAGGCAAAGAAAGAATACAAGGGGAATGGACTAAACCAATACAGATACTAAGGCTAATAGAATAGGGCAAAGGAGGAGGACAAACATATAAAGTTATAGGCAAATGCAGTAGTTAAGAGCATGTGCTCTGGACCCTTGTATTTGAATCTTGGCTTTTCACATGTCAAAGTTGTTTGCTTTGGGTGTGAGGATAGAGTATTGTATATACCTTAGCAGGTCCTTTCTCTACATGTATTTCTCTACTCATTGTAACCTTGAGGGGAATCGATGATCCTTGAAATTATGTAGGCTTAATTACAAATTCATAAGTATTTAGTAGTTAATTTGGGAGGATATTGAATTAAGTGGTTTTAAGATGTCAAAATCTCAACATAATTTTAGAAGATTAAAACGGACTGTGAACATTTATTTGCTGATTTATATTGAGAAAATCCATTTTGACTTTATTATTTAAACATTAATATTTTTCCTTTCCTTATTTTTATTAATGTGTCTTGATTTTATTCCTTTTAGTATGATACTTTAAATTTGTTCTTATTTGTGAGTCGCAAGAACCTCAGGGCAGCTTGAATTTGCCTGTGTTCTCCATCAGGATAGAATGCCCACTTTAGACAGGCCTACCAGCCGGGGCTGTCTGAATTTAACTTTGCTGTACAGAAAATCTGGCCCCTTTACAGGGACAGCAGGCCAAGGCCTCAGAGTGAAAGCTAAAGCTGGTCATGTGTGAAGTTTTGCTTGTTTTCAGTTATTTTAAAGATCAGCCCCACACATTACCTGAGAGTCATTTGTTTTTATACGTTTTCATTCATCATCTTAGCAACTCTGGAGAAAACAGCTTTAAGTGCAATAGATGGCTCTGTTCTAAAGCACTGACATTTTTACATCTCTTAAAGAGAGAGCCAAACTATCAGCATGATGATTTATCCTCAAGGTATTTTGGGTGATAGATTCTAGATTGCTGAATTTGTAAGTTGAAGTAAACAATAGAGGCTGTCAATTATAAAATGAATAGATTTTGTTAAATAATTCTTTCAGAGTCAGAAAACAGATTAAAAATGTAAGCCAGGCAGGAAAACATTATATCAATGGGTACACACAATGGTAGTGATTAGACAAAGATAGTTCAGTGGTTGAGGGATGCAGTGCTAGGATTATGTGTTTGCTGTATATTTGTACTGATGGATGAAAACATTTAATCTCCCCCACCAGGCATGGGAACAAAGATCTATTACACAGTAAGGAAGAACTTTTCTTTGGGTATGAGGATAGAATATTACCTTAGCAGGTCTCCACTCATCATAACCTCAAGGGGGATCAGTGGTCATTTAAAAGCTTAGAAAAATTCTAATAGTGAAATTGTGGGAGATTTCACATTACTGTTTATTTAGCAGTGCAGAGACATTTACTGAGCATTCACTGCTAGGCACTAGGAGTATAGAGATAAATTAGACATGGCCCTTTCCTTAGAGGAACTTTCAGTGCAATAGGAAGAGAGAGTGACATAAACAGAACATAGCTATGCATAAATGGAGCATGTGATACATGTTCCAGTAGACCATGCATAGGGTGCCCTTGGGCCACCACGGAGGGGTGCTTGGCCCAGGCTCGATGCCCTCCCTAGGAAGCCTTTGTGGAGCAGATATGACTGAGTTGAAATAGACTGATGAATGGGAATCATCAGGTAATGAGTGGAGAGAAGAGCATTTATAGAGTTTGCAAAGGTACAAAGGAAGGAAATAGTTTGGTACATGCTGGTAAAATGTGAAATAGGGAGTGCAGGGATATATGAGTGGAGAGATGGGCAATTAGAGGCATCTTATGTGCCTTGATAAGGAGTTGGGACCCATTTTGCAACTAAAAAGGAGTCATCGATGTGTTTTAGGCAGGGGCATGGACTCATCAGATCTGAGTGACAGAGAGATCACCCTGACATAGTGCGGAGGATGTGGAGGATCACTAGGGAGCCAGGTTAGCACGGGGACAGGAAGATCAGAAGAACATTGCAATTGTCAGATGAGCAGTCTGAAGACTGGCATTGAGCATTGTGAATGGACATGGAAGGCAAGGGCAGACTTGGAAATAGTAGTTGGTGAAAGTGGGAGTACTGCTGAAAATTGGCAGGGGGGATGTGGCGAGTTGAGGATTTCAGGGCTGAACAAGGAAAAGATGGGACCATGAGGTGGCAGCATTGCTTAACACTGTTGGGCAGTACTTGTATAGGACTATAGGAGAGGGGGATGTCACTCATAGCAGGAGACCTTACAGAGACAGTAGTATGAGGCCACCACCCACAAAGGGAAGAGAGAATCAGAGAGGGAGGCCACGTGTCTCGGGGACGCCATTCAGCAGCAAGGTGGGGAGTCTCTGGTTCTGAGAGTTCTGAAGGGCAGCAGTAGTTAAAGCTGTCTTATAGTCACAGAGTTTGCCCTATCTATGTCTAGCAGATATTGGGGGCAATTTTGCAGAGTATGCAAAGCAGGTGAGCTCTAAATGGCTAAAAAAATATGCTTATTTGAGCTATGTTTAAAGCAATTGGATGTGTGAGAATTTGTGTTTGGTGCCAGTGGGTGCTCAAAGCTAATGGTCCTAGTCTGATGTGAAGAAGTAAATAGCATAGAGGCCAATATGTAGGGGCCATCGTTAACTCATTTATATAATAGCAAGTGTTTATTAATGCCTACTATGTGATCAATATGAGGCTGAGGAACCACTGTGCAAATTCCAAAGGAAGTTTACATAATGGTCTGTGGAGAAGTTGCTCCTTGTGAAATGCTCCTTGAACATGCCCATTTAGATAGGGAAGCTCCTTTCTCTTTTCTCCGAAGTGCTTTCAAACCTCTCAGAGGGCAGATTCATATTATATAAAGTGTAGTGGTGGTAGTGTGCTTTGTTTGGTTTCTTTACCTCATACCTGGCCGAAGCAGGTGATACATTCTTCCCATCTATTTTGACCCAAGACTAGGTGCTTCTACAGAATCCTTTGTGTGAGGCTTCATTTCTTTCTTCACTCTGGTTTTCTATCCCATTCCTTTCTTCTGTTTTCCGATTCCTTTTCTGACCTAATTCTTATGGACCCAATGCCGAAATACTGCCCTCTAGTTGTCCAAACTGTCCCATCTTTAGTTTTATACTCTTTCAATGATGCCACTTGACATGCTCATTTCCTAAGGACTCTCCATGTCATCTGAGTGTTTCCTGAGGGAAGATACTCTAAGAGATGAATGACTGATTCCCTTAATCGAGGAACAATTCTTTTCTCAAAGAGAAGTATGTTGTATCTCTTAGTTGGTAGAATGCACGGTAGGGGTCAGAAACAACTCATTGTTTTTCAGAACTTTTTGGTGAACATGACGATGGCTTTTGAGTCCTTTAAATTTTAAGAGCTCTCATGTCTCCTCTGTTAACTAGATGAGATGGCCGATACCCTATGGATTGATTTTTCTCTCTAGCATAATGGGCCTCTGAGCTGAGTGCTTGAGAGTCTCTCCTGTTTAATATGCTGCAATTGCCAATGCTCGAGTTACAGCTCAAGCAGCATAATTTGGGTGGCTCAGAATTGTGAAGTACTGAAAGTAGGACTAGAGACAATATGCAGACACAACAATCTTAAATATAGCTCAAAAACCCAGCAAGAGTAATACTAAAGGCTTAATTTAGAAATATTGCCTGATTTCCTAGTCAGGAACAAACCCAATATGAATAAAATTGAAAAGAGCCTGTATATATGTATATATACACATATTCATATACTGTATAAATGTACTGAAATTTTTTTTCTTATCAGAACAATAGTTCTTTATTGATATAAATAGATCCTTCATAAGTAGATGAAACTCTTGTAGTGTTTTGGACTACCCAGTATTGGCTTTGGTGGTGTGGTAGGGAATTTCACTGGCAAAACCTTTGCTCCTGGTCTCAGCTGTCTCATGCAATTTACATTTCTTGCCGCCAGTTGGTGATAGAGAGTGGTTGCAAGATTCTACTGGAAGACTGGTGGGATCCACCATAAAGCCTTTCAAGAAGAGCTTTATTTATTTTTTTAAATTTTATTTTCTTATTAGTTTGAAGTATACAGCACATTGGTTAGATATTTGTATAGTTTGTAAAATGATCCCCTTAATTACTCTTTTTCTCCTCTGGCTCTCCATTTAGTCATCACGTTAATGCTAACTGCATTCCCAATGCTGTCTTCCCCATCCCTGTGACCATCTATCAACTACTAATTTGTACTTCTTTAACCAAGAAGAGCTTTCTTTTGACTAAAATGAGTAAAATATTGAATAAATAAGCACTTAAAGGAAAGCATTATTTAGTAAAAATATTTAAGAATAAGATCTGGTATTTTGAGTTCTGACTTGTCTCCTTAATCATTGTGAATTTAGATAATTGTTCAGTTTCCCTATTTATGGGTAAAATACTGGTATTGGATAATATTATTGAAGCAAACGTGTAATTGTAATGATTAAAACAGCAAAATTAAAAGAACAAAAGAATAAAAAGTCTTCCTATAACAGAGAGATCAATATTTTATTAACAACCATCTTAGTTCCCTTAGAGGCAAAGGCCTATTAATTTGTGTGTGTTTATGTCTGCATGTGTGGAAGTGGGGAGGAGAATGGGGAGTGAGCGAAGGCTTCTTAGTTTCTCGTCTTTACCTACTACCTGGCTTAGGCAATCTTTCACACATAGTTTTATGGAAGCTTTTCTTCATGGCCTTACTCTTTCCCTAATTCCAGTTTTCCTTATGTTATGTCCAGAAGTCTTAGATCTTCCTGGTGTTTCTAAATGATTATAGTTTCTTGACTCTAATTTGAATTTTCTATGCTCAGTGATTTTGCTACTGTGTCTTTTCTGCAAAAAAGAAAGAGCTCTAACCACCTCTGTTTAGATTATTTATATAACACTTATCAAAATTTTGTTAATTAACATCTCATTAGGCTTTGGAGTCCACTCCACCTTATCAAAATTTTGGTTTGAGGATCTCTAGAGATCCCAAGTTGTGTTTGGGAATGTGTAAGGTCAAAAATATTTTTATAATCATGATGAACTGTTATTTGTCTTTTTCACTATATTGACATTTGCAATGATGGTGTAAAAGTAATGGTGGGTAAAACTGCTGATACTTTAGCATGAAATGAGATTGTGGCACCAAACTGGTGTAGTAGTAGCATCAAACTTCACTGTGATACACTTGTAGTTTAAATAAACAAATGAATGAAGAAACAAAAAGAGTGTCACTTAAAAATGTCCTCCGCGAAGCAGCAAAAAAATTAATTGTATTAAATCTCCACCCTTGAACACACATCTTTACTCTGACAAATAGGAACACACAAGGTAATTCTGCTGCCTACCGATATTCAGTGGTTGTTTAGAGGAAAGCATCTGTGCATTAGTTTGAGTTGAGTTATAAGCTGAACTAGCTACCTATTTTCATGAAACTATTTACTTGAAATAATAGTCCAAAGACAAACTATGGTTATTCAGACTTGGGCATTGGGCAGAAATTGTCTCAAAAATCAATGGCATGAGCTTGTCACTTCAAGAACACAATTGACAGTATTTGCTGCTAATCATAAAATTTGAGCTTTCAGGCAAAAATTAGAATTTTGGGAAACTAATATATGTCACCATGAGCTTGACAACCTTACCATACCTACAGACTTTTCTGAAGTCTTTGGTTGTGGTATTACCAAATTTGATTTTTGAATATCGTACCATGTAATGTGTCAACATTTGAGAAGTCTGCATAATTAACTAAATAATTTTCTAAATAAGCAGTGAACAATGTTTTAAAATGATACATGGATAAAAGATGCATTTAAAGTTTAAGATAGAGCAATGGATTTTGGATTGGGGCATTGTATGAAAAAAATGAGGGATTCAGAAGTACAAATTGGTAGTTACAAAATAGTCATGGGGATATAAAGTACAGCATAGGGAATATAGTCGATAATATTGTAATAACTATGTATGGTGCCAGGTGAGTAATATAGACTAATTGAGAAGATTACTTTGTAAATTACATAAATGTCTAACTCCTATGCTGTACACCTGAAACGAATAGAAAATAATATTGAATGTCAACTATAATTGAAAAAAGAGATAGACCAATGAATTTTAATGTAACAGAGTACAAAAAATTGATTGATGTGGTTTCATGTTCACATTGCAACTGAACTCTAAGAAACGGCTATTTGTTGATTTTTGGTGTAATAGCAAAAAAAAAAAAATCCATAATTACTTCAAGAGGCTATTCAGATACTCCTTTTTCACAATACATATTTACATAAGACTAGATTTTCTTCACAACTAAAATAGCAGCTACAAGAATCCAGTTACTTCTATTAAGTCAGATATTAAAGAGATATGTGAAAATGTAAAAGAATTACACTCTTTAATTTTTTTTTTTTTGGTCTTGGAAAGTATGGCTGTTTTTCATAAAAATTTTAACAAATTTATTATTTTAAAATTAATTATTAAATATTTAAAGTTTTATCAGTTTTGTATTTTTTTTTTAGGTGAGGCAACCCTTGGTTGACCTCACAGATTGCAAGGACCTTGTCAGTTTACAATCTCTTATTTTATATTTTATTTTTTTTATGCCTACAGCACCTGGTCTTCCTAGGTGGTCTCCCATCCAAGTACTAACCAGGCCCAACCCTGCTTAGCCTCTAAGACCAGTTGGGATCAGGCTTGTTCAAGGTGGCATGGCCATAGAACTCAGTTTTGTATTTTAATGTGGTTATTGTTATTAGATACAGCCCACACAAGCAAAATCTCTTTGAGTTCTCTGATACTTTTTAAGAGTATCAAGGGCTGCCGAGACCACAATGTTTGAGAACAACTCATCTACGATTTAAGTGCCAGGCCTGAGCACTTTCCTACTTTTATTAAAAATTCTGTTTTAACAGTGTAATGATGGTTGTAAAAATTTAGCAAGTAACCCTTCCACAGTTTTCACCAGCCATCTTTCCTCCTGAGACTTCTGTAACCTTCTTTTTATTGACAGTGTGATATAGCTATACAAATGGATGAATGGTTGTGGTCCCATTCATCCTTTGGCCTCTCATCCAAGTGCAAGGAGGCAGCTGTCTTTTATGAGAAGCAGGCAGGTGAAACAAGGTTGTGAAAGATCAAATTTCTGATGTACATCATTGCAGATGAAAAGTTTAATAGCTAATGGTACAAGAACAATTGTTTTCATGCAGGAAAAGAGAACTTGTTTGTGGGTATTTTTTTTTTTTCAATGTATCTGGCAATAGCTGGGCAATGATTTAAACTTCCTAGGATTCTTACTTCAAGCTTAAAAATAATTTGCATTATGCCAGCATTAGAAATGGAATCTCAAACTGCTGCCAATGTAGACAACTGAAAGGAAGTAGAGATCTATATTGTTCAGAAGCTAAGCCCGGGGAGGCTCTGGTACTCTGCAGCTGTGTAAACAGAGCTAAAAATTCTTTACTTCTCCTCTGTTAGTTAAGCAATTGGTTCCAAGCAGGACCAAACCATTCCATGATGATATGTGCAGAAACAAAAATGAAGGTAAAAGATCTCATTTTTAGTTTCAAGAAAAGCTATAAATTTTCCTTTCTTAAGGGATATGTGTGGACATGACATGTGAAGGAGATGCAAAGTTAACTGGGAAGGCAAGGGGAGGTGTGAAAATTACTTTTGTTTCTTTCCTTCTCAGTGGCCATATTTTTCTATTTCATGTCCCCATCCTTTCTTCTATTGAAATTGAAGCCCATGAGCCATTTTTGTGATGGAACACCAAGAGCGACCCTCCCTGTAACTAACTTCTTAACTAGAGAATAAGCCATTTCTCCAGGTGCCTCTCCATCCTCTGGGGGAAGTGATAAGAGGAGAAGATGCTTACCTGGGACAGCTTGATATGTAATTCCCATGTTCAACAGAAAAAATGAGAAGAATTTTACAACTTAAATTAAATTTTAATATTAAATGACTACATTTAATTAAAAAATACATTTTCTGAGTCATAGCTCTTTAACTACATGCTTTCCATTTTTATAACCCATTTAGATGGAAAAACTCCTTCTATTCTCTCTGAAGTGCCTTAGAATAATCTCTAGGAGCACAGATTGGGTTTTCTCGCTCTGATTGTATTGCTATTAAATCAGTAACATGCTATACTTTTAATATATTTCTCTAATATTTTTTAAATGATTGCAGTGAATTTTGAGTGATGACTTTGGTTATTGAATTAGTATGGAATTAATGGGGCAAGGGTTGGCATTATAAGAAAAATGATATTAGAAAAAACAAGTTCAGAATATAGGACTCTGCTATGAGGAGAGGTGAGCAGGTGTGTAAAGATGCATCGACTGATCATGGAATGGATGGAGCTGGGGAAGAGTGAGCTGTCATTGTTCCTAAGCCAGAGTAGAGTTAAGCTGCAGAAGGCTGGTGAGTGGGAGAGTAGGTTGATGATCAGATAAGGAGGAGACTTACACCGAGAAGTAGGTTTGATTTATCTGTTTGACCCCTTACCATTTGTAAATGAAAGAGACTAGTTTTTTATGCGTTGGAAGCAAGTGAGCAGTAATTAGCAGCAGGTAGCTCTGATTCTTACTTTCTTAAACTTTTGAGAACATCAGAATTGCCTTTGCAATCCTGCATTAGCCACAGGAAGCTCTATAACTCATGTTCCCTATGCTTTGCACCTTGATTTTGCTTTGTTTGATATGCAGGGAAATTTTGTGGGTCAGACGGGCAAACTCTACTACCACCCCTCCTCTACCTACCTCCCTTGAAAACCTGTGGAGTTCAGTGCTGACACTGCATTTAATGTCATTATTTAAGCCATATCACTATGTGTAAAGGCCCATTCATTTACTCTAATGTGTACTTTCCAAACCCTTTATTAGATGTTCTCTTGAGATCTCTTGTTCTTCTAGGGGCTGATGCAAAGTGTCTATTTTGGAATAGATCCAAACATCAATAAGAGCAAGGTCTAACATTGTGGCTCTACTACCTCTAAAAAGTGAAGTGTGTTATTTGAAACATCACCACCTAATATAATTGTTTAAAAGTTCCCTGGGTGTTTTTGTTGTTTATTTTCAAAATATTGGCTCTATGGTTGGTAACGCCAACTTAAATGACCAACATTTTCAGACATATTTATTGGTTGTAAAAAGACCTCTGCCCTTTGTAGAAGTGTACTAAGAATATACTTTACTTCCCAAGGTGAACAGAGTTCTTCACAAGGAAATCACAACAAATACAGGATGTTCTTACTACCTGGTTTGCTCCTTAATGACCAAAATGTATAGCTGAAGTCTTGCTATTTGACAGACTGGGAAAGGCAGATAAAAGTTGGGGAATATGGAGGAGTGGGAAACAGGGTTTTCTGAGAAGTTTCCACTGGCCGCTTTCAGTATAGAATGAGACAACTATTGTTTCAACACTGATTTTTATGATCGTGCATTTCATTTTTGACAGCAGAAAAGTGTCAAAAAGTAAATCAGACTGGTTCTCATTGCAGAAGAATATATAACTTAACTTCTCAGATGGCTTCTAGAATTAGGTTTCAATCTTCTCTTGCCAGGATTTTTTCCCATTGGTATTGGCCAACAGTATTTTATTGAAAAACCTGTCTTTTATCAGTTCTATGGTTTCTCTTGAAAAAAAAAAAAAATCAGAAGATCTAACTGCTTGGGTCCATATTCTTCCATGTCAACCATCAATTGCAGCTGGATAGTACTACCTCCTTCAGGCCTCAGGTTTCTTCTATGGCCTCAGTTACTGCTTTGCTCCCTCATGTTATCTGCCTGGCACATGTTGGACTTTGAATTTGTAACTCAGATTTAAAAAGTCCTTTGTATGTGAATGACTCTGAAATCCATTCTACAGCCCCAGTCCCAAGTCAGCTTCTCATGCCATCTGTATACTGCACCTGTGCATTCTTTCTGCCCAGAAGTCCCCTTAACACCCAAATGGTTTTTTCCATCATTTCCTTCTTTGCCTTCCCTTCCCAATTTCACTGCCATTCTCTTTGCTCTCTCAAAGTTGAATTGTTACTAAAGCTTTCTCTTTTGCTTCCACATCCAGCTACCAAGAGTAACTTCTTTCTTGACTGTGGTCTCTCTAGTCCACATTGCCTACATTCTGTCTTTCTGTTCACCTATCATCTCCCTGCAGGTTCAGTGAGTCTAGATAGATGGCACCAGCCTCCCAGCAGCTTGTCTTACTTGTAGTTTCTGCTTCCATCTGTTTTGCAGGAAGGGACAGGGACAAGAAGAGGCTTAAACAAGTTCCATTTTCATTTTGTCACTTTCTCTTTCAAAAAGCTGCTATGATTTTTCATAACTCTTTATACCAAATGAAACTTATGTGTGTCTGTTTTTTTTACCCCCCGAGACTTCACCAGTTGCCTGCACATATCCATTCTTACCAACTAAAGTTTATATTTCTTGACTTGGGTTTATCTGTCATCTTTTGTATTCAGCCTGCTGGTTCCCTTTACCACAAGTTTTCACACATTTGTACCTTCCCTTCCCTTGCTAGTTCCTGACCTCATTTGATATCCAGTTCAAATTCTACCTCTTTCTCAAAGCTCACCCTGGCATACTCCACCAGACCGTAATTATTCTTGTGTTCTGCATTCCCTCTGAATTTGTACATTGGGATGAACATTATAATAGTTCATAGCATGGATATGTTTGAATTTACATTCCACCATGTATTGACTATACAGTCTTAGGTCTTGCTGAGCCTCCTTTAGCTGAATTATGAAAAAGGTATTAATAATAACACAACTCTCCTTGAATTATTGTGATTAAAGGTGATAATAAATGTGAAGTGCCTGGCACTCAGTAATCAATGAGCCCATATCTCAGAGAACATCTCCAGCCACAGCATATGTCCACAAAGTTGAGTTAGGCACTCCTCGAAGATGAGAATCTGGTTTTGCTCATCTTCATACTCTGATGTCTTATACAGTGCTTAACACAGATTAAATATGCAACAAATATTTGTTGAAAAATGAAGACAGTGTGATCATGAGTGGCAGATGGATTTTTGTGATTATTATTGTTATTATTTCACAAATATTTGCCAGCACACCATGAGCAGAAATATGTACAGTAAGAACACAGGACACTTCTCAACTGTGTGTTTTCATCAGAAAGTGTGTCTTGAGGTGACTGCAGGTTCTTCATTATCTTCTAAAGACAATGACAGGAAGTTTCAGGATTTTTCATTATTTTGGATTGTTTGGTTCTTTATTGTCTTATATTGCTCTGTCATCTTAGGGATACATTATATACTCATTATAGTTGCATAAAAATAATATGCAAATGAATATTTATGACATTTATGGTTAGCTTTTTTTTTTTTAACTTTATTTTAGGAATTTAGGTCAGAGGGGTTTCTTCATTTATGTGTTTCCATTTTCTTAGTTTCCAGTTAGGAGCACAAAAAGAGACAAATATAATCATTGCTAAGTGGCTCAAGTCTTCTCCAAACTCATTTTATTGAAAATATTTCTGGCACCATCACCACCAGCATCACTGTCATCATTAACATTAAAATTAAATCTCACTCAGATAAATTTTCCCAAGAACTTGCCATGGTGTTTATCTCCTAATTTATGTATTCACAAACATCTTTTGCTTTGAAAAGGGAAAGTGCCAGAATAAGCAATATTATATTCCGTATGCAAATGTAAGTTTTATAGAAATAGGGTTGTACTGAAGATGAAATTAATTGTGACAGTTCAGGAAGAGTTTTGCAGAAAAAGAAGATTAACATGTTAGGCCTTCGGTGGCTGTCTTCCCTCATGCATGTAATATTTGGCAAAATGAAATCTTCAAGTGCCCAAGCTCAGTGAAATAATGTTTATTGAGTCCATAGAAATTTGAGCAGGGCACATCTCTAAAGGTTTATGACAACCTATTTTCTTCTCTCAGTGTGGAGATGAATTGGTCCATTATCCAAATTGGAAGTCAGTTTGATGGTTCTTTTTTCATTCTCTTATTTACTTATTTGTTTGTTTGTTAAGAAACTTTTACGGAAAATGTGTTGCTTATTCTGAAGTTGCTATTATTCTTCAGAACAGAATAGACTATAGCATTGTATTTCTTCAAATATTAATATGTACATAAAAGGGGAAGATTTTAAATAGAGTGAGACCAGATCTAACTTAACTCATTTCTTTGATTATTTGACATAGACTAAATAATACAATCTGTTATTGCCTCAAAGCTAAATTTCCTTTTGAATTATTTTTGTGATGATAAATCAGAAAAGTTATTTTTATATATTCACATTTTTTTTCTTTTCCTCCAAGGAAACCAACATGTCTGACAAAAGTGACTTAAAAGCTGAGCTAGAGCGCAAGAAACAGCGCTTAGCACAGATAAGAGAAGAGAAGAAACGGAAGGAAGAGGAGAGGAAAAAGAAAGAGGTAAATACTGGGTGTTAGGACATGAAGGGAGGGTAGAAAAATCACTTGATTCTTAGGGGCTGGCCAAGTGGATAAAGAAGATCCTCTAAAAGAATTCTTTTATAATGCTCGAATACAGTGAGGGGATATCTATGGACCCAGAATAATGAGGTCATTGCCATCTGCTATGTACTGATCAGACACCATGTACGTGGTAGGGAGCATTTGGTCCAGAGGTCCCCAAACTCTACGTTCACCCCAGACTTGAAAGTGGTCTGTGATATCTCTATTGTTAGAAATTCCTTAACCTTTCTGAGTTTCAGTTTCCTACCCTTAATATGGGAATAGTAATATTTTTTGTGGGGTAGTGGGGATAAAAAGAGTTAATCTTATAAAGCATATAGCAATACCAAAATATAGTTAATACTTAATAAGTGTTAGTCTTAAGTTTTTAGAAAACTACTGGTAAGAACATTTTAGGAGAAAAATAAAGAATGATGCCAAGAGATTTTCATAGTTTACTAAGTGTTATATATTTTTCAGGGTAAATGAGAATCAGAAGTCTGCTAAAGGGAAAGCCGCATTTCCCTCCCTGGGTGAGGGGGTGGGTAGTATAGTAGACTTTGCCCCATAGACATAGAATTATGAGATATTAAAGCTAAAAGAGATTTTAGAGACCTCCTTTAGAGACCTCTCTTTATGCCAAAAAGGCAGCAGACACCCAGAGGTGAGATGTAGCTTTTCTGCCTGCTAGACCTGGAATCCGGACTCTCAATTTAATGCCTTGCTGTCATCGTTTTTCCTTCTCCTATCTATCTCAATCCAACAAATAATTTATCTCCAGTTTGTTGTGGCAGAATAGAAATAGTCCACATCTTGTACAAAAACCAGATGCCAACGATATTTTGGAATAGTTTTTTAAAAAGGAAACTTTATATGCTTACGTATAGAAACCAGAGCTGCTTCCCTCTACTCAGAGTTTTTCTTTCAGAAAAGAGAACATATTTTGATGCCTCACAATCTGAATAAGTGTTGTTTCATACTGTAAGGCTGGGAGACAATGGTAACAGACTTATAACAATTATTGTCTGACAAAGTAAAACATAATTACAGTTGCATTTTAGCTTTCTGGCATCATGTATCTCTCCATTCCATTACTCTGTGATTGATGCCACAGTTTATTTGTCCTTAATAGAGTGCATCATGTTTTCCCTGTGGAAATCTTTGCTGTTATATATTCAGTCTCTGAGTGAAGTGGAGGTGAGAACTGACAAGGAATGGCTATTCATTTCTATGCAAAGCCAAAAAAAGAATTAAGTTATTATGCTTCCTTTCCTTCAAATGTCAACACTTACTGTAGTTTTAAAGCACCTGTTATCCTTCACTAATAACTGGTTTCCTTTTAAACTGACATTCTAATATCCAACTTAAATTTCACAGAATTACTGCAAAATGCGATGTGATATGAGAACTCTGGTTCCAAATTAGTCTGTCTGCTTCATCTTTGTCGTTTTTCACATTTGGGAGAAATTACAGGCAAACAAGACTGATTGAAATAGGCCACCCTTTTTGTTTCTATACCAAGCAGCCTGATGGAGATTTGGCTTGTTACACAGCAGACAGAGCCTGGCAGATTCGGGGCGGCAGGTGGTGGGTGCATGAAACACCTGGATTGTAGGCGTTCCGGGGCCTCTACCAAGTACTGGAATTAGAGTCCCATCGTCTTAGTCTCCTCCTTTCTGTGCTGTCCCAACTCTGCTCTATGGACTCCCATGGTAACATAGAATCATAGTCTCCCATCTCAGAGATTTTAATTTGAAATATCCATATGAAGCCAGATTTGAGGATCCACTGGACTATGTCATCTTTAAAGTCTGCCTGGCTTTAAATCATGTCCCTCAGGAC
>CM053514.1:23839809-23860020 GCA_028627145.1 Eidolon dupreanum | reverse complement strand
AAATCATGTCCCTCAGGACGCCCCCCCCCCCGCCCCCGCCAAAGATCAGTTCAGTCTAAGCACCTTTTGTAGACTTGGGAAGACTTGGTTCTGTCTTGCAGCCAGGGCTGTAAGACAGAAGGCAGTAAAACTCAGTGGCGATCACAGAGGCTTTCGAGTTGACCATGGCTGGGAAACCTGGGGCCTCTGTGAACCTGTTTCCCTTCTGTAAAATGGAGAAAAGAGTGGTGCCTTCCTCACAAGTTCTGAGAGGACCCAGGAGATATTGTAGAACAGTAAAAGGCACAGATAAACTGGTTAGTAAGAAACAGCTGTCACTCTGCTCCTGGGATCAGCTTTCAGAGTAGGAGAATACAATCCTATAGACTAGCTGCCTCCTTTCATCGCTGTCCCTGCTGGTGAGTCCATTTTCCAAAAATGCCCCGTTATTGCAAGGATCTTATAATTCAAGGCCCCTAGTTTCCCAGGATTATAGCCTTATGTAGCTGAAAGGAACCTGGAAGTAATCTATTCTAATTTCTCTTTTTCAGATGCTCTTAAGCCCCAGAGGCCAAAGCTTTGTGTGCAGCCTACCTTTATCTCCAGTCTCAGGGAGGGACCCTTCTAGCCAGTTGTCCAAAGCGGAAGCCTGAGGTCATTCTTTCACCACTCCTCTTCTCAACTGACAGTGATCATCACATCCCAAACAGACACAACACTCTTTCTCCCCCTACTTTCTTTCTCCCTAAAATCTGCATACCAACCAGACTCAGTCACTTACATATCACCTGTGGGCCCTGTTCCCTCTTGACAGGGAGTTTGTGAATTTTCTCCTTCCTCTACTTTTTTGCCTTCTACTCCTCTCTATTGTTCTTCATCTGGCTGTTAAACTACATGTCTTTCAGTGCTCATCTAAATGTCATATCCTCCAGAAAGCCTTCTCTGATACCTTTTTGCATCTACGACTGAGTTAGTCCTGCGCCCTGTCCTTGACCTTATCAAACACCATTTAGCACAAAGCACTGTATTTGCCTCCTCACCTGTCTTCCTCTTATAATATAGTATAAGCTTTTGAGGACAGGCTGGATATTTTTCATCATTGAGTCAGTATCTAGCATAGATCCTGCCACTAGAATAGTCCTTAAGTCAAGGATTATAGAATGAATGAATGAGTGAACGAGTGTATACATTAATAGGGCAGATCTGAGGTGCTGGTCACTGATATCCTTCCCACACATCTAGAATTCCTTTGTATAAATTTCCTTGAAAGCTTCTGATCCTGAGTTTGGGATGCCCCAGTCAACTGGCCACTAACATTGACTCCTAAGATTTTCTAGTTTTTATGTTGTTTATGGAGAGTTAGACATAGCTTGAGCCTTATAGGTTTGATATTTTACTATTGAGGCTTATATTGTAAATAAAAGAAATCTAAAAAAAAAGGAAACAAAATGCTCTTTTAATGCTGGTCTGAGTAGCTAGTTTTGCCATGACTGAAAACTAGTGCGAATTGGGACCACCCAGGTTGATTGTCTCCACGGAACCCAGAAAACTGTGTACGTGTATAAAATTACCACTCTCTGCTCCTTTGGATGTCAACTGCTTACTTGGTTGTGGTATTATGGATGAAATCTGATTTTAAAGTAAATATAGTGGCCACCATTTAAGACACAGACCCAATTTCATGAAAAATTGCCTTTAATGCAGTGAGGTGTTCTTAACGGGGCCACCCTGAAGTTTTGTCCTGTCCTTGGCCTTCTGCCGAACTGCTGCAGGGTATGATGGACAGAGGTTTCCTGGCCTGTCCTCACTTGTTCCTCTAATAACCACAAAGCTGTCTGAGGAAAAATGACTGATAATTCTCAGTTAGTAATTTTTCTTTCTTTGATTATCCTCTCTAGGTCTCAGCTGTGATTACTCTTCACAATTAGAAATATCATTGGCTGAGGAAAACATCTTTAGCATATTTTTAATTACTAGTACTGTGAAATCACTCCTTATTGAGTCATTAAAACATATTAGGATTCTGTAGTATTTACATGGAAAAAATTAAGAGTTTCATGATTAGGACACTTGGTGTAGCTGTCTTGGATGAAGTAACATTGTTTAGTTTAAGGTGCTATTTGGTAACAGATAGGGACTGCCTTTATTTCCAATAAGCCCCAGTTACCTAATTTTGCATTTTTCATGGTAAACTTTGAGTGTGTTCATAGCTTTCCTAAGCTTATGTTACACCCAGATGGACATTTGCCTTATTAACATATGTCATTATACTGCCTGTTTCTTGAAGGATTAGAAAAGGTGGAAGGCAGGGAATGAGTTGTAGAGATGCTTTGTATTATGGGAGTGAAATTTCAGAGCTGGAGTTCAGGTGAACTTTATTTGTACAATATATGGTTATGGATGTTAACCTGTGATTTACCCTTTAGTATGTTTCTTGAATGATTAAAGTTAAAATAAATTTAAAAAAAAAAACAGACTCTGTGCCTTTCTGCATAGGTCATACATGACAGAAAATTATAGATAATATGTCCTAAGTTTATTCAAAAGGAAAAGATTAGGCAGATCTTTTTCTGTTCGCTCTCTATAAGCTGCATTAGAACTTCTCAGTTTCATTACCACTGGCATTCTGTTGTCAATTAAATTTTTGTTGAAAGAATAAGGGAAGGTTAAAGATGTTTTATTTTTTGATCCTCGAACATAGAAATGGTTTTGTTATGAGCGTGGAGTCACTGGAAGTTTAGGTGACTCCTAACGGTGGTTTCGTAAAGGGATTTTCTGAATGGGGTCCAGTTGGTGGAAATCGGCCTGAATACTGTGTCATTCTAAGATTCTATAGGAGCAGAATAACATTTACCAAAAGCAGATGTTCATTCATTCATTCAACACATTTTTTTTTAGCATCTTCTGTGTGTCAGGCCCTGATCTAGATGTGAGGCTATAGTGGTGAACAGAATGAACACATATCTGCTCTCAGTAAAGCCGATAGTCCAGCCATAGCTTGACTATTATAACACACAAACTATTCCATATTGGCTAAGATGAATTTTGTTTGCCTTAGTTTTTCATTTGTATTTCAGGAGCTGCTACAGTAATTCCCTTTTCTTTCATTCCTCCCCTTTGTCTTCCATTCTTCTTTTAACTTTATGATGTGAATGTTGATACAGACCTTCACTCTGCAAGTCCCTTTTCTCAGTTCTGTCTTCACCTTCCTTGTATGCATAAACTTTGAAACTTGCTCCAGTAGTTTAAATGTTCAAATTGGAAAAGAACATGAACTGTGATATCTTCCCTGATAGACATTAAACTGCCATTTCAGAATTTTGGGTTACCTTAGAGTGCCTGAAACTCTCTAGTACTCTCATTAGCCCTTATCGACCCCCATCATGGCAGTTTTCCCTTTAGAGACAGATAGACTTCAAAAATATGCCTTTTAAGCCTGAGGCAAATAACAACAGAAATGTTGAGTTCAGAACTATGCACAAAGATGCATTTTGCTTATTATCAGGGTGTCGTTTACAGTCTGGGAGTTAAGTGAAAATTTGCATGAACTTTTTCTTCTTTAGATGCTAAGACATAAATTATGCTTCACTGCTTTGCAATGTACTCTGCATTCCTGAAGGAGGTAATGTGCCAGTTTAGGTGCCAAACTTGCCCTTAGGGAGGAGGGTGTGTCTGATAACTGGATAATTGGCTTTTGACAAGCTTTAAGGCAGCTTCACTTCTGTAAACTCACAAAGCTTTCTTGTGAGGTAGCTGCATACCAAATAGTATGTTATCATGTGTCAGACTTGGGGCAAATGCCTTGTCTTAAGAAGTAACTGTGTTATGAAAAAGAAAAAAAGACCTTAATGTTTCAAAACCCGAGTCCTGCCGTTAACCTTCTTTAACCTGTATTCTGACTTGTCACTGTCCTGTGAAAATACAAACTGGCATAGGATCTGACTATGAGGCTCACACACAAGATGTGTTTTTAAAATAGAATCTGGAAAAGGAAGTTCTTCTAAATGATTTTTTTATTTTATATTTTTTTACGCATTAATTTTCTCTTTTGAGTTAATATGTATAATAGAAGCCTATGAAAGTCAGAATTAAGTAACGAGACTTACATCAATATTGTTCACATGACTTAATAGATTTTAGCCTAGCTTATTTTAAACTATGATAAACTTAGATTTACTGAAACAAATAGTGTATTTTACAGTTACAGATTTTTATAACTAATTTTGCATTTTAGTCAGAGCCCAATAATACCTTGTTTGCATAATTTCAAACATGGGGCATGAATATTACAAACACACACTCACTGAGAACTGATAGTATGTTTCCCAGAAGGGACAGGGATGTCTCAAAAGCAGATAAAAATTTTAAAACATTTATATCCCAGTTAGAAATATTTTGCCTTGATGGTTTCTTCCAAAACCAGTAAGAGAAAGAAACTTTTATGCCATGTGACAGAGGCAGGAAAAATATTCAACCAGCAGAGAAAGCACTGGGTTAGTAATTATTAAATGGAGCAATTACAGTGTTTTTTTTTCATCCTTTATACACATGGTTATATCTATTTAGGGCTTTGGCCTGGTCTTCACAGCCAGGCATTTACCATTTTAAGTTTCCGCCAGGAAAAGCATACATTTAGTTCTGTTATTAACTCTTGTTACTGCCGTCTACTTTTTAAAGGCTGATATGCAGCAGAAGAAGGAACCTGTTCAGGATGACTCCGACCTGGATCGCAAGCGCCGGGAGACAGAGGCCCTGCTGCAGAGCATCGGCATATCACCGGAGCCCCCTCTAGGTACTTAAAAGGGCTTTGTGTTATTTATTATTTCCTTAAATTCAACTTACATGGGATATACCATGTCCAACATTTACTATTCTTTGACTTTTTTTTTTTTTTTTTTCATTTCTAAAGAAATTCTGTGGCTTATGGTTCAGATTATGTATTTTTGGAATTGAAGGGCTGGAAGGAGAAGGGACAACAGGTTGTATGTAGAGTTGTTAGCAATTGGTTGCTTATTGATTATATGGTCAACTGTCTCCACTGTGTTACTATTAGATTATTTTATACTTGCTAAACGGGTTGCCACATGGTAAATACAAGAAATTCTGCAATTTTTTTCTTCAGTTATTCTTTATTTCCATTGCTGAATTCCAACCACTCTGCCAACCTAAATACTGTGAATCTGGTTATGAATTTCATAACCACCACAGGCATAGAGTTATTCCATGCTGAAAATAGAATGTTCAGTGGGAAAGTTGAAGGAAAACCTAAAATGCTGACAGATTAGCAGCTAACTAACAAGTTTAAGTTTATTCGATTCTATTGTATATCTTGGTTTCATTGTTAATTGGCATTTTCACTGCAATACCCCTCTTCCAACTCATTCATTCCTAGTTAATTGTCCATGATCTCATTTTATTACTAGGATTTAGATATTGAACTATTTGTTTTATTTGTGTTGATGGTACTTGTACATATCGTGTTTTTTTTTTCTGTCATTTAACTATATATCTCTCATGTGAAGTTATTTTTTTTTTCTTTATCTGTTTGCTTTCCTGACATTTCAGAGTAGTCCTAGGGTGTGTATAAAATTACACGATATGCAATATAGTTAAAAAACTTTAAAAACAATACATATAAATAAAGACAATATTAGTTCCTTTAAAAATGGTTTGTTTTCTTTTAATTCTACCATTAATTTTATATTAAAATAAGTTCTCATTTATTTCTATAATTACTTAAACTAAGAACAAAAATTATCCTATGTACAAAAAAATGACAGGTATTTACATTAATGTAAATAAGAAAAAGAACAATATATAATGAGCCTGCAAATTATTAAGTGTTGTTGGATATAATTTAATATGTACACACAAAATTAAAACACCAGGAAAAAGCATTTTATACTCAACTTTAATTTGTAGTAGATAAAATCATATGTCTAACAATAATATAATAAGCCCCAATTAGATGTCAATAATCTTGTTTAGCTTCTTTATGGTATGGAAGATGTAAGCTATGGAATACTATGGACCTTCTGTAAGCTATGGAATACTATGGACCTTCTTCAAGGAGGTTGACAAACTTTTTAGTACTTAGTTGATGTGTGATATCAATTAGACACATTGTAATCAGTTGTATTTTTGCCTCAAAGTAGTCTTGGAAATTCTGTTATAATGTGGACACTGGTTAAACATGTTAGTAGTATGTCCTGTTCTCCCCTACCCAACATAAAACCAGCAATTCAACTTTAAGAACAAAACAGTTTACTATCCCTAAGCCGTGCCCATTTTTGAACTATCCCTGAATCCCTATCAACAGGCTCTGGCAAGGGTGGACTCCATTTTCAATTGTCATTCATCTCTCTGACTTACCCTCTGACTTATTGCAGAAGATAATCAATGAATTAATTGTGGGACCACATGAGAATTCCTAGTTTCTTGATGGATCTGCCACTTGTGGTATAGGATTTGGATAAAATAGTTAAATCCTTTACCCTATTAAGTAAATAAAAGGAAATTGCACATGATTGAAACCAAATGGGAATCTACACTCATGAATTGAAGTTTCTTTCTGCCCATATGACTTCGTTGGCATGTGTGATATTGAGAGCCCGTTGAATTCGTCTGGCCTGGAGCCATCTTGGCTCTTTGGTGCAGCTTCTATCTGAAGGACATTTGGTTTGTATATGAAGGGTAGAGAAAAAAAAATACACTTGAATTTTCTTTAGCTTGCTTTTATTATTCTTACTCTCAGATTTTCAGCCTGCACTGACCTCAGTCTTTGACCTTGCTTCTCCTGTCTTCAGAATGGCAGTTTACTTATGTGAACACGGCACTGCCTTCCAGAGCTGCCAGAGGCAAAGGAACACAAGTCCCAACACAGTAAACAGTACAATGGATGAAACTAATAATTAAATGTAAAAATAAAGCATCCTGGCATTTTTCTTTGTTTTGAAAGAGATTTTTAAATTACCAGGTTCAACATTTACCCTTTCTCTATCTGTCACTTAGTTTCTCAATAACAAATACAGTTTATGATTCACAGATGATAAATTTCCCTCTAAATGCAGACATACGACACTCTTCTGACTCTTCTTGACTATTTAAATTATGAATCACTTCATAATCTATTTTAAAATTTTATAGACACTCCATTTTATTTTTTAATAGGTCACATCTATGCTAACAAAATAAAGTGGAGAATTAAAATTATTTGGAAAGTTCATACTAGAGAGATCTTTGATTTAAAGTATCTAGATAATTATTTTAATTCTCCATTTTACTTTGTTAAGGTGGACATGGCCTTAGAATCCCTAAGTTCTGTCTAAATTCATTTCAAATTTTAATTTCCAAAATATAAAAAATTCACTCGACTTTCTTCCTTTTCTTTCCTTTTTTTTTCCCTTATCCCATCTTGATTTTTCCTGGCCATACTACCACTTTTTAATTTGGGCCCATTTGTTTTGATTTGTCTGACACTGCTCTTCTTCAGTGCAGTCGCTGCATTTTTTAACATGGGATACCTGTTATTTTCATTATTTAGTCCCAACCCCTATGTCTCCCTCCTCGAAATCAGCGAGCACTCCCAGTGAAGCTGGAAGCCAAGACTCAGGCGACCTGGGACCATTAACAAGGTAAGAATTGTCTCTTTACAATGGTCATTGTAGGATGTCAATTAAAAAAAAAAAAAAAGCCTAAAAATATCATACCACTTCGTTGTGCACTGTTAAATCTTTGTGAATAGAACACTGAAATGTTCTAACCCTAAATTTAATTTTTTAAGCAACTTCTTTGTTTGTTCAATACAGTGAACTAATTTGTCCCTCAAGTATTTTTATTATTATTACTAATTGTGGTCCTCAGGGTTGACTGCTCCATTTTGTGAGTCAGTTGTCAAGTTTTTATTACATTGTGTCTACTCAAAGATTATGTAACTTCTGAAAGTGGATACAGATATTCTCTAATTAATATGCATGGAGTCATGGTAACTCAATTCATTCGCCTTCACCAGGATTCCCTCGTGCAGGTGCTTGGGGGTGGTATAAATGAGTGGGGTGTGGCATCCTGTGACAACTGAATTATAAAGCACCCTATTTATAAAGGCCAGATGGTCTCCTCACAGCTCAAGCTGGTTGAGCTCATGTGGGAATATGAACCCAGTTTTTCCACATCTCTCAATTTTTCACGAGAAGCTAAAAATTCAAGAATTTATGTAACAAGCTCCTAAATGTTAAATGTTAATGACTTTGTCAAAAGTAGTTGTGGGCCGGATTTGGGCTGTAGGTTGGCAATTTGTAACCTCTGTCTTTGACTCTTAATTAAAAAAAAATCATAAAATACTTTAATGAACCTCAAATAAGAGAAAAAATAATCATCCACAGTACTACAACTCCTAACAAATCAGCTTTTGCCTTGTCAATCCTTCTCTACCTGTGTATATTTCTTGCTACCACATGTGTTACTGGGGGAGAGGTATATAATTTTGCATTTTTCTTTTTTCACTTAACACATTATCATAAGCATTATCTTCTCAAAGTGCGATCGCTTCCCCGTAAGCTGAGGCAATTTTGGTAGAGAAAAATATGGAAATGAGAATAGTTTAGTATTAGCTTGAACTATTAGGTTCTTTTTTTTTTGCTTTCTGAAATCAGTATGTAAGACTGGCATTATATCACCCGTATCTGCCTGTTGGTTTGTTTCAGACTTGAGCATGTATTTTGTTTTGATTGGTCTTTTCAAACCAGTGGACATTGCTTCCAGTTTGAGAAGAATGCAAGTAGAGGTTTTTATGGGTACCAGGCTGGTTTATTATAGCAAATCGCCTTTGTGATTTGAGGCAGCACACGTCTTCTCTCATTTTTTGCTTTGAACACTTCAAAGGTCTTTGAGGGGAAAAAAAAGTAATAATAACACAGTTATGTAAGATCTCACATTTATATAAGAGCTGGCACAATATAATTAAGTTCTAGAAGGTCCATTGGTCTATCATTAAGTTAATACATTTGCCTCTTTCTGTATAATGATGGTGTTATGTCATTAAGGGTTAGCTTCAAGGATACAGTTGGCAGCGTTAAACTCGGTTACTGTGCTCACAGTTGATGAGCCCTTTTGGAAACTCTCTAGGGAAAGCTGACTTATGCTGTTAGCACTGCGGGTACAGCAGCAATTGTTCCTTCTCAGAGAACATCGCTCTTCATTTCTTCCTTCTTCTTACATGATTTTTCTTTTTTTAACTTAAGAAATCACTTTGGAAGAAATGTTGTCCACTCCTGTCCCCCACAAACTCTATCTAGCTTCAATTCTTTATAGGAATGTTCTGGCAAGAAGAGACAACTAGAAGTCAATGGGTAGACCCCTTGCTAAGTGTAAGTTTCATAGAATTGAAAGAAAACTGGCACTGAGGAAATGATGATTTTCAGAAAAACTGAGCACAAAGTTTGCTTAAGGAGAAGGTATTGGGAATAGCTTAGTGGATGTTGCCCTTGTTTTGAACTTAGGAAAATTCCATGCAAATTTATGTTTTTGCTTCTGTAAAATAGATATGGGAGTTAAATTTCAGAAGAGAATTATATTTGTTTTTAAAATTCTACTTGGAATGTCTTTTTCTGTGGAAGAAATATCCCTGAAACAATTACGATTAATTTTAACACTTCATAAAACATGAGACTGGGAAAAGAGCTTGGTAATTCCTAAGAATATAACTCTATCTCATAAATTTGCCTATTTGTGTGGAATTTGGACTCTGAAAAATGGAAAATCTTTCAGAAGATAACATAGGAATAAAATTAACATTTCTGGTCTTAACTAAGGGTGCACATAAATTCTGTCATTCATTTGCCAAAATTTCAAACCAAAACTAAAATTTTCTTTACAGAGTCAAATCGCAAACATTTCTTATATAACTCCCTATAAGTGGTTAATTTGCAAATTGGCATGCTTAATGTACCTTATTATAAAGAAAAGGTTAAAATCATGCTTTCAAAAAATCAAGTATAACAAAATTCCTTTTATTGATTTTTAAAACAGTTAATTTTTTAAAATGAGTGAATAGAGAGCTGAAATATATAATAAATTTTCAATTATAGTAGTGTAGTTTAATTTTTTCAAACTTAGAGTATCACAACTTATTTTGCAATTTCTGCTTCTTTTGTTATGGCCCTCTTTACAATTTACGTTTGTAGTATTTTACTTTTAATCACTTTTGGTAAAACTAATTAGTCATTGCACAGCTAATCATATTGGGCAAATAACAAACTCAATATTATTAATAAAACATTTGAAAGAGTAGTGTTACTTAGAAACATAGATATAGAAAATCCTAAATATACTATATACAACTGGAATCCAACACAACATTAAGAGGATACTATGCCGTGATTAATTTAGGATTGATTTAAAAACTCAAAGATATTTTAGTATAGGAAAATGTGTTACCATAATTCAGCATATGAAAAGGTCAAAGAAGGAAAACAACCATTGTAACATATACTTAAACGGTACTTGAGAAATTTAAACATCTATTACCATACTTTAAAACTTAGTAAACTAAGAATAGAAATATTTTCTCTGTATGATAAAGAATAGTAACCTCAAACCAATAGCCTACATCTTTTATACACAGGGGTAAAGCATTTACTACTTCATAGCCCTTAAAAAAGAAAAGAAGAATGACTTACATTTAATTGAATATATGTCTTCTTTCTCAGGAAATGACAAGTTCTTTTGGGGCCGGGAGTAAGTGATATTTGAGATTGTACCCTTATAGTAGATATTTGATAAATGTTTGTTGAACGAATCAAGTATTATCCATATATATGCACATATATGTAGGATATACATATATCACCATCTGTATGATACATGATACCATACTATGCAAACTGTCAAACATGTTTTTCTAATCAAGTATCTCTATTTTTCCATTTTAATATATTTTCACCTTATTTAATATCTATGCTATCTTCAGATTTTCCCAATTATAACGTAATTCCATTTGTATTTAAAATTGATGCCTGTCCTCCCAGCAATTAGCACCTATTAACCAAAACCTTTATATCTATGGATTTTCTCTAGCGGGGTGAAGTCCCACTCAAGGAGACCTAAATGCAGTAGATGAAGAAATGTCTTTTGAAACACTGAACAGGGGAACAGAAGTACAAAGGAAAAAGGATTAGAGGTCACTTAGGCTTCCAGCTTCACGTGTACTCCAGATTAGAGTTTAGGACGAAGATACAAATGTCTGCAGATCTTCTGCTGCTCAGTTTGAACACTAGGCCCCCGTATAGTTAAACTTCCCATTGACAGACTACTTTGGTCAAATTCAGACATTTGATAAACTCTGCCATTCCCTGATCTACTGCCTAGTGAACTCTCAGATAAGAAAATTAGAATAATTCGTTCACGGTCAAAATGTGCTTGCAGCACCTGGTTACCACTCTCTTTTCTCCGTGATTCCAGTGGAGAAAATTGTGGTACGTGGCCACATGGGCTTAATGCTCAACAGAAAATCCTTGGGACTTTCATCTTTATCCACAGCCAGAGTCCATAGGATCTTCTGGGACTACAACAGCTTCGAAGGACTTTTGACCCTTTTTTGGTGGCTTCACTGTCTTCTTTGGTGCTCTAATGAATCGGGGGCCAAAGGGAATACAATAAAGAGGTTTTAGTAAAGGTGAAAAAGTACAATAAAAGAATGTGACACCTTGGAGGAAATTTAATAAGATTATTAAAATTTTGTATGTACAAAATTCTTTATCATTATGTAAAGAGGAGTTGACAGGATGCTACCAGCTAATTGGGCTTCAAGGAGACCAATATCACTGATTCAAGGCTAGTTAAAAGTCAGTCTCTTTGAAAATTAAAATAAACATACACCATATGGTTTTTTCTTTATGTAACACATTAACTGATTAAACATTTTTGATATTCCTCTGTCTTCTGGAGAGTGTGCTGTGTATACCCATACAGTTATAGTAGCACAGTAAGCATCTGTTTTAGCAAGACATGGCTGAGCTTTCTTCCGGAGAAACTGCTTGACAGCAGTTCTGTGTTGGGAAGTCTTACCTTTCTTTTTTGAATCCAGCTCCAATGGACTTCCTGTATGGTTTATTGTAGTCCATTCTGTTTTTAAGGCTTTGATGTTAGGCAACAGGGAAGATTCTCACACAGTAAATTAAGAAAAAGGCTTTTAAAAAATAGCCTGATATTAATATGCATTGCACTGTTCTAATTTTATTCCTAACATCAGAAAATCTTTATTATCATCATTGCCAGTCCTAAGGAAGGAAATAATTGAGACTGGGAAGTAAAACATTAACTCATTATTTAAATGCCATCCTTGATTAATTGATATCATGTTAATGATTGGGACAGATTGAGTGATATGATGGATTTTAAACTGTCCTAATTATTCAGTATATTACTTTTGGAAATGGCACTCAGAAAAATAGATATTTGAGTATGACATTACTAGAGATTATCTGTTTGGCACTGTGGTCACATTGGCTCAAAGTGTTTTCTTTATTTAATTAGTGACTAGTGCTTTGTTTGACAGAGAAACTTTGGGACTTGGGAGCTCAGTATTCTGTCCTCAAGCTGTTGCTCCACCTTAGAGAGAGAGAAAAAAAATATAATATGAAAAGTTGGGTTCTAATGCACATGTTTCAGAGGTGATCTAAAGTTGCTAAGTTCATTTGGTAGAGAAGCTAGCTGGACTTCTTTTTTTTCCTCTCAGCACAAACTAGCATCATGGCCAGAATTTTTAAGATAGGCTATCCTTCAATGTGGAAGTGAGTCGGAAAATTTTACTGGGACTGTGTGGTGACATCATGCCATATGACATTGGATCCCTTGGTAAAGATGAAGGGAATCAGGCAGATATGCTTGGATTTATTCTTTCATTTTTTTATAGGAAGTAAAAACTACTTCTTTGGGACTCAACTTGCCCTAACACTTTATACCTACCTGCAGAAAGGGCAAATCAAGACTGTGCATTCATTCATCTAGTTACTCAATAAGTAGTTGAGAATTTATTGTGTGCAAGATACCCAACAAATGTTAAATGTTAAACCTGCCTGGAATATGCAAATAGAGATTCTTACTTCTAAAGAGCCTGCTTTCTGTTAATTAATGCATATTAGGTACTTGATAAATGTCTATTGATTTGCTTGTGTGTGTGTGCACACACACTTACGTGCATGCACAGCTTGCAAAAACCTGAGTGGGATGGGTGTAAAATGAATGTAGGCATGAAGACACAGGCCAAAGCAAGGAAATTCAAGATTTCTGGGCATGTTACTTGAAGGTGGACTTTTCTCGAGGAGAACTATGGGCAGTTGTTATAGGACTGAGGTACAAGGCGAGGATTTTCTTATAGAAACAAGGCAGAAATCCATTTATTGGGCTCAGGGTGAGCTGTGAGTGGGACTAGCACTGTGTTTGGCTTGATGCTGAGGCCCTTGGGCTTTGTAACAGTACTCATTACCTCCTACAGACCATCTTCAGACTTGGTCTTAAACCCTGATACAGGGCTACTATTGAGGTCAAGTAGATTATAGATTGGCAGAGAGAACTGTGGAATAAGAAGCCCAGATATTTCTCTCTTCTTGTCTCATAGAAAGGCAAGTTATTTCTGAATGAGGTTATTGAGTACAAATATATTTAGAGAGCAAGCCATTTGAGGTAGGGCTTAAAGAATGCACATGCTTTGGATAAGCAGAAATAGGAAAAAGGGCTTCCAGATGATGGGGCAGGCATAAACAAAAAAAGGTGGGGGAGTCTGGGTTGTAGAATACATTTACTGAGCAATAATAAACTGAAACTGGGAGATAAGTATCACCTTTGAGATAGTTGAGATCCCTGGCTCCTTTACCTGGTGGTTATTTATTGGATTTAATTAGGAGTTTGTTAAAAACACAGGTACCTGGGCCACAGGTCTGAAGTGAAGTCTGGGACACTGTAATTTTATAATGCTTTCGATATCTGAGGACTGGTTTGGGGAACCACTGGTTTGAAGAAAAGGACTGAAATGAGGGTTGTGGGAATGGAAAAGGAAACAAAAGAGCGATGAGACAAGGAAAGGTGAAATGGCTTTGGTGTGCAATGGATATGTCTGAAAGTCATGTGAAAAGGTGGGAGTTGGAGCTCAATGGTTATCAGGACTTTGGGGTTATTTGTGCAGAAGATCTTTGCGTGTGATGGGATCATCAAAGGTTAGAGTACAGAAGTGAAGGAGAAGTAACACTGATTGAGAAATACCTGTCTTTGTGGATATGAAAGAATAAGGGTCCTGTTAAAATTGTTCTTGGGATTTGATGATTTTGAGGTCTCCCCAGGACCACCACCACCATCATCATCATCATCATCATCATCATCATCACCACCACTACCACTGCCATCACCATTATTTTTGTTATTACTATTATTGCTTGCAATGTTTTATTTCTATAGGCTGAGTTCCTGGAAGTAAAACCAGTCCAGGAGTAATTCTATGTTTATGATTCTTGCTACATATTGGCATATTGCTTTCCAGAACTACTAATTTTAAATGCCACCAGCAGTGTATGAGTGCCTCAACCATATTGAGTATTAGCATTAAAAAAATGACAGAACACTGCCTTCCTAATATTTATCAGATATCACTTCCTCATAACCAAAGCCCACAAGAAGTAAGAACAAAGACATTCTTTAGAGAAGAATTTTAAGGCTTTATATTCTCAGGTCTAATAAAGATGGAAAGAAGAATGGAAACCACCAACCTGGCTTTTTTGGTAATAGCTGAGTAGGAATAAATTAACCACTCATCAGAGAGTAAAGTACATGCAACCCGACATCATGTCTTTTACTTCTGAATTATGTTTTCAACAGATGGCCAGGGATTTTGTTTTGTTTTGTTTTTGTTTTTTGAATTTTTACTTTACTCTATCTAATAAACTGAAACTGGGCAAATAAAATTGGACCAATGATAGTGATGAATTGGTGGACGGTTTAAAATACAAAGTTCTGTTAGTTTCTTAGTAGGCTGCTGCTAATTTGAAGAATTTTGATGTTCTGTCTATTCTTAAAAGGAATATTAAAAACAAATTGTCCCCCAAATTGTACACTGTGACATGGTAGGCCTTTTTAGATGAGATGCCGGAGTCTACATTGTCTGGCATATTTAGGGTCAAATAAGTGAATGATTATTTTCCATGATGTGGGAAACTTCTGTAACCTGGTATTTGGAAACAAAGTTGGGAAATGTGACATTAATTGATATGTATAATCCAGTTTTGGCCCATAGAACCATGATGATGTTCCTTAGTCTAGAGCAGGAAAGGAATTATTGGGCCATTCAGGATCTGTGCCAACAGCAGGGTCCCTGTGACAGATCAGAGATCCTCCCTTGGACCCTCAGAGAGTTAACCTAAGAAATAACCTAAAACTGGTCAATGCAGACAAATGCAACTCTTAAACATAACAAACAAATAAAACTGGGATGGTTTCCCATGCAGGGACACTGGACAAAATCAACTGACCTTTAAGGAAGATTACATCAGTCACAAGGGGTTCGGCTGGCCATCAGAGAAATTCAGGAAAGCAGAGACTGGCAGCAGTGAGGGCATATGTCTGGCCTTGCTGAATGATGTAGATGCAGTCGGGGATAGGGAAGGAGGAGCTGTAGGAGCTAAACATTCAACTCTCCTTGTTCTGATTCCAAAGGTACTGCTGCTCATCTGGCTTCCCAGGAAGCTGGCCTTCAAGGAGAGAAGACTTTGTGAGGCTTGTATAATTGCTGTGCTGGCAGTTATTGTTCTCATGATGAATTGGTAAATTGGCATGTAAAATATAACAGTCTTTTTAGATCTAGTAAACTAAATCAGCCACCTAAGACCAATAAACTAGGCACTGATGAAAGTGAGTTGGTTATGTTCAGATCATACCCCATCCTTCAAAAACCAAGTTTAATGAAATCTCTGGTCTTTTCAGAGGGAGAGTATCTTCCTGCTCAGGCTTCCAAAGATTAATGAAAGTAAAGTCCAACACCAGGCTGGCTGGCGCAGGGTAAACACTAACTGAAAAGAAATCATAGCTATCATTATTAATAATTTTCTGATGGCATTTATTGTTTTTTCAGCTAATCTTGATTGAAACTTTAAACTGTACCAGGCCCTACACAAGTAATAAGAACTACTTTTTTCCTTGTATATGTTTTTAGTATATTATTAGGTATAAATATTCATACCTCATTCCTTTGCTAAAATGTAAGATTTTTAAGTACAAGTCCCATGTCCCACAGCACACCTGTGGTGCCACTTATATGATATGTTTTACTTTCTGCCTTTTTCTGCTAAACTATTTATGCTTTATTTTTCCGTAAGTGTGGTAGTTTCCTTGAGCAGTCTTTTAATTACGTTTCATAGTATTTTTACACGTTAGGCTCCTTAATCGATATTTATTGAATGAGTAAATGAAGATTGTTATGAAAAATATTCTCTCCCTGTGTGCATTGATTCATCTGTTTCAGAAATGATTGAAAACTAGAACTAATATACTATAGTAAGCAGGGTGATTTCTATATGAAAATATTTTGTGATAGTATATTATATCCATATATATTTACTTAAAACTTCATTCATTCTTTCATTTTAAAAATAAACTACCTAGTAAGGTTTCAGACTGCCCAAGAAGCTGTAGGAAAACCATGATTTTATTTTCAGTGTTACAATAACTTGATAAGATGGTTGGAAATAAGACCTATGTCAATTGGTTAAATAAAAGTATACCAGTTGGAGAAGAGAAAGCTGAAAGGGAGTTTAATAATCATCCAGTGTTTTAAAAGATCAGGCAGAAAGGACCTGTAAGGGACTCTAGGCCTGTATCCTTGTTTTACTGAGGACGGAAGACTTTCCTGATGACACAGTGTGTAGCAGAGCTGGGAACACTGACCTCACTCTAGGCCTGGGCGCGGCCCTCTCCAAGGTGCTGCTATCTCCGGAGAAGTCTTTCCACCGGTTTTCACAGAAGGAATTTAGCAAAAGTTTAACCCGCCTCCCTAGGCTACCTTTGGAAACACCAGCAACCTTTGCCCATTTATTGTATTGGCTTTAAGTTCATTTTTAAAGAAAAAGTGCCTTCTATGCAAGTCTGACCACCCCACAGATAATAACGGGAAAAATGAAAAGAAAACTAGCACGTGAGATAGCATCCTTGGCTTGACTCCTTACCCCACTGGTCATTACTGACAATAACGATGATTTCTGTTACTGAATAATATATGTGTGATGGGGGCGTGGCAGAAGTGCGGTAGGTCAGCTGCGTAGACCACCTTTGTTGTTTGGGCTGAATAAATGCAAATGTCAGACTGCTAATTCGCAGACCTCTTAAGGGAGTGATTCTGATGGAATCATCATTTTTACTTCTGAAGGGTTACAATGAGTTCAGGTGAGCTGTCAGATATTTAAGGGAACAGCCGGACCTCCTGGGGTCTGCCACATTCTTCACCTGCCTGGAAGAAGTGGAAAAGGTCAATAAAGGTTGTTCCATCAGAAACCTCAAGGCAAATTGAGGGCAAAGTATTTGATTCCACCCCTTATGAGAGAATGCATCTCACAGTCAGCCAGAGCCAGAGGCTGCACTTCTGTCTATATAGTCAAAGAAATGCCTTAACGATAAAAGGTTTGATTCCCCAGAGATATGTGAATGGCAAACATGAATCACCATAACTTCCACCATCTGAAATGAGGGGAGAGGTGAGTGTCCAGAACCAGGAAGGGCTGCTTTTCTTGAGCAGAGAGTGAGTCCAGGGCAGTGGTTCTCACCCCTGGCTGCACATTAGAATCACCTGGAAAGTTTTCAAAAACACAGACACCTGTGTCCCACCCCACACTTTCTAAATTAGTTGGTCTGAAAGTGGTCTGGGCCTGAGGCCAGGCTTGAGTTAATCATGGGTTAAGATGCTGGTATATTTGAGGGTCAGTGATACTTTGTGTTTGCTGACTAATGAAAGCAATAGTCCAGCCTAGTCATTGCCTAAAGGGTCAGCTGTAAGCATTTTCTGGGAACTTGTTAGAATACAAATTCTCAGGCCCCGCTCTAGATATACTGAGTCAGAATTTCTGGGGTTGGAGACCAGCATTCTGTATTTTAGTAAGCCTTCCAGGTCATTCTGATCCATGTCAGAGTTTGTGAGCCACTTAAATTTAAGCCCAGACCTTGCTACTCAAAGTGTGGTCCACAGACTGGTGGCTTCTGTATCCCCTGGAACCCGTTAGAAGTGCCATAGACCTACTAAATCAGAATCTGCATTTTAATATTTCTAGGTATCTGGATGCACATTAGAATTTGAGAAGCTCTAAGAAACAGTGACCAGTTAGTATTCTCATTGGACTTTAGTGGTCGCCTTTTTAAAGTATTCAGGTAAGGGGACAAGAGCACAGCCAGAGCTAATAAGGGAAGCTGTGACACTGCATTCTTTTACCTCTGCAGGAAGAGCTTATGTGGCATCTGTCACATAGGTAAGGCATTGACTCAAAGAAACCTTGGTAGTAGATATAGTGGATGTGGTAGTAGTAGGGGCAGCTACTGTTTATCAGTTAGTTACTTTGTGCTTTATATGTATGTAATCCCTCTAGAAAACCAGAGAGAGACCATCCATCCATTCATCAACTGATTGAACTAATACTGTATTATATAAGCATGTATGCCAGGCACAGTTGTATGCACATATCTTTGTAATCTAGGGATATAACTGCTGTTATCATTATGAGGCTTGAGTCCAGATCAAACAATAAACAGTAATAAATGAACTGATATATAATGAATGTAAGTGCTATGGAGGTAGTAAAACAAGATAAGGTAAAAGGATAAGTGTGACAAAGAAGTGCTACTTGAGATAGGGTAGCATAAGGGGAAAACCTCTCTGAGCAGGTGACGTTTGAGACAAGGCATGGACTAAGCCAAGGCATGATGAGCCACACAGCTCCTCAGGGGAAGAACATTAAGGAGGACACAGGACACATGGAGGTTACAGTGAGGGAGGTGGACAATGGTTAGAGATAAGTTATGAAGATAACTACAGGCCAGGTCATAAACTGTCTTATAATCTATGGTAAATCCTAATGCACAAGGAAATGAAACAGGGCTTCTCATACTTTAAGGTGTCCACGAATTGCCTGGGACCTTATTAAACTAGTGTGATGTTAGTGAGTTTGGGGTGAGACCTGAATCTCTGCATTTGCAACAAGCTTCCAAGAGATGCTTATGCTCCTCCTGATCTGTGGGCCACACTTAGAGGAAGCAAAAGAATAGTGCGTTGAGAACTCATGCAACATGCTCAATGTCGCAAAGCTGGGAAGTTGCAGAGGCAAGATTTCAATCTCAGATGCCTGAGTCCAAAGTCCCTGCTATTCATCAGTCACCTGCTAGATAACCTCCTGCCTGATTCACCTTAACTGCCTATGTGCAGGAAATTGAAAAGGTCTGCCCAAGAAGGTCCTGTGTGCCCTCTGTTTACAGATCTATTTATCCCTTCTTATTTTGAAGGAGAAATAACAAGGGAAATTGAAAGCCTGGGTAACTATTGATAGTTTGTGCTATTTTTTTTTTTTTGGTCAAATAGTAAAAAGATATAAGATATCCCTGGCATTCTCTGGCATCTTAGAGACAAATGGTATGGTTGGAGACCATCTTGGTGTAATATATAAATAAAAAACACCAAAATACCCATGGGCCTTGAAAACGAATGCATTATTTTGCAGTAAGTGACCCGAGGAAGCCAGTTATTCTTCAGGCCCTGCAGTCACGCTCCATCTGGCCAGACTCCCCAGATGCTCCTGCTCTGGCCCATTTACACACTTACATTTGTTTCTCTTCACCGAATGGGAGATGTGTGGTGCTCCCAGGTGTGGATGGCTCTGGGGTGTCGGAGATATGTGAAACAGGTTACATGTTCAAATCAGTCAGGCTTCAGTGAAAAACAAAACAAAACAAAGACGGATGGTGGAGGGTGTGGAGTCTGAATATTTAGCTCTGGGCTTCCTTCCAGGAAAACAACCATAACTTCCAATATCAAAGAGATGTTAAAGGAAAAGATGGCTTCTTGTTTCCTCTTGTGCTTGATATTCACAAGGTCTTCCTTGCATCAGGAGATGGAAGGGGAGTGGGCAAAGAAGTGGGAGATGTTCTGTGTATGTATCGTATATGCCATTGCCTTAATGAATGACATGGTTTGGTTTGGTTTGTTTCCCTCCCCTT
>CM053514.1:23770095-23839309 GCA_028627145.1 Eidolon dupreanum | reverse complement strand
ACTGATCAGTACTAAACTGAGTCCTCAAGAGCAACATTCTGAAGATCTTCTGAGTTTTATTTTTGTGCCATTTACTCTTCTCTTTTATTTTGTCCTGTGAATTTTAGGTGCCTTGGTCTCTTTGGACTCTCAGCTCTGTCTCCTCAACTTAAGGAGCTTGCTAGATTTCACCTCACGTTCCTCTTTGCACCATGGCCTGAAAATGCTCTTAATGCAGTATACTGGAGAAATTATAGGGCTTATCTGTTGTTTTTCCTCTCTCATGTATTACCATCCTTTATTGCCTGACCTCTAGTGCCTTGCAAACTATAGTTTCATTCAAACTGCTGTCCATTTTTTTCTTTAGTTGTTTTAGGCAAAAGGCAAATCGGGTCTCTATTACTCCATCTTGACCAGAAGCACAAATTTGTGTCCTTTTATTCTGGTTTATATTTTGACCATGTGATTAGCAAAGCAGAGGGCAACATAGAGAAATAAGTACATAGTATTCTGAAAAAAATAGCTTCAAGAGGATTATAAATAAAATAATAAGTGCAGCTCAGCTTGTTGTGTTTTTCTTTTGTTTTGTTTTATTTTTTTCCTACTACTTATGTAACTACATAAGTAGTTACTTATGCAAGTGCCCAAAACACTTTGCTTTCTTAGACTATTATAATTAATTAAGTGGATTGAAGATAGTAGAAGTAAAAAAAAAGGAATAATAAAATAAATAGAGTAAGTTAAAAGATCACAAGGTAGAAAAAGTCTGTATAGTCTGGAAGGTGACTAAATGTCTTTGAATTTTGGGGATGCAATGGGCACGTTTGAGGAATTACGATTTAAATATTTTTTGTTGTCTTAAGAAAGAAATGTAAGTGCAGAAGCCACCATGAGATTGCCAGTCTTTAGGGAGATGTGCTGAGTCAGTAAAAGGGAGTGGGGCTGGGAGGAAGGCAAAGATTCTCAGTGATGAGTAGCTATCAATGAGACATGAGAGTATTTTGTAGCCCCTCACTCCAAATCCTCAAACCCAATAACATATAGGAATATTTAGTGACCTCTGATTTCATTGAAGCTTCATAATTATATTTCCTCTATGTCTTAGTATGTTAAACTCTTAGTACGGTTTCTGAAATATTTGAAGCAAAGGGAGAATGAGGAACAACTGAGACTGTGAGCAAGGATTTGGCTGCTTCTGTCCTGAAGGAGGAACTTAGAGATTCCTTCAGTCCTTGAGATACATTGTTAGAAGGTGGTGACCTCTTTTTTTCTCTCAGTCAGCAGAAAGAGAGGGTATCACTCCTGAACCCACCAGGCACCATCCCAACTGCTGTGGTGAAATAGAGAGATCACTCTGTCAATAATAGAAGTTAAACCAACTTTATAAAGGTACCATAACAGCATATGATCTTCAAGGTTGTGGTAGGTGTTTGAGAAATCTAGCTAGGCAGTTCCTGAGGTCTTTTCATGTTTTAAAGTTATTTCCATTTGCTTAACAGAACAGTAATAACCTCATTAGCCTTTGATTAAGTAATCCTCTTTTGGCTTATTCTCAAAGTTTTATGAAATATTCTTATCCATTATGTTTAAATCACTAGTTTGAATGAATTTATAAAGGTTTCCTATGTAATAGTGCCTAGTGTTTTGTTGAGAATGATGTTGGTTGTGTTCTTGAGCAAACTGACAGTCTCTGACTGTTCAGTAACACCTAATCATCCTTTCTATAGAAATTAAAGTATGGAACAACATCTTGTAGTGTGTGTGTGTGTGTGTGTGTGTGTGTGTGTGTGTGTGTGTGTATGTGCATGTGCATGTGCAAATCAAAAGGTAATGGTAAAATGCATTTCAGAATTTATAAATATAGAATAAATTCAGACCCATGAAAAACTTCAATAAATTAGTTTTTACAGATCCAATCAAAATTTTGTCATGAGAGTGGGAGAAAGCACTTTGCCTACCTCTTAAAATAGTCATGTATTCAGTCTCCAAACATTTCTTGAGAAGCTGCTATCAGCTGGTCTTTGTTTTCTGCCCTCAAGAATCTTGAGAAAGCAATCATAGGATATGTCCTGTTCCACACCAGCAACTGGATTTTCAAAAAACAATATTCTTTTTTTATTCCATTTCATAAAAATGAATATGACCAGTTGGTAAGGATGTGTGCGAATACCTTAGTACTCAGTGTCTTGAAGAATTCCATAATTTTATAGCTCTATGTTACAACTTCTGTAGGCAGTTGTTCATAAATATCAAGTCAAAAAAGTCCATCCTTATAAAGTTATTATATTATTATTGTTATTTCTATGTAATATTGGAGAAAACACACTTCTGTACCTTCTGTCCTTTTAATTCTGAACTTTTAATTTCCTTTGTAAAGGGAGCACTTAATGGCAGAACCTTTGCCAGTGTTGCCAAACGCTATTATAGCTAGGACTATTTTGACTCATCTCTTTTTCCGGGAATTTGCAAGGTTTGCTTGTGTTCTAAAATTCCAAGCAAACCTTTTGGCTATGCCTCGACTGATCCAGACTTGACATTTGCTTCTGTTCAGGAAAAATGCTTTAACTGCCAAACTAATATCTCTGCACAGTAAGAAGCAAATATCATGGAAATGAAATAAATACTTCCTTAGATGATTTTTTAAAAACGTGAACATAGAAAATGGAAATTTATCCTTCTTGAGATAATCAGAAAAGATCAACCATCAAGCTGTGTCTTAGTCCTTGAGGGAAATACCCATTCTGAACATAAAGGATAAATTGAATGTGGCCAGGGGACTGCCATGCCAGGCTCACTTCCTCTGTGTGGTGCCTCATGTCACCTTTCCTCTGTGTGCTGTTCCATTCCCAACTCTGGGACTCAGTCCTTGAGATGTTATACTTTGACACCTAATTACACTAGTATATGGTGTTGGGGAAACAAGTTTATCTTTTATTATTTTTTTTAAGACCTCTTTCATGTTAATGAGTTTCTATGCCCTTAGCTCTCTATATTCTCTTTTTCTATCGATGCAGCATTATCTCATATGACTCTCCATGGGTGGCTCCCAGGGCCACATTTTCTCTTTTGTCTTCTCTTCTGAGCATTGATCTTACATCTCATATAGTTAGAAACCCCTCGCCACAAACTCGTCCACTGAGGTACTCGTTTCCACCCCAAAGTAGGTCTTTCTCTAGATTCCCATCATCCAGTTATACCACTCACTGTTCTTCCCATAAGGCATGAAGCCTTGAAATAATCTCCAGTCTATTTCTTTTCCTTCACCCTCCATACGAAGTAAACTGCTAACGTCTACCCTTAATTCTTTTCTAGAGTCACCAAACTAGAGCAATTCCTTTCTATTCCCAGCATCATCTCTACTGAGTACTTTCTCATCAAGTTTCTACATTGGTCGCAAATCCAGTAATCACTTCTAGAACTGCCTGTTTTGAATTAAGGTTTTGCCTGGTTTCTCTGTTTAGTTACTGAACCCACCCACCCTTTGCCTGTAGATTCTTTCTCGATTCCCCCTTTTCTCCACACTAAGCGCCTACCTATAACCTCTGGGCACTCATTTTTCGAAGAGGGAGATTTTTATTCCTCTTTGCATAGTTGCTATACTAATATATTTTAAATGTCTCTTTGAAGCTGTCCATTTCTTACTTGGTAACTTTAATAATTTCTCATTGTCTACAGCATAAAGTCTAATTTCTTTAGCCTGAGATTTAAAGCTCTCTAGCTATCTAGCTTCAATGTACTTCTCTAAATTTATCACCCATCACTCCTCAAAACTTCTATTCTGAAAAACTGGTCACTCAAGCATAAAATATGAACTCAGTCTTTAGATCTTTGCATATATGGGGCCACCTCTTCATTCCTCTCCACTAGACTGAGTCCTCCCTAGCCTTCAAGGCTCAAATCCGATCTCTATTCTCAGTGAAACTCGGTTTGTTTCCCCAAACACATCATAATCTGCCCATTGTACTCTCCTGTCCCACTTATTATGTGAATTCTCATGATGGTTCTTATTTGCTACCTTTCTTTGCCTTTTGTTGTATATGTTCAATATCCTCATTCTCCCTGTGTTATAAGGATCTGCCAAACTATCGTGCTTCAAAAATTATTTGTAGTTGGTGGTAATGATGTTGGCTGATGTAGTGCCTTTCCCAGTTGTCAAGGGCACAGTAGGTATGCACATATTTCTGGACAGGAAGAAAGTAGCACTATTATCACTCTTGCTGTCTTAGTAGGCTCTTCTGTGGGAAGCCTCAAAGAATTTACAAGCAGCACTAAGAGAAAGCCTCTGGTAGCACCATTAATGTATCTTGGGATAAAATACTAACATGCAAATAAACAGGGATAAAACCCAACAGGATTGAGTCTGGAACCAATGCAGATATTCTTTTATTCCTTGGCTTTGACCTACTTTGGCATCTGGCCAAATAACTCCTTGTTTCTGAGAACATCTGTTCCTGGTTTTATCTGTTTTACTCCCATGTCCCTTCCCTGCTCTGGAGATGGCTCCTTGTTACAATGACCCCTTTTGATTTCTTGGCTTCTGAGGGCCACACCCTGGCTTCTGACTTAAGCTCCCGAATCTGCCATCGTAGTTACCCACACTCTTCTTCTGCCACCAGATCTAACTAACATACCCTCAGCATTAGAACTTGCAGTCATTGAGCACTCTGAGACTTATTTAAAGACCATATTGAGAGTTTTTTGTGATTCACAATCTCTGAAATTTGAAGGTTCTTAGATGCCTGAGTTACATTTTTATTCTGGCTTTTCTGTACCTTCACACAGGCTCTTGCACTGTGACATTAAAAAAATCCTACTAATGTCAGGCTCAGCCTATCTTGCAGCTTTACCTCCCAATATTGATGATGGGTCATTAAATGAATTATCTACCCTGATATAAGTGTATCTTTGAGGATTAGCTGATAGGATCTGTGAAATTCTCAAGGTGGCCATCTTGCTTAAAGCTTTTGTTGTCTGAAGCTAGTTCTCTGATATTGTTAGGTTCCTTTATGCAGTATTTATGCAATTTTCTTCACGTATCTTGAAAATGAAATGCAGAAACATAGAGTTTGCTGTATACAATTCATTATGGTCTGAAATTAGAGCATCAGAGTATAAGTTGTATTGTGTCTAATTGATGCAGGAGGAATTTGATGATGCTTATGCCAGTGGTTGGAGACATGCTCAGGGTCTCTGAAAGCTTTCATGAGTGCTGGGAAGCTTTTAGGTTATGAGATCCTCTTCTAGAATCCATCCTCCCACAGTCAGATTTGACTACTGGTTGAGGCCAGTGAGCATAGTGAGGATCATTATTCATGGCAAAAGCCTTCCTCAGTTCCCCTGCTCAATCTTGTCACTGAATATTAAGAAAAATTAAGCATAGAGCAACTGGATATCCACATGTAAAAGAATGAAGTTGGATCCCTCCTTCACACCATACGCATAATTAACTAAAAAATAGATCAAAGTCCTAAAAATCAGAGATAAAACTATAAAACTCTTAGAATAAGGTATAGATATAAATCTTCATGGCCTTGGATTGGGGCAATGGTTTCGTAGATATGACACAGCATAAGCAGCTAATGAAACATAGGTAAATCGACTTGATTAAAATTTAAAATTTTAATGCTTCAAAAAACACTAACAAGAAAGTGAAAAGGTGATCTTTGCTGGATCTACTCTGAAGACAAAGACCATTCTCAACAATCAGACTGCCAACATTCCAGAAAATGTGGTTATCACTCTGAAGGGACACACAGTTATTATGCAGGGCCCTGGGGACACTCTGTAGAGGGACACGGTCACATCAATGTAGAACTCAGTCTTCTTGGAAAGAAAAAGAAGGAGCTTCTGGCTGATGTGTTGGGAAAATAGAAATGAATTGGCTACTGTTCACATTATCTGTAGTCATGTACAGAACATGATCAAAGGTATTACACTGGGCTTCCACTACAAGGTTAGGTCTGTGTATGCTTACTTCCCCCACAATGTCGTTATTCAGGAGAATGGTTCTCTCGTTGAAACCCAAAGTTTCTTGGGCAAAAAATACATCTGTAGGGTTTGGATGAGGTCAAGTGTTGCTTGTTTAGTATCTCAAGCCTAGAAAGATGAGTTGATTCTTGAAGGAAACAACATTGAACTTGTGTCAAATTTAGCTGCAGTGATTCAATAAGCTATGACAGTTAAAAACAAGGATATCAGAAAATTTTGGGATGGTATCTGTATATCTGAAAAAGGAACAGTTCAGTAGGCTGATAAAGAAGTTTTCCAGCTACAAAAACACCAAGACATCTGATGATTCCTCAGACTTATTTGCGATATTTTAAAGATATAATAAAATTGTGTATTGGAAAAAAAAGTGAAAAAGCAACCCACAGAATGAGAGAAAATATCTACAAATTATATATCTGATAAGGATTTAGTTTTCAGGATATATAAAAATCTTACAGCTCAACGATAAAGAGACCAAATAACCCAATTCGAATAGGCATTTCTCCAAAGAAGAAATACAAATGACCAATAAACATGCAAAAAGATGTTTGACATCATTAGGCATCAGAGAATGCAATTTAAAATCACAAAGGTACCACTTCCACTCAGTAGGACAGCTATAATAAAAAAGACAGATAATAATAAGGATATATAAGGATGTTGAGAAATTGGAATCCTTGTGCACTGCCAGTGAGAATGTAGATTAGAACAGCAACTGTGGAAAACAGTTTGGAAGTTCCTCAGAAAATTAAGCATGGAATTACCATATAATCCAACAGTTCCACTGAATTGAAACCATACACCCACACAAAAACTTGTACACAAATGTTCACAGCAGCATTATTTGTAATAGACAAAAGTAGAAACAACCCAAATGTCCACCAACTGATGAATAGCTTAAGGGTAATGTGGTATATTCATACAATGGAATATTATTCATCATTAAAAAGGAATGAAATTCTGGTATATGCAATAACATGGATGAACCTTAAAACATTAAACTAAGTGAAAGAAGTGAGATACAAAAGGCCACGTATTGTATTATTCTACATATCTGAAAGTAGACAGAAAGTAGGTTAGTGGTTGCCAGGGGCTCTTTGGGATGTAATGAAATGTAGGTATAATTAGGCAGTCGTGTGTTTACACAACTTTGCAACTGTACTAAAAAACACTAAATCTTATACTTTAAAGGGGGTTATGCCATCCATAACATACCCCCCACCACCCATGTCCTTGTCATGTCAAAATTATTTTTCCATTTAAATTCATTACCTTTATTCTTAAAGGCAGCTAGATCATAGTTTCTTTGAAATCCAATGGGTTTTCTTTAGCACTCCACATGTAGGCACGAAACAATGGCTCTCTATATTTTTAGGTCACAGGTACGATGACTTCAGAAGCTGAAGCTCTCTTATTCATGGCTTTGAAAGGAATGGAGGTCTTTTTAAAAAATAGAGACAAACCAAGGGTATCCAGTTTTGAATTTCCTTCATCTTTGAAATAGGAAAAGAGCCAGATAGTGTATATTTATTAGAATTCCAATGGCAATGTACTTTTCTCATGCTATTGATGATTGGACAGAATCCTTTTATTTGGGAGTAAGTTTGCATAACCGTAACTCTCTTTAGCTTTGGTAGACATCATAGACGACGCTTAAGTTACACTTTGGACTTCATCATCCTTGGATAATGAAACTTTGTAAGTACCTAGCAAAGCCATGCTGACCTTATTGCAAGTGAGCCAGAAAAAGAAAGGGGATTGAGGACAGTGGTTCCTACAAGGGAACATTCTTGTGATTCATAATGTCCAACCAAGAACAAATGGACAAACCTGGGTAGATTGGACTGTGCTAGTAGTGGACTGGAAATATTTACACCCTGAGCACTGGTAAATAACCTTATCAAAGTTCAAATACCTTCAGTTTTTATTCTTTATCAAGACATGACTTTTTTTTTCCCCAAAGAAACATTTCAGCTTTGGTGCAGTGTGGCTTTCCTCAGCCAGCTTGCTCAGCCAAGTTGATAGGACCAGGTGGAGAGGAAGCTTCCAGGACTTTGGGGAATCTAGCTCTAGCCCTGGGGGGATGTGAGCCTCCTGTCACTTTAGCAACATGCCAAGTCAGCTTGTGAAGGGTTGTGGTTCCATTGCCTAGTGTCTCTGGCATCCTCAGGCTGAGTTTTTAGTTTTAAATCTAGGACAGACTCTTGTGCCAGTGCCTTAACGTTTTATACACTGCAAACTCCTTTATTTGACAGTCATCCTTTCACCCTGTCACTCATCTTTGTTCATCTTTGCACCTGGCCTATCTCATAGTGCTTTGTCAGCTTGGTCCAGAGACATCTTCCCTCCTCAGTGAGACTAAGGCCTCATCCTCTAGGATTTGGCTGCAGGATAGGGAGGTCCAAGCAAATCTAGTTAAATAATGAAGTCTCTGTCTCTACAATGTACTATTTCTAAATAAGTGGTACTCAGCCTTTAGTGTGCTTCAGAATCTTGGGGTGGGGTAAGGGGGCTAATTAAAACAGATTGCTGGACCCTACTCCCAGAGTTTCTGGTTCAGGAGGTTTGGGTGTGGCTTGTGAATTTGTATTCTCACCTGTTCCCAAGTGGTGCTGCTGTCAGGGGCCACACTTTGGGAACCTCTTTTCTAGGACTTCTCCCATTTGGGGTTTCTCTTTGTTTGTTAAATGTAGTCACAATGAATCCAAACATATGAGGCCTTCTTGTACTTAAGTGATTTTGTTTTTTTTACAGTTATTTAGAACATGTTGTACATTTAATTCGACATATTTGAAATTTTATTAAAGCCTCTTATTTTAGAGCAAATTACCAAGGTGAAAATACACAGTATGAAATAATAATAATAATAATAATAATAATAATAATAATGCCATGTTGACCATGGCATAGATAATTGAAGTCTTAATTTACATTTCTGTATCATGCCTTCTGCCTCTTCCTCCTTCAGTTCTTCTCTTCTTCCTTCCCTTCCTATGTCAAACCTTTATTTACTGCCTGCTCTGTACCTGACACTGAACTATGGCACAGGGTACAGATAAAACACAGAGAGGGATAAATAAGTTTGCAGTCGAGTCAGACATGAAAAGAGTGACATGTAGCAGAGGCTGCGGCGGCGGTTTATGTGTGTACAGTAGTGAAGAGACGAGCTTGGCATTAAGTATAGTGGGACAGCGGGAAATGTATCCTAGCCAGATTCAGAACTGAAGAGCCAACATGGAATGTATAGCCTAATTAGAAGAAAAAGAATTATAGGAGCATTATTGGTACAATTTTTTTTCTCCTTTGCTAGTTTAATTTGCATCCTTGAATAAAAGAATTATGAACTGGTAAGACCTTGAACAAAAATCAGAAACATGCTCAGTGTTTATACTTTTAAAGAAAATAACTACTATATACTTCGTCTCTTAGACGTAGTTACAAAGTAATTTTGTCAGCTGATTAAATTGTAGGAGTATTTTAGGGAAGTCGAAGAAGGTTTCTATCATGGGATTGTGTAAATGGATGGATTCTGGATCAGCTGAGACATACACATCCGAGGATTCTTTCAGGAGAGACTCAGAAGTGAGGACTGAGTTGGAGAACTGGTCTAAGAGGAACTTCTTTGCCGTGGAATGTCGCCACCTTCTGGCCAACCTTTCTAAACTAGCTAGGGCTGGGACAGTTACCTGTAGTGCTCACCTTGAAATACGGTCCTTCCATCAAGTCCTAATGATCCAGGCGTGGCTATTTCTCAGGAACCCTGTCTCGTGCTTATAAAATGAGCACATGGGCTTGGACCTCTACTATCTTAGGTTGTAAGTCTGTGCTTCAATGAGAGAATGATCATGAGGCATTAGAAAAAAGTAGAGCAAGGTCAACCTAGCATAGTTTTTAAGAATATTGCCCTGGACTATAGATAGAGCCAAGGCCTAGGTCTGTCACTTACTACCTTTGTGATTTGGAGCAAATTACTTAACATTACTGGGCCTAAGTTTTTTCATCTATAAAATCGGAATACTATGTGAAATTTTAATAACAATAAAATAATATATGAAAAGCGTTGACACAGTTACTAAAACAATGGCAAAATAGCCACAAAGAATAAAATCATTTGTTATAAATGCAACTTAATCAATCTAGATATTGCATGGAAAGATATGGTAATCTATCAGTATCCCATAATTAGCGTCAAAGTAGTTGCTTTAAAATTACAAGTCATTTGAGACAGAATCGCCCTCAAGCCAGAACAACCACAAGTTTATTAATGTATCAGCTGATTGGCATGTTGGGAGAATCACATGATCACAACTAAACTTTTATTTATTTTGTTGGCTTGAGTTGAGTTGGGACCTGAACTCACAAACATAAATAGCATCAATGAGGAACTGGTTGAAACTTTTCAGCAATTATTGAGAAAAGAAAATATTTTGTTTAGTGGGATAAGATCATTTCTTCAAGCTAAGTTTTGAAAACTGAGAAGTTTTATGGTGATAATTCTTTTAGCTAAAGAAAAGACAAATAGACTCTCAAGCAGCCAAAACAACCATATGCCCATACATAGAAGTTAGGAGTGTGATTCTTATGTTTTATTGGCAGATTTATCTTTAAATCTAATAGAATCTGTAAATTGGAACATTTATAAATCTGCCTTGTCTGATGTTTCTTTAAATATAAGCATTATTATGATCAGTCAAAAGAATAAATTAAAGGTAGAATACTCGAACCAAGAGTAGCTTGCTATGTGCCAGGCACTAAATTGAGTGCTTTACAAGTATTAGCTTCATTTAATCTTCACAATTACTATGATATGTCCCCATCTTACAGATAAGAAACATGAGGCTTAGAGGGGTTTGTCATTGTCCAAAGCTTTCACATACTATTTGGCTGGTAGGTGACAAAGCAGAGATTTGAACCTAGTCTTTCTATGAGTACATGACTTAACCATTATGCTATACTGCCTCCCTAGTTGGTCTCAGTTTGCTATAGTAGATTATCAAATTACAGATCAGCTTCCTGTTGCCCATGGCCTGCTGCTGGTCACACACAAAGATAGGCCTACGGCTTATGTCCCATTAGCAAGATGTGCTGGAATCTCTGCCTGCACAAAGAGGTACCTCTTAGTGGGAGTGTGGAGATCTCTGGGTCTCCCCCAGGTGCCCATCAAAGTCTAAGGTCCAAGGTAATTTCTCCATGCAGGAGTCACCCCTCCATGCCAGTAAGAGAAGATCTGCCTCAAGCAGACCTTCAGTGTTTTCCTTCAGATGCTTCAAGAAAGTCCGATTTCATGAAGAAAAACATTCTTCTCTGACACAAAAAGGCTTTAAAATAGTACCTGAATTTCTTTGAAACTTTGAGCCTTTCACCTAGTTTGGTAATCTTGCTTCTAGTACATTTTGTGTGTTTTCCCATCATGCTGTGTGAGCAGTCTGTGTGGAAGGGCTGGGGGCCCAGCCTCACCTTCCTTTACACTCTGTGGTTCAGGCTCCTGGTGAATGTGCCCCAGGCTTGTGTGGAGCCTGGGGGTGTAGTCACACTTATTGGGGCTGCAGAGACGGCCACTAGGCTTGTTCTCTAAACCAGCCTTGGTTTGTTTGTGTCTGCTTTGTTCATATCTTAGATCTCACCTCAGTTGTTTTTAATAATTCAGAAAAGAAAAAAAAATTGTTTTCCTAGAATACTTGGGAAATTGTGCATAGAAATTCCTAGCTGTGCTATGCATTTACTTTCATTTTATTATTACTACTATTAAACATAATGAGTCTATGCCATCTCCTAGTAATAATTAAAAACAATAATATAAATAGGGTATGCCTCTATGGATTCTAGAGAGCTAGAGAATGTAGGCTTTTGGCTAAATGATTAGTTTATCTTTCTTTTTCTTTCTCAGAGACACACACAGACTCTATACCTGCAAATTTTTAAGAAATAGAATAAATATGTTCAATATTAATACTAAATTTACATATTAAAATAATGTTCCAGAAACTATTATAAGATATATACGTATATAAATTATGTGCACGTGTATACACAATATCTATGTGGTATATGCATTATATTTTGTGGTACATATATATTACCCATAACAATCTTAATTGTAAGTACTAATAATATCTCCATTTTATGGATGAGGGAACTGAGGCACAGATAGGTTAGGTAACTTGTTCAAGATTACACATGGTTGGTAGGTGCTGCAGTTAGAGTTTATGTGCTTAATCACCAGACTATGCTACTTCCATGATGTTTTCTGGGTGGCCCAAGAGGGTACTTCAGATTGTTGTGGTAACTCACAAATCACCATTGAGGACCTTCGGATGGAGTTTGGGTTGGTGGAAAAAGCACTGGAGCAAGAGTCAGGCCAACAGTATTTTAGCCCCATTCTCACTCTCCTCGTTTATAAAATGGAGGTGATAACATCTGCATATGCCTCGTAGAGGTGTTTGAAAGATAGATGACATAATAGAAGTGAAAGACATCTGAAAACATTTGAAGTGCTACATAAATATCCAGAAAGGATTTTTACAGGTTACCATTAATTCCAAACTAAAACTTTATCACTCTTAGCCCAATGACCTCTTCACTCACCTAGGCTGTCAGTATGTCTTTAAACAAATTCACATGCTGATCTATGCTAGTTCCTTTCTAGAGGAATGAGGCATGTTATACTCACCCCACCCACCGCCTTAAAATATGATCCCCTCATTGCTATTGTAGAGAACATGCAGCTTCACTAAGGAATCATCTCTCTTTTCTCGCATTTGAGAAACATACTTCTCTTTTGTCCCTTTCACCTACAAATCATATATTATAATCATATTATATATTATAAATGAAAATTCCCTTTATGACTTTAACTAACGCAAAATCAGAGATGTTCAGAATGGAAGGAGTCTCATCCGAGCTGGACTAAGATCTTGTTTTATAGATAGAAAACCTGAGGGTCGGCATGAGGGACCCATCTGACATCACCCAGCAAATTAGGGCCAAAGTGGACTAGCAGCCCAAGTGTCCTGACTTCCAGCCTAGGTCCAGTTCTACTTCCTGTCCATGACCCTTGTACTGGAAGCTGAGAGTATTTGGGTTTTGTTTGTTTCAGTCCTTTGTTTTATTACTGATAGCTCTTCTGCAAGGAATACCTTCCCTCTCTAAGCATTTGTCCTTTGTTACTTGCAGACGAAGACTGCATAAGCTGGGTGTATCGAAGGTTACTCAAGTGGACTTCCTGCCCAGGGAAGTGGTGTCCTACTCCAAGGAGACCCAGACTCCTCTGGCTACGCATCAGTCTGAAGGTGAACTATGTCTTTTGTTTACTTCCCATGTGATCTCTGGAGAAATTGCCAGTCGCATCCTTCTTATTGATTTTGTGTCTTACAATAACAGATCTTCACAGGATACAAACAGTGACACACCAAAGGCTTAAGGGCTCCTTTGGCTCTGATTTTGATAACTCCGGTGAGGGAACCCAGTGGTACTTCTCCAAAGAACTCAGGGAGTTTACAGCAGATGACTTAGTGAGGTCATACTTTGTCAAAACTGTGTGAGGAGGGAGAAGATTATCAAAAGGTGATGTGATAGAAACTTTTCTGGATTTTATCGATAAGAAGAGTGTGTACGTTAAGATTCATCATTTGCAGGAGTTGGCAAACTACAGTCCATTACCTGTTTCTTGAAATAAATCACCTGTTTTGGAATACACCTTCATCCAGTTTTTCATATCTATATGGCTGCTTTCCAGCTATGAAGGTAGGGTTGAATAGTTGTGACAGAGAATTTATGGCTTCCATAGCCCAAAATCTTTACTATAACCTGATGCTTTACAGAAAAATTTGCTGACCCATGATTTGCTTTGCCAATTTAGAAGACAACACATTAGAGTTTCTTACCACAAATTAAAAAGATTTCAATTGAAGCTCAGCCTAGGCGAATGGGAATTGAACTTCATGCCTCCTTTATACATACCGGAAAACATCAAGTGGAAAATCCACATGCAAATCTTAGTGGATCAAAAAAATACACTAATAAGAGAAGTTAAAGTTGATAAATCAAAATGCTTCCTGGAAGTCAAAAATTAGACCAAAGCAGAAGAGGGATATGTATATACTCAGGATAAACAAAGTTCTCATTGTTTGAGAATAGCATTATTGTTAAAGCTAAACCCATTCTCTTTTTTACTTTATGTTATTTTATTGTTTAATGTGATGAAGAGGATGTCAGAATTCTGGTCTCATTGTTGTTATGTAGTAAACACTGCACAAAAGCCATAAGAATGAAAAATGCTTCACATTTCCTATTTGGTTTACAGAAAATACATAAATCAGTACAATTTGGTTTGTGCAAACTGTAGAGCTTTCCAATTTTGGTTCTAAACACATAATGTCAAGCAAAGTGAAATCTGATTCCTTAGCTTGAGTGCTGCCTGTCAGCTTCCCGAAAACCTTTCCTCCCTAACGCTGGCCGTCCTGGATGGTTCTTCGGTAGCAAGGCCTTTATTTTTCAAGTCTGATATTGAAATGCATTTAGACACAAACAAGTAGCACCCTCTGGTGGTGAAATTTTAAACCACCCACTGCAACAAACGTGAGACCCGTACATTAATGTGGCAGAAAATACAAAGTTAAAAAAGCCTTCGGGAGTTCACCTAGTCTATCCTTGGACCTCCAGGCAGATCAGGAAGATCGTTAAAAAACAACCTCACCACCCAACCCAAACATTTGTCTGAGTTAATTTGCTGCCAGAGGTATTTGCAGAGCTGTAGCCTGAGGTATGTTTATTTAGCCTAAAATTTGACTCGTAACATAAAGTTATACAACTGAAATAGGAGAAGGAGTGAATTATATTTTTGAAAATTTGTAGACTGCAGATATTGGCAATCGTACAGAAATATTTACAGGGGAAGATAAATTAAGGATGAACAGGCATCAACTCTAAACTTTTAAACTGGAATACATCAAAAGGAAAAGCCTGTATATGCCATTTTATTACTGCAAAGAGAGCTTGGGAGCTCTCATTACGCTGTGGTCCAAGCAGCGGGAAAGAAGGAATTTATTTCTCAGCTATTGGCAGAAGTCCTTTCTATTTTGTTGACAAGACTCACAGAGCTTTTTGTGGTGATTGTATTCCAGTAGTTCAGATTCCACAATACAGACTTGAACTCAAAACTAGCTATTGTCGCTCTAGAAGTTAAAGTGATCCCCAATGGGTTTAGAAGGAAGAACTTTAGATATGGGTTCAGCAAATCGTTCTTTCACCACAGACTATTCCTTGACTTTTGGCTGCCTGGAGTTACCCAGCTACTTGACTGCTGAGGGTGCTCAGTGCTCACCTTTCACCTGCTATGTGAAGGGAGGTAGCAGAGGGAGAGGCAGGGGCAGCAGCAGGCAGCCGACAGCAAGGATCTACCATGTGGCACGTTTTGGTTGGTGTCCACTTTGGGATCTTCAGCATGGCAATGTTTTCATGACAACCACAGCCATTCAGAGGCAGGAAAAAACGAACTACTGAATTTTATGACACAATGAGGCTCTTGGATGGATAATATTTCAAGCTGTGGAGTTTATAAGATCCACTTTATCTCTTTATTGCCCATAGTATGTAAAGGAATGACAATTGTTTTTTAAGTCATTATGGGACTATGGAAAATTTAATAATATTTAAGGTAATGATCTCAGAACATTGATCTATCTGTTCTACATCTAATGGAGTTCTTATGCATTCCGTTTTTTATGTATTCCCATTTTATTCTTTTAAACGAAGGGGAAGTCACCTGGGATTTGCCCAAGCTTAAGCCTTTTTCGCCACTATGTACTAAAATGGACAGCCTCTTAATTTGTGATCATAATGACCTGTTATGAGAAACACTTCAGGGAATGATTTAAACCAGGAAGATTTAGGAACGACATCTGCATGAACACTGTTTTTTCAATGTAAGCTTAGAACTTTCCTCTCTTCTTAGGTCAGTAAGTTTCTTAGCAACTTAGGTCAGTTGCAAAGACAGAAGGCTGAGAATAGGAAACACTGATTTCAGGGAGACCTGGATCTCTCTACCCCATACATTTTAAACACGTGCTTTTTATTCCCAAGTAAGAAAGGAAAAAAAAAATGTGATTTCCTACCAAACTACCTCTGCCTTGCCTCTTATTACTGTCTCCCTGAACTGACCATGAGGTCCTGAGGTTAGTTAAGAACTGAATCTCCTACATCTTTATTATAACGGCTAAGTGATTAGCTCATAACAGGCACCTAACAGATGCTGTTGAATGACAAAGATGATGCCAGACATCTTAGAAACTCCAGGTTCTGTAATGACCCCTGGGAAAATGAGAATTTCTTAACTTGTTAGAAAGATGTAAACCAATCTGGAAGGAGGAGGAGGAAACTTAGACAACTTGCTCATAGTTTTGAAGAGTTCTCTGATCTTTCTCTTCTTGTCATGATATCTTATAAATGGGAACTTTGTTCCTCATGTTAGCTACCCACCTCCCTTCACTTCCCTCTCATATCTTATTTCTTGTATTTAAGAAAGACCAGTTTGCTTGCATTTTCCAGGTGCTGTGCAGCCTCACGCCTGCATTTGCTGGCACATACTGTCTCCGTGCCTGGAATGCCATTTCTCCTGTTTCCCTTCCTTCAGGACCACAATCAAGGGTCAGCTCCTTGGTAATTTCACTTCTGGTAGACATCCCTCCTCACACCAGAGACACTGTCCATTGTCCCCTTGTCACACTGTATGTAATTATTTTTTAAATGTCTGCCTTTTAGACTGTGATCTCCTTGAGGGCATGGCATGTGTTCTTTACTGCTATGCCCCACGCAGTGCCTGGAGCAAAGGAAGTGCTCATTAGATATCACTGGAAGAGATGAAGAATGAGATGATCCTAGAGGAATAAGAAAGAAGGAAGAGGAACTGCTCATTGTATTTCAGGAAGGATGGAGGATGATCCATGCATGAAGGCTACATAGGTTTGATGGGTTTTTAAAGGAAAAGTTGTGAGAGCAAGATTGTGCCAGGAGTTTAGCCAAGCCTCTATTTCACTTCCTAGGCTGATGCAGGCAAGCCTGCCCATGAACATGACACAGTTATGAAAACTGAAGGAGAAAATCACAGAGGCAGCCTGGGTTGGCCCAGGATGACTGGGTTGGCCCAGTCATCAAGTTTCTACTGTGCAGAGATACTATTTAAACTAATTTGAGTTTGGAACAGGTGCGCAGAAAGGCCGCCAAGGAAGGCTCTTGTTTCACCTTTGCATTTAAAAAAAAAAATTTTTTTCTTGGCTGGTTAAGGAGAATTTCTACCTTGGTTCCCATTCTCTCCAGCATATACTCAGTACAGAAGCTGCAGGAATAGAGAGTTGCCTAGAATAGTCTAGTCTAGTACTGTTCAGTAGACACATAATGAGCCATTTTCATTTTTAATAATGTTTTATTTAACCTATTAATGTTAAGACATTATCAGTTCAATATGTAATCAGTATAAAAATTATCAGTGAGATATTGTACATTCTTTTTTTTTGGTACATTCTTTTTTATGTTAAATCTTCAAAACCTGGTTTGTATTTTATACTTACAGCATATCCCAATTCAATTACTAAATTTTCATTGGAAATACTTGCACTGACATAAGATTCCATAAAATTTACAATGGAAAATATAGATTCATAATACAAAATAATATTAAATGTCAATAAAAAAATAAACCATGATAATATAATTTTTAAAAAATGTAGATTCATATACTACTGTCATTCCAAATATATTTAAAAGCTTTTTAATAATTATATCAAATATCACTTGTTAATTTTAAACTTAAATCAATTAAAACTAAAAATGAAGCTCCTTAGTTGCCTTAGCCACATCTCATGTATTCAATAGCCACATCGATTGGTGGCTCTTGTATTGAACAGCTTAGGTCTACCACAACCTATCATTACACAGGTTCAGACGCAAAGACTCACAAAGTCAGCCCGATCTTCACTTTGCCCTGGCTGGGCAGAGGGGCTGGGACGAGAAGACCTCTCTTACTCGTAAAGAACTCCTTCATTCTATGAGGCCAACTGAATCCAAGGTCATCCATAACATTTGTTAAATGGTTAGACAGAGCAAAGTTGTACCCTTATTTTGAAGTTGCAGAGCAAGTTCAAAATAAGGCTCATCCTGTCATCACAGAGGTAGTTGTGGGAACCCCTCTAGGCTCTTCCTTCACAGTCTGTGGTTTACACATTGGGATATTCATTCCTTCTACTCTGTCTTCATGCTGCCCACAGGACTGCCGAAGACCATGTCTGACCTCCTCGTTAGGTATCTGCACCTCTGCCGCTCCCTTCTCCCCTCTTCTGCTACGTGAAGTCAGGAGAGATCAGGATTAAGATTTGAGTTCTAAACTGCTGACAGTTGAATTCTAAATCTTCTTATATCTTGGTGGCCCTAGGAGCATAATTCTTTGGTTCAAAATTTTCCAAAGAATCTAAGTGGAATTTTTATTTGGAACCTTACATTTGAAATCCGCCAGTTCTTAGAAATATAAAATAATTCCCTAACGAAAGCCAATCCTGAAACACCTAGAGATGAAATGAGAGAAAACAGGCTGCGGTGTTATAACCTTGACTCAAGCTCTTGGTCAATTTCCTGGACCTTATACTCTCTCTGAACTTGTTATTTAAAGCAGCCGTGTGTTTGGAGACAAATCACGGTGGCATCTGGATGCCGATTAAAAATCTCTAGTGAAGATGACACATACTGTTCTTATTTTTAGCTTCTGCTCCTTAGATAAGAACTGACATTTTTCCAGAGACAGATTGACATTTGCTGTGTTTTGCTTCCTTGAAACATGCCTGCTATTTCCCCTTTGACACTTGTTTAAGTGTTAATCCTCTTTTAGAACAAACTGTAGAGCCTTCAGGCCCATGTTAATAAGGTTGGAGATTGAGGGATCCTCTCCTGGGAGATTAGTTTTCTTTATGCAATGTTAATCTCATATCATCTTGGCAAAGACTCTTGAAAGACCAAAAAAAAAAAAAAAAGAAGAAGAAGGCAACCTAAGGAATATAGACATTTCAGGCATTATTTTTCAGGTATTATTTGTGTTAAATAGTCAAAATGTTCTGGTTTAAAAAAACCTCTGTTTTTCTTGATTTGGGTTAGACATTAAAATAATATTGGCCTAGAGTCTAGCCAGTCTTGATATTCCAGAAGAGAAGGCTTTTAATCTCTACTTGGGTTCAGTGACAAACCAACTTATGTCTCAAAAGAATAATAACATAATGAAGTGGCTACACTATTGCTCTAAAATCTAGGACCTCTTCTATAATTCCCTTTAGAGCTTTGCCACAGACACTTTGGGCATCACTGAATCACCTTGCTATAACATCTAAGTAGTTTAGCCACTTAGAAGCCATTTGAATTACTTGTTAAATGGATTGAATAAATACATGCAGATTTTGACTATGTTGTCTGCAAAAATAAGCATGGCCCTCTAAGCACTATGACTCAGCATTGGAGAAACAAGGTATTTGCCATATACTTGGCATTTACCAGACTGCTAGACCCATAGAAACTTTCCTGAAGTAGCAGGTCCTTATATTTTCAAAGATTTTTCTCCCATCCTCTAGCTTATCTATGTCTTAACAAGATATTAAAGGTACCAATCCAGCTTATCCTCCAGGTCCTGCTGATATGATACCCTGCGTTGAAGGTAAGATGATGAAGGTTTATTAATAGAGTCACAGAGCTGGCTCAACCCTGATGTAAGATGATGAAGATGCAAAGAGAAATGATGTGGATCTTCTTTGCATGTCAAGCAAAGTTTAGCGTAGAATGTGGTTTGGGAGTACATGCAGGCCTTCTTATTCTCCCTGTATTCAGTTTTCCATTATTTCCCAATCAGCACTGTCACTTTTACATAAGTGAGCTGGTGAGACTGGCAATTCAATGGAGTCAAGTCAGGAACCCACAGAATTTTGAATTTGCATCTGACTTTGGCAGACATTTATCACAACCAGCAAATTCCCTGGGCCTAGGCCTTGAGCTAGAATATTGAAATTTGAGCTTGTCATCTCTTCTTCGAGCTGTCTAGTCCCATTTGAAGCTTCCACCTCACCCTAGCATCTTTAAATTCTTCATGCCATTCACACTATTCAGTGCAGTGACAATTTGATCCCTTAAATCCTTCTTTCCTGTGGATACTTCATTAAAGACTGCCACAGAAGAAAAATCATCTAGCTATTTGTTATGGCTTGCAGGTTACCATTCCCGAACTCTTTCTGAGTTTTCATTTTCTTTAGCCCCTATTAGGACAAATAACAAGCACCAGTTCTTCATGTGACTGTCTTTTGAATTCATGGTTGCCAATATTAGAAACTAACTCTGGTTAATTTAAACAGAAAAGGGATTTGTGGGAAAGATATGAGGTACTTGATAGAATTGATGAAAAGTTAGAGAATTAGGTCAGAAATGGAAAGAAGGCAGCCCTAACCCCCAATGCAACTGCATTTGGAAACAGGGCTCATAAGAAGTAATGAAGGCTAAATAAGGTCATCAGGGTAGAATCCTACTCTGATAGGATTGATGGCCTTATGAGAGGAAGAAGAGAGATCTGTCTCTCTCTCTCCACGTGCAACAAGGAAAGGCCATGTGAGGACACAGTGTGGAGGTGTAAGCCAGCCAGGAAGAGAGCTCCCACAAGACACTGAATAGGCTGGTAACTTGATCTTGGACTTCCCAGCCTCCAGAACTGTGAGAAAATAAATTTCTCTTGTTTAAGCCACTCAGTCTATGGTATTTTTCGATGACAGCCCAGCTGACTGAGACAGCAGCTAACACAGCAAGGTCATGCCACGGAACTTGTTCAGCCTGGTAAGAAGACCTGAACCTTCTGGACTTCCTGTCACGAGACAGTCGCTGTTAAACTCAGGATTTGAACTCTATACTCACTGCTGCCTTGAAAACCTCTACCTCTCCTGGCATCTTGCCAGTGCTCCCTCAAGATTTAAAGAGTGGTGTAGAAGTCCACGGGCTGGGCCTAGGTTACATGCCCGGTATTAGCTGTGAGGGGCCGGGCACAGGAATAACTGTCCCTGCTCAACTCCCATAATGTCAGGGGAGGCTATGACGCTACTGTGATCTATTTTCATACACTCCCCTCCAAAAACAGTTGTGTGGATGTTGGGCAACCAAAAAAATATGTTTCAAAGATGCTCACTCTGGTGTGAGAAGAAAAAAAGGAGATATAAAGAGAAAAATTATAGGAAATTATATTTATTGTGTGTCTAGCACACTTGTACATTATTGCACTTATGGTGTTGCTACAAAATTTACTCAGCTTTAAAATCAGAAGTGCAAAGGAGATATAATTCCTTGTTTTGTCTTCCGTTGTCTACAATACTACTGGCTATCAGAGGAAAATAGGAAAAACGTATGAAACAAACAACCTTAGTTCAATCTCTTGTTTTAAACAGACTCCGTTGGTATGTTTTGTTATAATGGGGTGGAAATGCTCAAACTCTCATGGAACCTCACTCTCACCTAGATTTTTCCCTAAGATCCAAGTATAGAGGGGCAAGAGGTGAGGTTTCCATAATCTCATGGCATTGGGGACGTGGGGAGGGGTAAGAGGGACTCTGGAGTCATGCTCGTCCTTTACAGTATGCTGGCTGACTTCTGCAGATCTCTGACCTAATGGTCTTTGCCCACCTGGGCTCTAGCATGCAGTGCTACAGATGCAGCTGGCAAATTTGCGTCTGTTCTTTTGGCTTTGCAGTGTTCCTAGAGAGCATGGGCCATTTCTCTTTTGGTGACTTGGTCTCCTCTCAGCTTTCATTGTCTTCAGACTTTGAGTCAATCAATACCTTGTTCTCTATCCAGCCCCTGGGCTAAGAGTTCATCCCCAGCTCCTACCACCTAATCCCTTGTTCCACCACAGCAGACCCCCTAGCAGACTGGCCCTCAGTTCAGTGTCCATGCCTCATATGATCTAAAGGAGGTTCACAAGCACTCACCAGTTCTCTCTGTCTTGTCGTGCCAACCAACCCCAGTGAGGCTGGGTTGCCTTGTGCATGAGATCTGTTGCATAATGGTCTCCTCCTAGGTTCCCAAACAAAGAATATGGTTCAAGGGTCCCTGTGCTCATGCCTCTCTCACTTGTTTAACACGCCATCCTTCCCAGTGCTTCTCCCCAGAAAGTGGATATCCAGATATATCTGCAAATTTCTCTCTTTTTCCTAAGTGCTCCTTTTCTTGCCTTTTATATAGAAATAACTTCCTCTGTTTAATTTTTCCATCGATTGAGGGAAAGTTTTTCTTTTTTCTTTTTTTTAGTGTTTTTTGAATTTCTGTATGGTAAGAGAAAGGAATCTGGAATATCTTTTCTCTCTCAATTAAATCTAGCTTTCACCTTACTGTTCCAAAATCCAGTTTTTTTAGATGGAAGCTGATTCTTAATTTAGCTGTTTTATTTTCATTCTTCTGTATCAAATTCTAATCTTTCTCCTAGCAAATGAATGCCCTAGCTAGACTAGAGTGAAGACAACTATGTTCAGAAAGACAAATAAAAAGCACATTAATAATTTTCAAATATAGCTCCCACTGTACACCAAAACAAAGAGGATGTTGTTTCCAAGCATTTCTCCTCATCCAGGATAAAGTCAAGAAAACACAGGGATTACAGAATACTGAAAGGTAGTGAACCTTTCATTCCCTTGAGAATTACAGTTGATATGTTAACTAACTCAACAAGTATGGAAAGGTTCTGCTGTTAGTATGGCAACATGGGGAACTGTGTGGATCTGCTTCCCAGGAAAACTAATGAAAATTATAAACAAACAAACAAACAAACAAACAAAAAACCTATTTTAAGTCTCTGGAAATGGTCCCAAGGGCATACAGCAAATGAAAAAACTATCTACTCAAGAAAACACACTAAAACTTGGTAAGAGCATTGAAACCACAGTCCACTCATTTTCTTCCTCTTCCCATTTCAGCTAGAAACAGATTCCACTAAAAACAGGTATATCGAAGAACACAGAGGTGCCACTCCCTTAGCTCCCAGTTGTAGGGCTACTGTATCTTTCTTACTGGGAGGGGCAGGGCATTAGCATTTTCATTTATGCCCCCTGCTACCTGTTATGGAGCCTGAGTTCCAAGCAAGTGCAGCTGAGAGGTAGGTATTCCCTTCTGCCCAGCCCTGACTTGAAGGATGACAACATTACCTTGGGTTCAACATGATAAAAATACTGGAGCCCCAATCACCTTCATCCCAAGTTCATGTGTAAAGCGGAGGTTCCATTCAGGGAGAGGCAAGCCAAATAGAGGCTACAGCAGCACCCCACTTTGCCAAGCACCAGCTCTGAAAGCAGGGGTGTTACTCAGAGAGAAGTATGCCATTGCCCCTTCTCCCAGCTTCAGCGTCTTGGCTCAGATGTTTTGCCCAGGAGAAGTAGTCCATAAAAATAAAAGCCTAGAATCTCATCCCAAAGACGCTGACTTCATTTGCAATAGTACATGGGCAAGTTCAAACCTAAGGGCATCCTCAAAATAACGGAGGTTGTGATGTAAGGCATTAAGAGACAACTGGTAGATGCATTTGAGATATAAGCTGAACCATAGGCCAGCTAGTTTACCAGACAGCACCAGGGAAACAAACAGCTAAGAAGACCCTTCCTGGGATCAGACGAATCTCAAAAACTGATCTCAAAAACTATCCCTGTGAATGAACATGAATTTAATTAAATCAATCTGTGGAGAAATTTATGCCCCAGGGCGTTGTTGCAAACAACAGAGCAGTCAGTTAGCAATTAGTGGAACTTAACAGCTCGGTGTGGTCTGGGAAAGGGACAGTTAAAGGGACTACAAAAGATCGATAGATATTCCAGGATGGCAGTGTCCATGCCCAAGGCTGCACCCTCCAGGGAGCAATATCAGAGGAAGAAGAAAGAGCAGACTTGACCAAAGCAGTCCAGTCACTAAACAAATAAACAAATACCAAACAATAACCAACCCCTGAGGAAGGGGAAGGAGATCAATCTGTACCCAGAGTCACTACAATATATTATCTAAAATAGTCAGTTTCCACAAAAAAAAAAAAAAGAAAGAAAGAAAGTGAAGCATACAAAGAAACTGGCAAGTCTTTATAGGAAGCAAAAGAAACTCCCTGTGAGAGCAACCAGTCTGTTGGATATAAAAGATAAAAACTTCAAAGTAGTGGTTATACACCAGAGAGAAAGAAAGAGTGAGCTTTTTCAAAGCACTAAAGGAAACCATGATTTAAAAAGTAAATGAGGGCATAATTGCAATATTTCATCAAGTAGAGGATATCGATATAAAGAGGTAGAAATTATAAAAAAGAACTGAATGTAAATTCTAGATTTGAAAAGTACAACTGAAAAAATTTAATAAAGGGCATAATAGTAAGAATTTGCAAACTTGAAGATATATCAATAAGAGAGTAGTCAATCTGAAGACTAGAGAGAAAGAATGAATGAAGAAAAATGAGCTCCTCAGAGAGAGGTGGGATACTGTCAGTAAATCAGCATACATGTGAGAAAAATGAATTTTCACTTATAAGGAAACCCAGTAAGGTTAACAAATGACTTCTCATCAGAAACAATGGCAGCCAGAAGACAGTGGGATAACATATATAACAAGCTCAAAGAAAAGCTCAACCAATAAATGTGAATCTAACAAAACTTTCTTTCAGAAATGAAGGTGAAATAAAGACATTCCCAGATAAACAAGCACTGAGAGAATTTGTTACTAGCAGACCCAACTTATAAGAAATACTAAAGGAAGTTCTTCAGATTGGAAGCAAGTGACCCCAGTCATTCAAATCCACAGGAAAACACAAAGAGCACAAGTAGAGGTAATTATGTAACCATAAAAGGCAGTATAAGTGCATATTTCTTTTTTTCATTGTTTTTCCTCTTAACTGATTTGAATAGCAGTTATATAAAACACTATGCATATAATTATATTGCTGGACCTATAAGATATAGAAATGTAATATATTTGCTAGTAACAACACCAAAGAAATGGGTGGGAGCAAAGCTGCATTTGGCCTAAGAAAGTGAGTCAAAATGCTAATTTGAATCAATAGGAACAGATGAAGAGACCAAATACAAAGGCTAAATAACAAAAGCTTTAGGTATAAAATTGCTCTCTTTACTTTTCTCAAGTTCTTTAAAATATATAAAATTATATAAACGAATAGTTATAACATTGGATTACTGGCTTTGTAACATATATAAATATCTTATGTATAACAATAATAGCATAAAATAAGGAAAGGGCATAGGGCTATATAGGTGTAACATTTTCATATATCATTAGAATTAAGTTAGTATTAATCTGAAGCAGACTCTGATAATTTAAGATGTATATAGATAACCACAAAGGAAATAACTAAAAGAAAGTGAAAAAAATCATTAAATAATTAAGATGTTATAAAATATTCATTTAATGTTGAAGCAGTAAAAGTATAATAGAAGAACAAAAAAGACATGAGACATACAGAAAACAAAAATACAATGGCAGATATAAATCCCACTATAGTCTTTTAGTGAGTGGTGGGATGGGAATGGGAGTGGGCACCTTGATAAAACCAGACCTGCCACACAGAGACTTATAGGTGTGCTGACCACAAAAGATACAAAGACCAGGCAGCAGGTATATGTAACAAGGAAATATAGTAGCAATACAGAAATACCTCTTTGCACTTTGCTTTATTGTACTTCACAAATGTTGCATTTTTTACAAATCGAAGACAAGACCTTCCACTAGCAAAGTGATTATAACCTGCTTTATTTTGGTGGTCTGGAACTAAACCTACAATGTCTCCAAAGTATGCCTGTACAGGTAGGCCAATTCTAATCCAAAAAGACAATGTAGTGGCCTACCAAGAGATGTCTAGGACTGGAACATAGTGGAATATAGGAGAAAATGGAGTTTGCAGTAGAAGAAGGTACTGGGAAAGTGGTGGGGGAAAAAAGTGAAGACAATTTGAAGGTGGCAGAAGATAATGGCATGTGAAGGTAGCATAGTGTCAAGAAGTTCTGATGGTAGATAACTTTTTAAAATGATAGTAGGATGTTATCCATAATAGAAATGTTATAACTTGAGGGTCAACTGAAATCTATTGGTAGTGACTATCTAGATTACTGTATTGAGGATTCTGAGGCTTCATTCTACCTCATCCCAATTAAAGATGTCTTCCATGGGCATGAGATGGGAAGCAGGCATGCCTTTTGTGAGCAAACACTGGCTGAAACCATTTCTGAGGAGGAGACTGGAGCAATGAGAATCTCAGAGCTATCATTTACATTTTATTGTAGATAGACTATGGAGTAACTCTTCAGCACTGTTATTTGAAGAAATTTTCCAATGTCCATTATTTTTATTTTTATTTATTTTTTGCTGATTTTCTATAGTCTACAGTAACTAGCATTAAAACTCTTAAATGAAAAGGAGACATATTTGGGGGTAATAATGAAGCAAAGAACAATTAATTTCAGGGAGAAGGAGCTGCAGAAGTAGAGTAAGTAATGGTAATCAAAAAGTGGAAAGAGAAGGATACTAGGCCCTTGTCCCATAAAGCAAGCAAGAAAGCTGTAAACAAAGAGATAGTGAAGGACATGTAAGTGGGGGCAGGAGAGCTCCATGTGATCTCCACACATTTTAGACAGGCAACGGGGTTAAATCTGGAGCATCCAGTTAAAGGCCTTGGAGATTCAGCCATGTGACCTGGGCTTCATGGGAGGGTACAGTGTGAAGGAAGGGCCTACCCTTCCCTTCCAGGAAGAAAGAGCTCCCCTCAAAACCCTTGACTCTTGTGCTTTTCTTCTCCTCAGAGAAGTGGGTTTGTAGGAAGCCTGGCAGACAATAATTATTGGCCAGTATTTCTTAATTGGATGTAACTAATTTATCAGTGGTCCTAAGCATGGGAAATTTAGTATCTTTATACTACTGTCACAAATAATATATTTTATATAATTGACCAGATAGAGGTGTTGACATAAGTAAGAGTGTTTGCTGTGCCACATGTGAACTGTTCTGGGGCCTAGAATCTAGGGGAAAAGTGAAGGATCAGCTATGAAAATAAGACCAGGGATTTGGGGAAGTTGTTATGCTTGGTGACTTGTTAAAAAAGAAACAAATAAATGAATAACAACAAAAACCCTGATCACTATCATCATAGAGCCCTAATGTATAATAAGTTTTCCCATAAAATCATCAGTGCAGGATTCCATTTTTGATAACAATTTGGATGATTTTGTCAAAAAAAATGTATCTGAGAAGTTTTCCTTTTCATAGAATAAGATAGTTTTTCGAACTACAGGAGAATAGTTGATCTCATTTAACAGCCTAAAACTTGTAGTGTGAAATTTGTGTCTTTGTGGTCACTAGAGCAGGTGGCCATTTTCACTGTGAGTGTGGCATACCGAAGACTCGGGATGTTGCTAATATGTTTTTCTGGTACTGGAAAAAAGATTGAGCTCATGACTCAAAGGAAATGAGAATAACCTTTCATTCCCTCTACCTAATTATTCTTGGGTGTTGTTTGCAGGCTGTGGCAGCCCATTCACATTTCCTGATTAAATAAGCAGTTGGAGTCAGGCAAATGGTCATGCCATGCAATGGTGTGCTAGATGATGGCAAGAATAGTTCCAAAGAAAGAAGCAAAATATGATGCAATGTGTATTTTACTATGATGAAATTGTATGAGTTCATAATTTATTAACTGTTCACAGAGGGTGAGATTTGCTTTGTGTATCACTCATTTCATAATTCTCATTGGTTCCATACTTACTTTGACTGAGGACACCCACATTGACGTGTGTTCTCCTATCTTTGGGAGTACCATTTAAAATTTCCTTCCATTCCTGTTTTCTCCACTGTAACCTCCACTTAGGAAACCGTTGTCTTTCTCTTGAACAACCATTTTGATTTGTTTGGACGCCACAAAATTCATGTCTTTTTTTTCAACCCTTAAGAGGATATTATAAAGATAAATGACAGAATGATTGGAAAATGCCTTTCCTTAAACTATTATTTCAACGATAGAGATTGGTTTTGCTGTTAGAGGACAGAGGAAATATATATGTAATAACAATCTTCCCCTCATAAAATGGATCAGGACCGTGTTCTTGCCAAAATTGGGGGGGTTTCTTAGTAGTGATGAGTTTAAGGATGTGCCCGTTTTCCCAAGAAAAGAATACCATATTTCTTAAAGTACTTGGATAGAGAGTTTGAGCAGCTGTTTCACTGTGTCCTCAGTTCATGCACAGCGCTAACCTCAGCAGAGTCATCTAGCAGAACTAAATAATGGTCTAATCATCTTTAGGTGCCCCGGACAAGCTGCAATTTGAGCTGCCAGAGGGATTCTTGGGTGGGCTGGTGGTGATGCATCTTCCAATAAGCATTATTACAAGTGTCAGCTTAGGTAAATTCATGTTCATCTGGGTTCATTTTATCTTATTTTGTTTCAATTTAATCCAGATCTTGAGATTCAAGTGTTATGTTGAGCATTACTTTAGTGAGGTATGGTGAAATTTGAAGAGGGAAAAAATATTGCTTGCCACCCTTACAGAGACAACACACAGAGGAAATAGGACTTTTCCCCTCCCTGTTTTGGTAATTCTTGGCTTGGCATATTTGGGTAAGAAAATGAAAGGTTTGCCTGCATAGTTGAAATCTCTCGTCACATTATATCATCTGAAGCCTATTTGTACGTTGGGATCATTTTATTTGGTTTTGGTTAGACATAAAAGTGTTCTGTGGTCTCCTATTTTTTTCAAGGCCTTCTGGCTTTTGGAAAATTGAGTGATTTCATCCTTGTCCGGGTTTCCTAGTGAAATCTTTTATTTTTACTCAAATTACTTGATCAATTAGTTATGTCAGCTGCCCAAAATGTGCCTTTTTATTAATAGCACCTTTTATCAACTCATTGGAATTAGACATTACAACCATGGTCTGAGGCTGGTAACATCTTGCAATAATTTATAAATATTGCTTTAAAAAATAGTACCACAATTGCTCATTCGTGAACTTTTTGGATGTGTCCCTGTGTGAGAAATTGTGTTCGTACTATTATTAGTTCTGACAAACTGGATTAGGTCTTGGCTATTGTTAAGTGGTTCTATCTGCCCTCAAATCTACTGAGAGACACAGCATTCTTAATGAATTTAATTAAAACTGCATGTGGTTTATATAGTTGCCTCTAGCCAATATGCCATTCTTCTTGACTGAATGGAGTTCTTGCTAATGCGTAATGATGTTTTCTGTGAGAGATGTTTGAAACCCTTCATGGTAGCCCCAAGGTAGTTTCCACGAAATGACATGGTGATGAAATATTAAAATAATAAAAAAAACTTTTCTACTTAAGTGAGTCATGTTTACACTAAGTAATGTATGCACAAATGTGTTAAATATGTTTGTTGAAGCTGTGAGAGACATGGGTTGTATTTCAACACCAGCAATATGTTGGCAGTGAAAGATTTTTAAGAAATTCAAATCTGGCAACACTTTGGATGATCTGCTATGTGTATTATTCTTTGAAGTAGTAAAAAAAAGGCCATTATGGAATTTCCTCTTAATATTTAGTTCATTTTGGCCAACTAGTTTTAACGAACAAGAATTATGTGGAAAGATGGTTCTCAGCATCAATTTTTAACAGTCTTGGAAGACATCAGTGATAGAACTTTGTCTTTTTTAAAAATAAAGACATCCACTCTATTTTCTTAATATTGTTAAAGAGAAAATTATTTAATAAAATTTCGTGGAAGGGATCAGTGAAGCCCTCTGAATAGACTCAATTTCTGATTCTGGAAATTGATCTTTGATGGTAATAAGAGAACAGCAGGGAAATAACACTCATTTTGAATGTTCTCCCCTCATATTTAGTCTTTTAAAATGTCAAAACACTACTGAGAAATGCAGTCTTTTCAATCATCTCTATTAAGTACATAACAAAATATCTAATGATTTTATAGACCCCAGCAGGGTTAAGGTTAGAAGATTTCGTAAGATTATAGAGAGGAAGTGGTCCAGTGAAAGGCAGAAAGCTCCAGGTAGATGTGCCTCAGAATGGGGAACAGATTCCTGGGCATGGAAGTTGACAGGGAAGAGAGATAAACTCAGATTGAAGAAGTCCAGTGAGCACAGAGGGGAATGATGAACTTTCCTTGGGATGAGAGTTGAGATAAAGGAAGGTCATGGAATCTGGACTGTGATTTCTTGAGAAGTCAGTGAAATAGACAACTGGCATGAACAATGAAGAGAGGCTAAAGGGATAATAGAGGCAAAGACAGCTTATAGGCTGCATACACAGCAGTGTTCTCGATTACTTCTCTGACACTCAGATTCTTAATTTACCTCATGGGGTTGTAGTGAAGATCAAATGTAATCTATGGAGAAAAAATTCCATATAAAATGCTTAGCACAATACTTGTTATAAATGCTCATAAATTTTTAGCTTAAATTACCATTTATACTTATTCTAACTGGATGTCTTAACAATTTCATAAAATAATTCACGTATTAATTCAAAATCACCAAATAGTCTCCATTTCTAGTATCCCTATCTCTTCTCCAGATTTGAATGGCATGTCATTTTAGAATTTTTATTTTGAGAAACACACCTCATCTTAGCTCCTTAAAACTGAAATAGTTTTAGGTAGCATTCTCTTTCAACATGTCAGAATGACAGGAAGAAAAACATTAACATTTTTTTTGTTCCTTGTACTTTATTTTTTGTCCCCTAATTTTGGGAGATGAAAACAATTTCTCCATAGAAAAGATGAGCTATTGAAGTCATATTATGAATCCTACTTTCAAGATTTGGGTGACACTAATTAACAATAGCAGCTATCACTTATTGAGCTCCTATTACTTGCCAAGTGGGATATCATATCCACATATGTTTCTCCACAATCCTCATTCCTATGCCAAACAGACTGCATTATTCCACATTTTATGAAGAAACTAAGATTCAGAGAGCTTAACTTGCTGACATACAGCCAAGCCAGGATTCACACTCTGTGCTTCCTGGCTTCAAGTTTCTTCCCACGATACCACTGTGCCTCAAACCTCTTGTTTTGAAGTAAACACATTTCTAAAAACATTTTCAGGGTTGTCTTATTTTGATATTAGTGAATCGACCAACTATACTGTTTGCCTGACCAAGCAAACCCTCCCCAAAGAGGCAAAAGAAGGTAAAGTGAAAAAAAAGTGGGGAAGAAAAGGTTGAGGAAACACCAGATAGTTGAGACACAATAGCCAAAAAGATACCTCTGTTTCATTGGAGAACATATGGAAGAGAGCAGCAATAATCACAAAGAACAAGTTAGAAATATGCCCTTTATGAGTGATGGTATTCTGTTTCTATGGTAACTAGACATAGAAGAGTGAGTTGGTGCCCCATTTCTATTTACTCAATCTGTATGTGTTTAACATATATGACAGAGCAGTTTTCAACAAAAAAATAATTCAAAAAGACAGCTTTGATCATGTCACCACCTCCACCACCCCTGCCCCGCCTAAAATTTTTGTGACTTCTGGCTAACGGCAGAATGCCATGTGAGCATAGGAGGCCCTCCAGTTCGTGACACTAACCTACTGAACCAACCTTATCTCTCATCCTCGACAATTCAGTCTCTATGCTCTAGGTCCAGTGGCTCTTAACCCTGGCTGCCTAGCAGAATCACATGAGGAGCTTTAAAACTATACAGATGTCTGGGCTTCACCACAAGGAATTCTGGTTTAATTGGTTTAGGGTGGAGTTTTCAAAATTTCTCCAGGTAATTAGAAGGAGCAGCCAGGGTTAAGGATTACTGCTCTAATCAAAGGAGATTCTGAAAACTGCTTCAGTCTCTTGACTGCTTTTTACTGAAGTTCTTCCTTTCTCTTAAAACACGTTTTCTCTCTCCTTTTGTATCTCCTCTGGCCAACTGCATCTTCTAAATTCTTCCCATTCTATAGGACCCTTATGGAATGCCTGGAAGCTTTTCTTGCTCTACTCCTCCCCCTTTAGTGGCATGTCATCTCTCTGTCATTTAAACACAAGGTCTTTATGCCCCTATTACAGCATCTACAGCTCCTATCCCAGCTTCTTGTCACCCTTCCCCATGAGAAGGAACTAGGTTTTACTGATTTCTTTATACACTAAAGGCTCAATAAAAAAAAAATTACAGATATTTCAAATGTTGCGAACAATCTTCACATAGATCCTTGGAGAAAAGAGTTAATATCATCCTTCATTTCTGATGATGTCTGGATTGAGTCCAAGACTACACTCAAGGTGTATCCTATAATAATGAGACTTCTTATTTTAGGGTCTGCATGTACCCTGACATCATATTTAGAATGGCGTATGGACCTGAATGTGTTATTTTCAGGAGAGATTCCATAATTAGAGTCTCAAAGGTGCCCATATAATCTGTTGACTTGTTAAGAGCCAGTGTCCTTGAGAATAAATCCCCATAACTCAGCATGCAGCGATAACAGTGGCCCTGTTTGCTGGTCACTAAGTTCCATTTCTCTTTCTGCCGTGCTAGCACAGCACCACACCTCCATTTAGGTTGAATGCCTTCATGAAAAAAATCATTAGTCTAAAGACTAATCAAGCATAGCATCTATCATTTGGATGATTAAATATTTTTAAATGAAAAATGAAATCAGATTAAAGCCTCTTTTGTTATTGGCTTAGAAAAGCTGTAAATTTCTAACTTGACTGGAAAATAAAAGTATAGTGGCCCTGCCATTGTCCTCCAGTAAGTCACAGGAGAAAAGTACTCACGTGAAGGTATGAGTGAGTGTGTATGTGTTGTTTGTGTGTTGTATGAATGTTTTACCAAAATAAAGTTTTTCTTTGACAAAAATTGGCAACAATCTGGTTGTCTGCAAAGGGAATAAAATTTATTTCAGCAGGCCACCTCTGAATTTCTTATGTTTCACTACTCGCTGCTGAAATATTTAGCACTAAAACAACAACAATCGAAACATGACTTAGTAGCTGTTAGAAGTAATTTTTCTATTACCGGGCACAAAAGAGCCAGAAAAGCATGTCTTCTCAATTGAACTGATTTGTAATTCTAGAAGGTAAGAGGAAAAAACTGTAAGAACCTCCACTTAAATCTGTAATTTGGGTGATTCTGAAGCGATGTGATGGAAGGAACTTTGATCGGCGCTCAGTTTGGCATGGGGGATCTCCTTTCAAGGAATAAGAAATGTTTGGGAGAAGTACTTGGAGGGAGCTGCATTTGGGGTTTGACCTGAATCCATATAAACAGAACATGGGAGACAGTAACTAATGAATCTTTTAAATTAATAAGCTAAAGATATGGTTTAGCAATACATATATATGTATATGTATATATGTGTGTGTGTATGTACATATATAAATACACTTCGAAATAATTTTCAAGAATAAACATCAGCCTTAAGTGAAGTACTGATGTACTTTCCTATGCAAAAAGGCTAACATTACAATTCAGAATTTCCAAAATACAAAACTTAGGAGGTAATTAGTCATATTATTAAAAGGATTTTTGGCTTTATAAAAGAATCTACCACAATATTTCCATTCTGAATACCTCTTACAGTATGTTAAAATTGCCATTTGGTTAATTCCAGTGGTTCTTAAGTGTTAGCATGTACCAGAATCTCCTGGAGGGTATGTTAAAACACAGATTGCTCAGGCCCTACTCCCTTCAGAATTTCTGACTCAGAAGGTTTGAGGTATCTCCTCAAAATTTGCACTTCTAACAAGTTCTCTGGTGAAGTTGATGCTGCTAGTCACCACAGTTTGAGAATTGTTTGTTTATTAAAATTCCACCTGAACATAGCTTTAAGAAATAAATCTGCGATATAATAGAAGGTATACCTGCAAAGGATTTTTTAGTAGTTGTTATGGAATGAATTGTCACCCCCAAAATTCATATATTGGCACAATACCTCATCTTTTCTTAGTTTCTTAATAACTTTATATATTTTGGCACAGTGGATTTTGAAAGGAGTGTTAAAAAATAATTCCCAATTTTGACTACTAAACACTATCATGCTTTAGAATTCTCTCGTAGCAGGCTAATTTCCATAGTAACATACCTTTATTCATCCTGATGGAGATATTGAGAAGTCAGAGGAAAAATTCACCTGTTATATGAAAATAATTAGGCAGTTTGTTGGTTAGCATTTGCAGTATAGACTTGTGACTTGAGAAAGTCTTGTTCATACATTTCTTGATCCTTTTCCCTGTTTTTTTTAATCAAAGAAGGGAAGGATAGGGAAGTATTTGATGTCTGCTTAGGAAGAATATTAATGATACTGTATAAAAAGGCCCTTTGGGCGTCGTACATTTTGGTTAGTAAATATCTAGCTCTTTTATTTAAGACTCTAAAAATGACAAAGTGAAACATCATTCCCAATAATTCCCTTCAATGTAATGAGAAATATTGCCTGGGTTTTCGAGTCTCATAAATTGCTTAGCTGAGAACATGAGCCTTATTCCTGTTTCTATTTGGGGTCCATCACATTTCTGGCACTCCACGAATGTCAACTACGAAGCTTATAAATTTCGGTATCAAAGACTGCTGATGGTGCAAAACCTAGAGATCGAGGAAATACTGAAGAATAGCACAACCAGACTCAAAGGTTTTTTTTTCCTTTGAGCTGTCAAAGCTAGGAATGTCAATGGAAAATATAGTTAATATAAGCAGATGTCAAACAAAGCCAAGTGGTAAGAACGGGAAACAAAAATATTAAATAAAACAGCAGTGTGCTGACTGGGTTGGGACTTGGAGAATTGGGTTTGGAATCTCTTAAAACAATCTGCCCTGTAAAGGGTTGAATACATTTTGAAGTGAAATGAAAATTTGTTTGGTCTCTCAGTGGATAACCATTTCCCAAACAATATAGAATCTGATGAAGCCTTGAGTTTTGTTCTTTGCTGTTGCATATAAATAAATTTGCTGACTGTTTAACATGTTGTTATTATACTACTATCATGCGATGCTGTAGTAACCTTCCTGTCCCTCATCTGTCCAGACCCAGCATCCTTGGAGATCCAAAATCCATTAGCACTATAAGTGTAGGGTGTACAAGTGTGTGTCTTCTTCTAAATCTAGGTAGTAACCATTTCTTAATAGATTTCTCTAGGTAATAATAGTTTAAGACTCCTATTGTTTGCCAGTTATGACCTGAGAGATTTCTAATGAAAGCAGGGCTGGCTGGCTGTGGAGAAGGATTCCGAGTTCAGGGTCTACTAGCAAGGGAGGCCAGAGAAACTATCTTCTCCACTCTTCCATTCCTTGGGCCGTTATTTGCAAGAAGAGCCAGCAGAAGGCACTAAGCCTCCACAGCCTGTGAAGCTTTGGCTCCTGGGCTAATTATAGCAGAAGCTGCGTGGTGGAAAGAAACTAGTGCTGGCAATAGCTTGCTTAATGAAGACGGCTGCTTTTTCAGACTGTTTCAGAAACAGCTTATTGGGGGTTTCAGTGGGACTAGAACAGGAAGACCGTCTGCTCAGGCTTGTCCAGTGAAGAGCCTTGAGTCTTTAGCTAGTGTTAATTCATCTAAAAGGAAGCTCTTTGTGAAGAAGTGTACCGAGTTTGGCACATCATAAACATCACAGCAAAATGAGAGGCAAAGAGGTAAACTGGAGAGAATTATTAATATCAATAGTAATAATAATAATAAGTATGATTATATAATCTAATATCTATTACATACTTGCTCTATATCAAGTCTTACACTGAATACGTTAAATTCAGTGTTTCATTTGACCTTCTCAGCTACTTTATGAGTTAAATACTATTATTATTCTCACTTTCAAATGAGATAGCTGACAGAGAGAAAATAAGAAATTTGCCTGAAGTCACACTGCAACTAAACACTTGGAAGTGAGATTGCACACAGCTCTGTGAATCAGAATTGCACACTCTTTTCACTAAATCATGCGGTTTGAAAACAAACACGGGGAAGGCCAGTGAGAAGTCAAAAGGCAAGTTGATTATTACTTCATGGCGTTGGTGTGTGTTGTGGGAACCACAAATGGCTGTAAATTATTACCCCTACCCTCCAGGAACCTAGAGTGTCAATCCACGATCTTTCTCATCAATTTTGTTTATGTTCTATTTAGCCTCATACATAAAAGCAAAACAGTAAAATTGGCTTTGTTCATTTCCAACTGAATGGCTTCTTTTTAAGTTTCTAGAACCTGTCATATGTCAAATGTTAGTAAATATTGCTAGATGGACTGATTATATTAGTGTAATATACTGAGAATAGAGAAAGTTACTTAGAAGTTGGATTTTTAAATGGTTGATGTCATTCCTTCTATCTTGTAAGACCAACATGGAAAATTTGTCTCGGGTTTATCAATGCAGGTTGATAAACCAGGATTTTATCAGTTAAAAAAAGGAGGACTATGCCAGGGTTTTTGGAATTTTAGGGAAAAGGGAAGCCTCTAATTGGGTGAGGAAAAGTAGAATTTGAGTTATAACCTCTTCCATGGGCCGTTTATGAGCACACGGTCATTAACATCTATCCCCAGGTTTCTAAGCAGGAAGCAGGAAAGGCAACAAACCAGAGAAAGTTCTGAGCCCCCTTTGAACTTTATAGAAAGGCACTTTATAAATCTTAGGAAAATAAATTTATGTTATAATTTGTCCAGAGTGACTCTGAGTTAGAACTCTTTTGAAGGTAGAGCCTACTTGATATACCACGTGGAAAATCACGTCTCTCTCTCGCCCCAAGCAGTGTGGATCGTTCTGTGTTGACTTGTTCTTCTTTGCTGTGATTTTCTCTCAATATCCTTTCCTTTGCACCTAGATTAAAAGTATTAAGAAATACGCTATAAAGGGGAAGAACCTATACAACAGGAGGCCTAAGGGGCAGGAAAGAAAAATCTAGCCCTTTGTCATGAAATGGAATGAATACTCATCCTTGGGTGTTGATTAAACAAGATTTTAATTAGCCGTGGACAGTTGCGATGTAATTGGCAGGCAGACCTGCTTTCTGTGCAAAGGAATATATTTGTATGTGTTCATTTTTTTAATGCATTCCAAACCCTAACAGTCAAGTTGATTTTTTTTTCCTGTAATAATGATATGCTTTTAGTAGCGTGTCATTTTCTTTACCCTTGTAGAGAGATAACATGCAATTAGGGAGTGATGTCAGCCTATAACATTTTGGTGTAAAATTTTGGTCACACCAAAATACTGGGCTCCTTAACAAAGCTGGCAGACACATCTTCTGGCAGCAGCTGCTCGCCATGTGAGTTAAAACTTCCTGTCACTATAATTGATGTGTTTTTATTCTTTCCATTTCCTGAAGCCTGATCAGAATTAAAATTGCTGTTGGAATTTCCTGTCAAAGCAACTCATTTATTCGCTGAGCTCTGCCCTTTGATTGGACATTGCCTTCAGCAGCAGTCAGGTGGAGATTGCTGGGAATTATCCTCTCCATGCAGGTCTGACAGCCACACACATCAATACACAGATTGTCCATCATGTGGCGAACGTGTCCTAATGAAAACTCCAATGCAAAATGTTAATGATTTGAATATCAAACTTGGCCACCTGCTGGGGGCTCTGGGTTTGTATTTATTTAGGAAGTCCTACAGTTTCCAACTGATTGTCTCACTGTCGAATTGGGATTCTTGTCCCAAAGCTCTTGCATTTCTGATCTGTCCCTGGTTTAGACAATATGACTAAAAAGTTTGAATTTTCTCAAGCCCATTTCCCAATTTTTTCTGTGCATCATATGCTATTTACATACACCATCTTGGGTGACTGGGTTTGAAGGATGGGTGGTTCTGAACTGTACCCTAGCAAACACTTTTTTACACATCTGTGGAGAAAGATAACTACAAAAATTAAGGATGTGGGCGAAATACAGGCAAATCTTGTTTTACTGTGTTTCTTTTTATTGCATTTCACAGATATTGTGTTTTTAACAAATTGAAGGCAAGGCCCTCCACCAGCATAAAGATTATGACTCACTTTATTGTGATACTTGCTTTATTGCAGTGATCTGGAACCAAACCTCCAGTATATCTGAGGTATATCTTTAGTAGGCCGTGGAAGGATCTAAATTTTTCTTAGTTGTTTTGTTTTTATATCTGAAAAAAAATTCATAAAATTACTACTTTTTGCAAAGAAGGGAATCTCTGACTTACCTCTGATTACACAGAGGAATTATTTATTTACTTCTCAATTTTAGAACTGAGTTTATAATCTGTCTAAAATGACTATTTTCAGGTTGAGGCAGGTAAAAGAGAAAAACTTTGTGCCCTGAACAACAAGGACACTTTGCTCATTCCAGTAATTGAGTCCTAAGGTTTCTTCTTGAGACTGGGAATCTCTGAAAAAAAAAAAAAAAAAAAAACTTTATTGAAAACAATCTAGCTACTCATATGCAAGTTTTTTGTTTGTTTGTTTCTGTCTTTTTTTTTTTTATCCCAAGGTAAAGATAAGCTTTTAAATTTGAGATTCTCCAAGTAGTTTTAAAATATTTTATCTTTCAAGAATGTAAACTCCATGAGTATGGGACTTCGTTTTGTTCATTGCCTATATTTATTACCTAGGACAGTGCCTTGTGAATTATAGACACCCAATTAATATTTATTAAACAAATGAATGAACTCTGTTAGACTCCTTAAAGTGTCAAAGCAACAGAGAGAGGACTGTGTTATGTCTGGAGGCAGAGAGTCTCCAAGCATAGTGACCTTTCTCTGAACAAGGGATCCCAGTTCTGCTTGTACTTTGGAATCACCAAGGGTGCTTGAAAAATAAAAACCTGATGCCTAGATCCCTCCCTGGGCTATTAAATCAGAATGTTTTGCTGGTCACTCTTGAACTGAAATGATGTGAAGACCAGAGGTCACCTTCTTTATATACCAGCCACCCTTGAGGTTGAACTGTAGGCCCTTTCCACTCCAGACTGCTAGGTCTGATCTGTTGGTACCAGCAAGCCAGAAATCATGCAGGACATTTTTACTTTGTTAATTGAGGGTCTCAGTCAATACTTGAAAAATGAAGATGGAGACAGCAGTTGGTGGGGAAGGCAAAACTACTCCCTTAGGCACATTGTACGATGAAACAACAAACGAATTAAAAATCACAGGTAAAACAAGGATGGTTCAACATCCTCAAATCAGTCAATGTGCTACATCACATTAACAAAATGAAGGATGAAAATTCTATGATCTTCTCAATAGATGCAGAAAAAGCATTTGACAAAATTCAACATCCACTTATGATAAAAACTCTCAGCAAAGTGAATATAGAGAGAATATATCTCAACACAATAAAGGCCATATATGATGAGCCCACAGCTATCATCATACTCAATGATGAAAAGTTAAAAGCTCTTCCTCCAAGATCAGCAACAAGACAAAGATATCCACTTTTGCCAGTTTTACTCAACATAGTATTGGAAGTCCTAACCATAGCAATTAAGAAAAAGAAACAAAAGGCATTCAAATTGGAAAAGAAGAAGTAAAACTGTCACTATTTGCAGATGACATAATATAAAGAAAACTTTAGAGACTCTATCAAAAACTACTGGAACTAATAAACAAATTTACTAAAGTTGCAGGATACAAAGTTAATACACAAAAATCTGTTGGCTTTCTCTATACTAATAAACTATCAGAAGGAAATTACAAAAGCAATTCCATTTGCAATTACATCAGAAATAATAAAATACCTAGGAATAATTTTAACCAAAAAGGTAAAAGACCTATATATTGAAAACTCTAAGACATTAATGAAAGAAACTGAAGAGGACACAAATAAATTGAAAGATATTCCATGTTCATGGATTGGAAGAATCAATATCGTTAAAATGTCCATACTACCTACAGGAATCCACACATTGAGTACAATTCCTATCAAAATTACAGTGGCATTTTTCACAGAAATAAAATGAATAATCCTAAAATTTGTACGAAATGACAGACCCCCACATAGTCAAAACAATCTTGAGAAGAAAAGAACAAAACTGGAGGTATCACACTTCCTGATTTCAAACTACATGGTAAGCTCCTTGACATAGGTCTTGGTGCTGATTTTTTTTAATTTGATGACAAAATCAAAAAGCAAAAATAAAGCAAAATAAAAAAGTGAGACTATAGCAAATGAAAATCTTCTGCACAGCAAAGAAAAACTATCAACAAAATGAAAAGGCAACCTATTGAATGGGAGAAAATATTTACAAATCGTGTATCTGAAAAGGGACTAATATCCAAAATGTATAAAGAACTCATACAACCAACAGCAAAAAATACCCAAACAATCCAATTTAAAATGGGTAGATCTGAATAGATATTTTCCTAAAGAAAACATACAGATGGCTAACAGATACATGAAAGATACTCAACATCATTAATCATTAGGGAAATGCAAATTGAAACCACGATGAGATAGCACTTTACACCTATTAGAATGGCTATGATATAAAAGACAAAAAATAAAGGTATTGGTGAGGATTTAGAGAAAAGGGAATCCTTGTGTACTGTTGATAGGAATGTAAATTGGTACAGTCATTATGGAAAATGGAATGGAAGTTCCTCAAAAAATTAAAAATATTACTAATATATGATCTAGCCAATTCCAAGTCTGGGTATTTATCCAAAGAAAATGAAAACACTTACTTGAAAAGATACATGCACTCTTATGTTTATTGCAGCATTATTTACAATAGCCTATATGTGGGAACAACCTAAGTATCCATCAGTGGATGAATGGATAAAGAAAATGTGGTATATACAGTCACACATCACATAACAATGTTTCGGTCAGTGACAGACCACATATACGATGGTATACCATATAAGTATACTCTATGATGATTGCACAGTGACAAAATCATCCAGAGACACATTTCTCAGAAAGTATCCCTGTCATTAAGCAGCACATGACTATCTACAATGTAATATTATTCAGCCATAAAAAAGAATGAAATCTTACCATTTTGACAACATGGATAGAGAGTGAGGGCATTATGCTAAGTGAAATAAGTCAGATAGAGAAAAATAAATACCATATGATATCTCATATGTGGAATCTAAAACAAAACAAAACAAAAAAACCAAAACACCAAAACATGAAAAACCAGGCTCATTGATACAGATAACAGATTGGTGGTTGCCAGAAAAGGGGCACAGGGTTGGAATGGGGGAAATGGGTGAAGGAGGTCAAAAGGCTAAAAGAAAAAAATGATAGATTTTTCTCTTTTTTCCTAAAAATTGATCTCCACCATAAAATAATTTGACAGTATACTATTTGGATAGTGTACAATTTATGTCAAATGTCAACAAGGAAAGCTTATCTGTAACTAAGCTTTTTAATTATTTTATTATGTCATTAAATATCAATCATCTTTAAAAACTGTTATCTAATATGCTAAACAAAGTTCACTTCAAATTTACATAATAAAATAATAAAATCAATGACTAGGAGTTAGATAATAATAATATCAGGGAGGGTGCTTGCTTGGTATCTGCTTCCACTTACTATCATACTTAAGGCATTTCATCTCACTTCACAGTTCACCTCTGAGAGGCTGGGAAAAAAAACTTATTTTAACCTGCTTTCTTTAGCCTGCTTTTCTTCTATCTGTTTTTGCAAAAGTATGTCACAAGGAACACACAGGTATTCTTTAACATTCAATTTAAAATGTTTTGATGTCCACTATTAAAAGTATGGAATATAAATCACACACATCCGCAGAAAGAGAGAGAGAGAGAGAGAGAGAGAGAGAGAGCAAGAGAGAATGAATGAGAATCACAGGTAAGGATAACCTTACATGAGGAGCATGTTAGAAACCACTACTTTTATTCAAGGTCTCTAGCATGTTAGGATATTCAGAGCAGGGGGAAGAAAATTTACGCCACTAGTATTTGTTTGTTTGTTTGTTTGTTTAATTTTAAAGCAAGTTCGAATATTCTGTTTTTTCCTAGGACTATCCCAGGATATTTCTAACTCCTCATAGTTGTCTGACCTCTATTCTATCTCAATATCTCCCTCACCTTATTCCCCCAAACTCTTTGATTTTAGGGCAGCTGCCAGAAATAGCAGATAAATGATACTCTTATCGTGGTAGGGGCTCGTCTGTTTTATGCACACAAGGATATATAGATCTGTTCCCTGGAGCACATGATTTTGCCTGATAATGATCTGTGAAGAGTTTGCATAAGTATTTCTGTCGCCTTCTCTAGAGGGATACAAGCTTGGGAAATTCATCTATAGAGGGCGCCTGAGGCTACATGGATTGGAAGCTCATCCTACTTTTATTTCCAGTTGTGCTCCGTAGCCTATGTTCAGCATACCACTGGAAAGGAATCCTAGTTTGTGTTTTTCTTTAAATTTCCCTTTCCTTTTAATTCTTGTTTCCTTCTTATGACATTTTGCTGTTCTTTGCCACAAACCATTGCAAAACAACCCATACAAGAATTTTGCCTCCGTCTTGGCTAGGGCAGAAGGCTCTTTGAAAACCACAAAGCCACATCTCCAGGGAACAGTAGCTTTATTAATATAATAATCACCATCATCATGGACCAGTTACAATACACACATTGCTTTAGAAAGCAAAATAAGGACAACCTGGGGTTTGCTGGAGAGGCTGCTCTTGAGGTTAGATGTGTACAGTTAAGTTTGGAGTCAAGCTGAGGTCATTGCTAAGGAGATTTGGATTTGGAAATCTGTGTGGAATATGATTGTCCCATGGAAACTATCCACTCACCATTAAAACTCATTTTGAATGATATCAGAGCAGAAAAATACAAGGGTTTCATCCCAAAACAGACTTGGGCTTTTCTTAAAGTCTTGGTTTGTTTGGAAAAGAGGTTCGATGGTATATAATCTTTGCTGTTCATCCTTCACTTATAAAAGAAACCCTAGTAAAAGTTGAATGAAAAGTTTTATTGGAAAGATACATCCCATGTGTCTTCCATGGGATTTTCATTACAAATAATATATAAGGAATGATCTATAACATGTTAAAAGAATGACACAGTTTTTACTTTGCTCTGGGTCCTTCCAAAGAAACTGAGTATATTTAATAAAATGCTTTCTCTAATTGGAATTGTTATAAAAAGAAAATAAATATTAAGAGAATCTTTAATTTACTCTTTGGTTATTTCTTGGAGGTGGGGGGAGAAAAAGAAATAACATGTGATAAACCAAACTGGCATCCTCTTTTTTTAAGCAACCACGTCAGCTTGGATGCAAGTAACTAGTGACAAAAGAGTCAAACTAAGTGTGCTGAAGCCTCCAGGAAAGGCAGACTGCTGACATGGCAGCAACTCTGTTTCCAGCTGATTTTAGGCCCAGATAACTATCCCTTTCAGCTTAAATGATGCTCTGCCGTAATTGACCAATGCCCAGTTGGGTTGGAGCAGAGTTCTTTTGGAACCTGTTCAGACCAACTTGGACTGCCTGTGAGTGCTGGGCCAAGATCAGACTGGTTTCCTGGAGCCTAAGGTATTATGCTGGCTGTAGTCAAAGCGGCAGAGTTTTCTGAATGTTTAATAGAATGTGTCATTGCATTTGTTTGCTGCATTTAATATATTCAAGAATAATTAATAACAAATAAGGCTATACTGTAATCTTTAGGCTGAAGCAAGGTGTACACTAAACCCATCTAATAGTCTATAAGTTGAATAGGCTGTTTCGGTTTAAGAATAATTGTACTCTTTCTTAGCAGTTGCTCTTGGATGGTGTTCTGCATGTTGTCTTTTTATGAACTTTAAATCCTCCTTCTAATATGAAGCTGGCTCTAATTGACAAAAGATACTATTTTCAAGTTCTTCAACTCTCTGTAACAAAGCTGCTTACTGATAGTGTCACTAATGGAGGCTGTGGAGTTTAGAGGACATGAATGAATGATGGAGCCTTGCATGGTTAGATGAGAGTCATCATCTGCTTAAGGGCTGGCCAAATACCTGGATCATTTTGGTGAAAAGATTAGTCATTTCCTCATTCTAAATTTATACCAGAAATTACTGCTTTATGGATTTGGTCTCAATCAACACAAGAACTGATTTCCCTAGTGAGTATTTAGGAGGGTAGAAGTGAGATCCCAAACTGATCCTCCGGCTCTACTGGACCAATGAGTGCATAAAATGACCACAAGCTATCTGGTAGTTTGTTTAGATTTTACAGCTCTATCTTTTGTTTCTTTAGCCGATGTCTGCAAATATTGGTATCTAAAAAGTGGCCCTGAGGTGCCCAAAAAACTTGGTAAAATTCGGGTGGTTGCCTTTTACCTTTTCTCCAAAATAATTGTGTTTAGTATATGAGTCCAGGAGATAATTGCCTGCTGACATCTTGTTCTCTAACAGAGTATTTTTCTGTCATTGAGAAGAACCAAAATAGTTAGCATGTAGAAAAATACATGGAATATTAAACTAAAATACGTCTGTCTAGGGATCCATTTAGTTCCCCCCAAATAGCTCCTTTCTTTGTGCATGCCAGTATGTTTATATATATTTAAATGCCCCATTTGCTACACTGGTTTTAGCTTCTTGTTAGCATCACTTCTTGTTAGCATGATGTTCTACAGTGCAAGGCAGCTGGAGAAATGAAACATATGTTGAAGAATTTATGCAGTGTCCTTAGTTTCTTTCATTAAGAGAACCAGGAATAATAGGTACATATTATAAATTTGGTGTGTTAAGCAATATGTTATAGCTATGCTTGACAGACATCTTGTTTACATTCATGTTATATATTGGGGAAAGCATAGCATTTTAAGAAACATGGCATTTTAAAAAGTAATATTTATACTGTGCCTCCATTCAAGGGAAACTCAGTCGTCTAAAAACATGGTACATTTTAAATCCACTTGTCTCCTTTTCCTAACGAAATATTCCAAGTGATTTCTCCCCAAAGTAGGGAGTTCAACATGGTCTCTATTCAGGCTATTAGAATTACTGCCAAGGAAAAAACCCAGCTGCATAACCTCGTTTTATTAAAACAATGGGCCATCTTATTGCATTTTGGTTTAGTTCACTTGCAAAAACTTTATTCTGCCTTTTCTCCATGGAGAATGGTATGAAAGCTATCTTTCTAGTCAGTTCAGTGTTTTTGTTTTTAAAAATGTCCTGGTAGTTTCCAGGATGACTTGGGGACCTTCCTTGGTGTCACTGAGCATTGTGAAGTCGTTAATGGGGATGAAACATCTTAGTGGTATACAGTATTAAAGTCACCCACATCCATACTTTTCATTAAAAAAATTATTATTATTTCATGTTTATTATGGTGACATTGATTAACAAAATCCAATAAGTTTCAAGTGTACAATTTGATATATATTGCATTGTGTCCACAGCCACATCTTAATAGCAAGATTCTTTGATGCCTTTGCCCCTCCCCCCCAAAAAAGAAATGAGAAGAAACTTGAAGATCAATATAGTTCCTGTTTTGGTAGTAAGTATATTGAAAGCGAGAAAGAAGAACATATCTACCTTCTTCCTTTTTCACATTTTTTGAGCTTTATCGCTCCAAAGTGCTTTCCCTTATTTTACTCGAATGCTTCAAACCTGTATGGGGAAGTGTTCATTTTGGAGAGCAAGGCACCTTGTATTTTCTAAAGCATTCCTGTCTACCTCCAGCAGAAAGTGGGAAGGCTAGTCATACCTGGTTCTAGTTGAGTTGTAAGCCCTGCCAAGGACTGGAACCCAGAAGAAGCAAAAGTAAAGAAAAGGTACAGAGCTGAGACGAAAGGTGGCACCATTTGAAGAGACTTAAAGTTTGAAGTATTTCAGCCCATGGAAAACTGGCTTTCACGTGAATATTCTTTCAGAACAGAAATGATATAATATCATCATCATTATTTCATTACCACCCCAATTCACAGTTTATTGAATGCTTCCCCTTTTCAGACCTTGCTAAATGCTTTGTATCCTTTCTTTAATTTTATTCTTGCCACAGCACTGTAGGGTAAGGCTAATCATTCCTCTTTGATAGAGAAGGAGCCTGAAGCTTAGAGAGGTTGCACAGCTTTTCGAAGGGCACAACCAGTAGTAACTTGTAGAAGCAGGGTTTCAGTCCTTTGCTCGACTCCAAAGAATGGAAATGCGCATCACTGACTAGGTGAAGTTAGTGGAATGCCAGGATGCTAGGCGGTAGTGGCTGCTCCTGCAGGAGAGCTTGGCTTAGGGCAGAACGCAACTGCCGAAGAGACAAACCCAGTCAGGAGCAGCAGCAGTGTCCTGAGAACATGTTGACAGTTGGGCAACCTTTTATGGCTAGAATAAAAGATTTCAAGTTCAGTTTTGCCTTGCTGTGTTGGAGACATAGATAATATTGAGCTGATAACTGATCTTGGTTAGCCCTTTATTTTAAGGAATATGTAGGACTCTAAATACCCCAAATATGGCATCTACCTTATGGCACAGGGTCATCAGTGCCACAGAGTACTATGTCACTTCCATAGTCCTGTTAACAAGGACCCGGACTGCAGCCAGGCCTCAGGGTCTTAATTCCCAGTTTCTGTTTCCCTGGCCATCTGTGGGAGATAAAGGCAGTGGGGTTTTATAGAAACTGCTGGATGAACTGCTGGATAGAGGAGGAAGTTATGTTTTAAGAACACACAGCAGTGAGCTGTAAGTGATGTGCTTTGCCTGGGGCAAGTCTGTGAAAGTGTAGTGAATGATTCAGCATGGAGATATTGGTCAGATTATTTGAAACAAAAATGGCAGGAGACTAGGGGATGAAAAAGTGCATTATCAGTCGATGACAGGATACGACTGGACAAAACAGAAGAACATTATTTTTAGATTTATAAGTTGATTAACTCTAACAATTTAGATTCAGGAATATTCTTTTTGTATATAATGTGATCTTCAATTCTTGGAAAATCCTTTTTTGAAATCCTAAATCCCAGAAAAATACCTTTTTTAGTTAAAGATTTTATATATATATATAGCATTTTAGTCCAAAGAAGGAGTTACCTCTTGAATCTTTCCTCTTTAATTCATTGGCATAATATTTCCACATTAATTTACCCAACACTTTTTGTCATATCAATGTCCTGTTCAGTAACTTTCAGAACTTTGAAATTGCCTATTGCATTAAGTCAAAATTCTTTGTCATTGAAATCAATACTTTTCATAAGTCAATTTCAACCTACATTTCAAGCTTCATTTCTACAACTTTCTCTATCAATGTAATTAAACAAATGGATCAATTTATTGTTTTTGACCTTTGTTTAAAATGTTATTTTGACCTATAATGTGTCCAGTATTTTCTCTACCTAGTGAAATGTCATTTGCAGTGTAAGGTTGATGGCCTATAATTATAAACTAGCAGGCAGCAGATAAGGTGTAAGTTGGCTTGGTATGTACCTGAGGTCATAAATAGCAGTTGGCTTCAGAATGTTTGAAATAAAGAGGTTCCTGTGTTACATTACAAGGTGATATTACAGAAACACTAGGACAGACCTTGGTCCACTGGGTCAGAAATTAGGGGTGGAATCAGTCAGTACCCTGGATAGCTCCCAGGAACAAAAATTCAAGCTCTGACAGGGTTCTATACTTTGAGCTGTAGACCTACTCAGCTACAGACCCAGACTCTCTAGGCCCTTTTTCTTAAAGAGGCCACTTTCTCTCCTCCCTCGCCCCGCAAGCTTATCAACTATAGATTCAGAGATTCATTCTAATATTGGCCCTTCTTCTGGTCTGACTTGGGGTCCCTGATCATGCTAAAGGCTTATCTTCCATGTTGTTGCCTGAGTCATTCTCTGAGGGCTTTGTCTCTCAGAGTAGAGGATAGGGACTGGGATCCTGATAGTGCTCCACTTTGTCCAGGCTTTTTCTGTTTTTCATAGATGACATTTTATTATTTTGCCAACATCGTGACCAGGTTAAAGTTTTGCTCATCCTCCAAGGTTAAACTGATCAGCTCGTTGTAAAAACAAAACAAAAAACCCTCTCCCTCATCTCAACCAGAACACTTTATAGCCTGCATCACTTATTCCAATAGTAATGATACTGCCTTTTATAAACTGTCTTTTAATCTGTCCATGTCTTAATCTGCCTACATCTAAGCTCTCCATTTAGCTCATGTACTTCATGCCTCTTATCAACAAGGCTTCGCATTAAGGATGCATTTCAGATTATTCCATGAAACATATTTTTTTTTGGAAAGAGAACAATTTTTAATGTTTCTAACAGACATGTTCAATCAGTAGCCCTTTTCGATTATGTGCCGAAGTTTCTGTTGTTTACAGAAACCTTCACATGGTATAATGACTACAGTACGGGCTGTTGTGAGCCAGAGTCTTGTGTTTCCATTCTTGCTTCACCATGTATAACTGTGACCCTGAGTAAGTTAGTTTAATCTCCTTCCTTGAGCTATATTCTCCACACTTGTAAATGGGAAAACTGCATGTGATAGCCATGAAAATTAGGTGAGATATAGGTAAAGGGTCTTCATCACTTGACACAGAGTGAAAAGCTCAATATTTATTGATGCCTTTTTCTGTTTTTTTTTTTTTTTTTCACATATATGTAGGTCTTCCTTTTTCCTGTTTTTATTTATTTATTTATTTATTTATTTATTTATTTATTTATTTATTATAGTGACATTGACTAACAAAATCCAATAAGTTTCAAGTGTACAATTTAACAGTAATAGTTAGATTTCTTTCTGTCACCACATATTTGACCCCTTTCGTAGCTCTTCTTTTTTAATCACACTTTTCTGATGATTTTAAAAACACCACCTTTAGAGGGTTTTGCGTTTTTTGCCATGTGTTTACAGTGACTCCCTGATCATGGTGAAGGATTATCTTCTACTTCCACTTATTTCTAGAATGGTTTGTTTTCTTCCGTATAAAATCAAGAATTAGGGTTGCCATATTCGACATATAAGAAACAGACCTTTAAGCTTTATTATATTGGAGTGGGGGCAGCAGGTTAACATTTATCTTTGTGGAAGTAAGGGTGAATTTGTTCTTACTTCTTTTATTTATAGAAAGCCACCTTATCAAGCAACCTGACAGAGGAAAGCCATGAGATCTCTGAGAAAATAAGACACGTGTGCCAAACACAGAGCCCGTGGGCAGTTCAGTCTTTTCATGACTTGCAAGGGGTTGATTTCCAGAGACTGCTCAGGAGGAAAAATAAACCTGAATATTTATGAAAGAAAACCAGAGCATTTTAGCTGGACTTCTATCCCTTTAAACAATACTAGTCACAGAAATGTGGCTTCCTAGTCATTTAAAATACAGTTTACAGAGGAATTAAGCTAAATCACTTAAGCTCTGCAAGCAGCTGCTTCCCGGCTTCCTCACTGAGCTCTGCTTGCAGGGCATCTCCTTTGAAATCTGTGCCTCAAAGACGGGGTTGTTGAGCTCTGAGCGACTTGCTTTTTCTTGTCCCGTTCTTCTCAGGTAATACCAAAGCGGGGAAATATTTGGACGCAAACACATATTCTTGCCCCATGTCTTAGTGTTTTAAGGGGCGTTATTCTCACGAGTTTAAGTGTGTACCTGGAGATGAAATAAGGTCATGTATTGAATGCCTTCATAAAATACCATATAATTCCCAGAATGACTGTGCATTTTGGGAAGAAATAGCAGGCCTCTGTTTTCCAGGCAAATACGCCAGCCCTCAAAACCTTCTATAGTTTGCCCATCCGACCTCCCCTTACTCCCCACATGTAAGCCCTTGGTTCCTGCTACACTCTTCACTAAAGTCCGCCTACATTTCTGTCCCTGTGCTTGTGGTCTTGCTCTTCCCTATCTTTTCCAAATGCCTCTCCCTACCCATTTCATTGCTCGAAACCCAAGGCCCATCGCCTCACAAAGATTTACTTGCCTTCCCCAGTCCAAGTTTATGTCCTCATTCTCTGACTTTCGCCAAGACCATATCAGCCATCAAGTTTGGTTCTAGTTCTGTGAATTCTTAACTAGAATTCACTCTACTTGAGAGAAAATGTGTGTTATTCAACTTTTTATTTTCGTATCAGAAAGTTTTATATATTCAACATTCAGTAAGTATTTGTTTAACAGAATTATCAGATGAGAAATTAGAAAAGCATAGGCAAATTGAATCCAAGTTTTTAAAAACCAAATATATAAAATGTGAGGGATAAGAAATAAAAGGAATTAAAACAGCCTGGAAAATATGCAAGCAAAAACACAACTAAATGTGATATATGGAAATTTTTGTAATTGTTGAATGTGTTTTTATATAATTTATGTATTAATAGACACAAAATGGTGTCTAGGTAGTATAAATTCAGTTAAGCAGTCTATGAATGTTTTATTTAAGGAAGAAAATGATGAACTATTCTCTGTAACCTTATTAAAACAACCATGCATGAACATGGTGTTTGTGATAACACTCTGAAGTTTAATATAAATGTATATATTTTTGTGTATAGTTCCATAAGATGCAAAAGTATTTGTTTATGGAACTATATTATGGAGAATTCTAGTTTAACATGTGAGATATTTTTTCACATTTTAATCTAAAAGCAAGCATTTAGTACCTGAATAGTGACCTATAAATAGGTTTAGCATCTATTTTATGTTATACCCTTAAATATCTAACATTTTAAAAGCAATGGTCGGCACTACTGATGAGATAATTAAAAGAGTTTTGGGGAAGATGCAGCCTTTTGTGTCAGAAAGCAATAAATAAATAAATAAATAAATAAATAAATAAATAAATAACCTATGGTGGTCCTTTAAAAGGAAGTAATACACCAAACTGCTAGATGTTACTGGTTGAGCAACTCTTCGACTCTGATATCCTTAGCAAATTTCTAGCTAGTCTGTAGAATTTAAGCCAGTGATCTGAGCTCTTTTTTTTTCTTTGGCGGGGGGAGGGTTCCATACCCTGATGCAGGAGAGCATCTATAGCCATTGACGATTCGCAAGCAGGCCAGGCATCCAGGGTTCCTGGGTGTGATTTGCCGTGGCATCTGGTGTGGAAGGGATCTGCCTGACTTAAATCCATTGCAAGCAGAGCTTTCTACCCAGCCCTCCCAGCAGAGCAGTGCTGGAAAGCTAGCATCCTGCATTCTCAAGAATAAAACATACCTTGTGAAATGTGATCTTGACCTCTAAAAAAGCCAAAGACTACTTTTAGGATGAGGCATAAACTGCATTAAAAGACAGGGAGTAGGGGTTGAGGGCAGGTCTACGGGACGCAAAGGGAAAAAATTAAAGAGTTGGGTATAGCTCTCCAGACAGTGTCTGGACTAGGGCTGTTACTGGAACAGAAAGAAAAGGGAGGATGTAAAGAATGATGAAATACCCAAGGGAGACTTGAGATTAAAAACAATTCTAAATGAAAGGGAAAGAATGGCAGGACAAAAGTTCATGGAGAGCAGAAAAGGAGTTCAGTAATTAAACAGCGAAGTGAGCACAGCGGAAAACTAGAGGAGTTTGGGAGAAAAAATTGAGCTCTAAAAATATTCATGTTGTATTTTCTAGTAGAAATGAGCATTTTTTAAAACCACATCCTTGACTGTAAGAACCTTGTTACTGCAGATTCCATGTTAGCCAAAGAAATGTCCAGATTCCATTTTTCACTTATTCATCAAACACGTTTATTGAGCATCTCCTGCGTGCCTCCCTTGCGCTGCTGCTGAGGACAGAGGGTGCACGACACTAGCATGCTCACGCTCTGCTTCTCCGGAATATGCAAAAGAATTTGGATCCTAAACCGTGAATAAGGAGAGAGGAAGGAGAAAGACCAGGAACTGGTAGAAGAAGGAGGGTTGGAGCTGGAGTGATTTTTATAAAATATAAATGTCATGCCATTCTTTTACTTAAAACTCCTCCATGGTTTCTGTGTGCCCTTGAAATAAAATCTAAACCATGTCCTTTATTACCTGATCTGAACCTTACTCTCCATCTCATCCTAATTTCATATAATTCTCTCCCTTGCTCAATATAATCCATTTTTGCCAGTTTCTTTTCTGTTTCTTCTGAATGCCCCGAGTCCTTTCATGACTCCCAGCTTTTGCCCTGCTCCACCCCAGCTGACATACTCTTTCCCCAGCACTCAGAATTGCCCACTGATGTTCATTCTTCAGCTCTCAGGCTATATGTCACCTCCTTAGTTGTGTCTTCTCAACCTAACCTTGCACACTCCCTCCTCTCCCTTACACCCTGCACCACCTAATGACTTAGTCACATCACTCTGTTTTACTTGTCATAGCAGTTATCATAACCTTTAATTATCTTACCTGTTTTGTTATTCACCTGTAAGCCCCATGAACACAGGGAGTCTGTCTGGCTTGGTGCACCCAATACAATGTCTGCTATCTAACAGGTGCTCAATAAATAGCTGCTGGACAAAGAAATGTTTGCCCACGCTCTTGCTTCTCTCCTCTCCCAGTGAGACATATTGTGGCCTGCCTCACTGTGTCTCTGAGCCCTTTATCCACGTGTGCATGATTCAATGTAGGTGACAGCGAATGCCTTCTTTTCAGGCTGTGTGTGCACGTGGCTCCAGTTGGAATGTGTGCATTTCTTGCCCCTTGATTTGCAATGACGTAAAGAGTGCATAATTAATGATGAGACTGATTCAATTTTGATCATGTGAAGATTTTCCCACCAGAAGGATCTCCTTCGAGGCAGCTCTCTAGTAGAAAGGACTGTCCTAACCAGGTCTGCTATGTTGGACCAATGCCAGGTGAGGTGCCAGCCAGCCCTGGAGGCAGGAACAGGAGATGCAGCCTTTGTCTGAGTTTTGACCTTTGTTAGCACAGCTCTGAGCGGTGGCTGACATCCCAAAGCCTTACGCTGCCTTTGGATCAGCTTCCGAACAGTGGGAGGTTTGTCCTAAGGGCAGGAGACTGGGGCACAGGTTGGACTTCCTGGGGTTTCTGCCCTGGCCCTGGGTTGGTTTCATGCATCTTTGGAAACAGCCACTCCTACATGCTCCCCAAATGAAAACCAACTTTTGCAGGTTGGTAGAAAAGAAAGCTAATTAAATTCCCTTGATTCACGCTCTATCCACATTAATAGTTTCACGCAAGCCTTTTCATTTGCTTTGTTTGCGTAAGGGGAATGAGTGTCTCTTTTATAATTAACATCTTTAGTTAGGAGCTGGAGCCTGGTTCATGGCTCTGTCCTCGGTAGGAAAAACAGATGTTAATGTGGCTGTACCCTCAGGTTCACAGATTGATATTATTTGTGAGTTCTTTTGAATGAAGTTGAACCTTGACCCTTATCCCATAAACTTACCCTTGCCTCTGAGTAAGGTGGTTGTGATGTGAGAACTTGAAAGGGAGGGAATTCAAGTACTGAAAAAGAACTTCACAGGCTATGACAGATATAGATAACACACAGGAAACTATCCTCACCAGTCGTTGAGTTATGAGTTTGACTTTCATTCTATTCACTGATAAAGCTATGGTTTATTGCGTCAGTTTCTAGAGTTGTGCTTCCCAATATTCCTCACATCAAAATCACAATACTGGCTTGGCACTCTGGAGTAAGCGGAGGCGGAACTCCCATCCTTGTCACGGCTGAGATCAGTAGTTAACTTGTGACGCGTAAGTGACACACCCATCAAGAAGCTCTGAGTTTGGGCAGAATTATACATTTGGCTCATGTGCAACCTTTTAGCTTTGACCCATTTCATGGCCCAAACTATATACTTTCACCAAGACAGGCATTGGGTTGATAGGTGACTGCAAATGCCAGGACAGAAGGCCTGGTAGAAGCAGCTGACGAGTCTATTCCTAGAAAAAACAAGTCAAAGCGTATTTTGTTTTATGGCCGCCATGAATCACGTTTTTATTTCCTTAACTTATAAGGAAGCTCTGAGCCACTTCCAGTGGCTGAACAGGATGGGGCCACTCTTCTTGTCCATGGCTTTGTATCTCCCTTCGTAAGGACTTCCTTGGTTGTTTATTTCATCCTTTCATTTTTTGGTTCTTTTTATAAGCCGCCTGAATTCTCTTTGTGAGTTGTGGATAAGGGAGGGAATACATAATTAAAAAAGAAAACTCAAAACCCACGCCTTGCCCATATTGAGTCAGTCATGTCATTTTTGTATGCAGACAGAATATTTTCACCCTTTAATAACATTGGCAACTGAATATATTAGTCATAATGTGAAATGATGTTCCTTTTTGAATGTGATGATCATCCTGCTTTATTTTCCCATCTGCAAGATGAGAATGATAATTATCCCTTTGAAAATATCATATGGTCAAATTAGTTAATGTTGGGCAAGCCTTTCAAAATGAAGATACCTAATAATTTATTAGCGGCTCCACTGGGTGCAATTTGAGAATGAAGTCTGCCTGTGAGGAACTGGCATCTGCATTGATTCACGCTTTCTTTCAATACCTTAGGAGACCTGTGTTGCATTTTCTCCTCTGGCCGTCAGCCATGCCCACCTGTGGTGTATGGTTCTGTAGCCTCTGCCCACAGCAAGTGGCCCGAGGTCAGGGGATCATGTCCTAAAAGGGAAACTGAGCAAATAAATTCACCCATGCACTTCTTTTAAATGGACTTACTTTCCCTTTTAATCAAAATGAGATTTTTGATTTTTAACTCAAAGGAAAATCTTGTAGCACTTTATGGTCTCCTCTGTGCCCTTCAAGATACATTCTTTGACTTGAATGATCTGTTATATCCTTAATAGGACAAGTGAATTATTTCTGTTTCATGTGCTGCCATTTCCATGTTAGATAATTAAGCTTGGCATAATTCAGAAAGCATGAGATTGTATAGTCACAAAGAGAGCCAAGGAGGACACACAAATAAAAGCAAATACAGTAATAGCTATCATGCATTGCCTTATATGCCAGAGGCTTACATGCATTACTTCTAATACAACAACTCTGAAAAATATTTACTTACAAATCAGGAACTAGAGGGTGAGAAAGGTTTAACTAACATGTACAAAGTCACATAGCTTTAAAGAGAGATAATGCTAGGATTTTAAAAGCTTTTACTTTTTAATTTAACTTGTATTTCATGAACCCAAATCATTAATGAGTATTTATGTTTTATTTCTTTATACTTCTGAAAAAGCTATTTTTTTAAAAACAATTTTTTGGCTACTAAAAGGAGCCACAATCTGATGGAGCAGGATTAGACTAAATGGTCCTTCCATTATGACTGTGAAATTACACAGACTGACCTGTATGTGAAACTTTCAAAATATGCAATGTATTTTCTTGAGTGCCTGTTGTTCTCCAAACTTTGTGGCAAATTGCAGTCTAGTAAAATTCATAAATTCCTAGAAGAGAATTCTTTTTTTGTCAATAAAATGAAATCAGAAAATTTCACTTCTTTAAAAGGCTGTACCTTTATATAATACAAATCCTCAGATTAACAAAGTCAGAATATTTTGCTTGTCTGCTTTTCATTTAGGTTAGAATATTTCTTCTGCTTAAGTTGGGCTGAGTCCATAAAAGGGTTACCCTTTCCAGTTCATCGGCAGAGAAAATGAAACTGCTTGGTAGTTCACTAGGATCCATCCGACAACAACAGGAAATGTGAACTCACCAAAAGATTGATGTGCCTTAGAGTAAATAACCAGCTATCCCTACTCTGAGAATCTGTGGGCTTGTGAAGCTTTGAGAATTGATTTTATTCTAGAACTGTTTGCTCAGTACTCTAATATTGTGTCTGAAATCCCTAACAAAGAACATTTAGAAGTTAAACTGGTGCCTGCATTTAAAATATTTATTTAAAAGAAACTAGCCACAGATGGAAATGTTTCTAACTAAAAATTATCTTTCTCAAGTATAAAAACATTTCTCAAAATCAAATATTTCCCATATAAAGTCAGTTAGCTGTGGGCTTTGAGACTTTACTTTCCATTGCCAATAAAAGCCTTTGATTGGCGAGCCTTTCTTTGCTTTAAATTTGAAACTGAAGTATGTAAGCAGAGCTTGGATAAGAGTGGAAAAACTGGCTTAAATTATGCGAACTTCAGAAATATCACTACGTATTTATTTGTATAGTTTCCTCTAAAGGGGAAAATTTTGTTTAATATTTGAATATGTTTATGAGACCGATAGAATAATCAGCAGACATTTGTATTCTATTAGAAATATATGTTCTCTATTTTCTTTATGTATTTTCTATTATAAGGGCCTAGTTTTCATATGTGTTATGGCAGAGTATTTACTTGAACATATAGAAATCACTACGATTTCACAGTTAACCTTTAATATGTGATTATCAGTACTTTCCGCGACATACACAGTCTTCCCTTGAACATTTTCCTGTCTCTTTAACCCAGCTTTGCCGCTTTGCCCTATTTTAGATCCTCCGCGCTTCTAAAACATAGCCAGGAGAGGGCGCTGCTGGTCTACGTTTGAGAAAACTGCTCATTGCCTTATTTCAGCACTTATAAAGACATACGTGGAAATTATTTTTATTCAGTCAAAGCAATCAGAATGAAAAAACTGTCTTAAATTTGTCAAAAATTGTCCACTTGTGTCACTTGCCACCCCAGAGACATCAATAAAACTGGGCAATGAGTTTTTCTTCACACATCTTCAGAGCCCTTAGCTGACCCATGGTAAGGATGAGTTCAGGGCAACCGGCTGTGATTATCTAATTTTTCCATCAGCTTGAGGTTCTTCTGTGAAAGTTCTATTCATGGAGAGCCAAAAGAAGGGGAAAATAAAAACCTGTTTACACTTTCACTTTCCAACTAGCCTTGCCAAGTGAGTTATCCCCTGACCTGGTATAATGATGAGAACATATCTGTGCAACCTCCACCGTCCGGGGTGTGGACTTGGGAGGCTGTGTCGGGGGTCTTGGTAGGAAGAAGTCGGTGGAAGGTGAGCATGATCTTATCCTCTCTTCTCATGCTGGTATTTCCCGTAAATACAGTGGCAATGCTAGGAAATGATCTGAGGAGGAAACTTTGCATTTCTACCAGCACCCCCATTCTTTCAGATCAACTACTGACAGTCCCTCAATATTTTAGAAACTCCTGTGCAAACACAGTCTCAAGTCAAAATTTCTAGCCAACTCTCTCCCTCATCTCCTTCCAAAGAAAATTCTATACTTCAGCCCTTCCTACAAAGAAATTCTAGAACCTCCACTGCTAATATAGGTATTCTGTAGAATTCCCTCACCCTCTTAGGGACATTTACAAGTTGTTTAAGATGTTGTGGTGAAATAGAAAATATCGAAATACCACGCTAATCACATCTGCAGTTCACCTTTATGGTGGTGTTAGGGAGTGCCAGAAACACCCTGATAAAGTTTTTGGTGAATCGAACTTTGCTTAATGTGGTTTTCCTTCGCCATGTGGGCACTTGCCGTCCTTCACAGCTGGGAGGTGCCACTTTTGGCTGGCCCTGTGGCTGGCTGCAGTCGTCTGTCCTTCCACGGGATGAAAAATGCCTTCCATTAGCTAATGGCTGTGTTCTCCGTGAAACATTCTGCCCCTTGGCCTGGGGCTGCAGGAGAGCATCAATCAAGTCTCTTAGATGAGGCCTCAGAGGACCGAGGGAAATTTGTATAATCCTGAACTATAAACATGGGGACCAGTGGTTGAGGTTTTGGATTTGCACAACATTTAAAAATGTCTATTTGAGTATCGAAAGTAAACCTTTATTTTAAAGAGAAGCTGAGGCCCAGGAGGCTCTCTGGGTGGCCTTCAGAAGGCCGACTCAACTTTCTGCCTCCATTTCCCTTTCTTCAAATTGGGGGGAAAAAAAAGGCAAAAAACCTTACTTTTCTGTTTTACGGAAGAATCAGTTTAACTTGATTACCAGTGTGAGGTGATCTATTTAATTTAATTTTTACCAGCCAGGTTTACTTTATGCCTCTGCACACCTTATAGACTGTATTATAAACCCTCTACCCTGAGGTTTAAGTGTCTGCTAGTGATCTTTCCCTAGTGTTACTTTTTGGCTAAGGTTTTAGTTTTCCTTTTTCTGCATCCTTTACTCTTACCTACTAGCCAAGGAAGACAGGACGAGGCACTCCCACCCTTTCTTGTAGTGGCAAAACAGCTCCTGGCTCGGGAGGGAGTGGAGAAAGGCAAGAATCGGGTGTGTGAGTGCACGTGTGCATGTGTGTGTGCATGCACGAGCTCACACATGTATACGTCTATGTGTGTCTCTTTTAGCAGCTGGCTTTTTTTGTGGTGGTTTGTTGCTGTTGGCACTTTTAAAAGCAGTCAGACTGAAGATATTCCTTAGAGAAAAGAGTGAACTAACTTCCTAGAGGAGAAGAGAAGTTTGCGGAGGCCTTGCGGGGCGTTTATGTAGAGCTGACTCGTCTCTATGTTGCTTGGTACTACTTATCTTAAGTTCTTTATTGTTAGGATTAAGTTTTTGCTTACCGTTTCCCCATTCTCACATTTTTTTCCCTGTAAACAGTTATCATAAATATTTTCATTTGAGGAACAGTTTAGAATTTCCTGAATTCATGCCTTTTCCATTTTAATATGCAATGCATCTGAACTTCAGTCTTGTGAGATCTTCTTAAAGAGTACTGCTCAACAGTTTTAGAAACTCATTTTACTCTGACCTTGAAAGAGGAGATGAGAGGGACACTGAAAAAGCTGTTATTTCTGCACAGAGCAGACAACCCAGAAATATTCACGAAATGAAAATTTAATTACATATGCCATCCAGGCTGATATTTTTCTCAGTGGTAAACTCAGAATTCTGCTGTATATTCTTATATATTTATATAAGGGCATGCATGCATTCTGATAAATTAGCAATTAATTCTACTGAAATATTGAAATAATGTCTTCTACAAGTTACACTATCTCAAAGAAGTAAAATGAAACCCAGACATAGAATTTGATTACTAACTCAATGTTACCAACTTAGAGATTTTTTCAAATAGTGAGTAAAAAAAACCCCAAATTAAAAAAGCTAGGTCTAGATTGTCTAGTTAAATATATGGTATGCTAATTTTAGCTTTAAATATCACATGACTTCCGTTCTATTTTCACAAATATAGGTTAATTTCACAAACATAGGGTTAACTGGGTGTGACGTTTTGTTTCATATATATAAATATTTAAAAATCAGCTTCTTTGTATGACTAACACATCATAGGAAAATATGTAAAAAAAAAAATATGATGACAGTTGGCAAGAAAAGCTGGAATGGTCAATTGTCTTCATTCTGAGGAATCATTGGGCTCCAGGCAAGAATTTGATAGTCCACCAACTAAGGGAAGAGCTCGGCCTGCTGACCTGAGTGAGCCATCACATACCAAAGTTAAGAATCTGGGCTTGGCATTTAAAACAGTACAAAGTCAACATGAAAATAGTCATATTTTTCTCATATATAATTTTGGAAATATACATTGAAAACTGGAAAAATGTAGCCATCTTTTTAAAAAGTGATATTTAGGAGGAAATAGAAAGAGCTCTCAATGGCCAAATCTGGAATAACTTTAGTGACAAAATAAATAGCAGATCATTGGATTGGATTGGGTTGGGTTTATAATAGATGAGTATTGGATCATAACTCAAAGAGTACAATACAGATCTACGAGTTCACAAGGATGTAAATAAATGATGGAGTAATTAAATAAATCAAGGAGAATAGACAGATCCCCCATACAAAAGGATCCCAAGTAATTTATGTAGATACTACATCTTTGAGGAGGTGGAGCACACCTTGCTGCTCATTAAGGATGGGTTATGCACAGTAACTTTCCTTTATGGAGTATAGTGTGGAAAATGGGGTGGGATTGGAGGGAAATTAATTTTACATTGGAGAGACTGGACAAGACACTGTCTTAGCCAGGTGATCGAGGTCAACATCACAGTGATAAATCATGTTGATAGCCTGTGCCTTTAGTGTGATATGATGGGAATGACACTTTACTTCTGTGGCCTTTGTACCCAAAACCCATAACCCCAGTCTAATTATGACAAAAACATCAAATCCAGTAGAGAGGCATCATACAAAACACCGGACCAGTGTTCCTCAAAACTTTCAAGGTTGTTAAAACTGTGGAAAGTCTGAGAAACTGTCACAGTTTAGTGGAGTCTACGGAGACATGATGACTAAATGTAGCACAGTATCCTGGATGGGAGTCTGAAACAGAAAAAGGACATCAAGGAAAAACTAAAGAAATCTGAATAAAGGATGGACTTTAGGCAGTACTAATGTTTCAAGATTAGTTCATTAGTTGTGACAAATGACATAGTAAAAAGATGTTAACTGTAGGAGAAGTTGGACAAGAGGTATACAAGATGACTCTGTACTATTTTTTCCAACTTTCCTTTAAAACTGAAACTATTCTAAAATATAAAGATTTTAAAAGGTAATCCTTATTATCATATGTTAGCCCTGAATCTCAATGTAATTATTTTCCTAACTCTTGGTTGATTTTTAAGTTACAACACTAAATTGGATAAAAGGAAATATATTCTTCAAATATTACTATTATATAGTTATAGTTGTTAAAGGTGCCATTTGTAGAGCTATGAATATTATGATTGCCTTTGCTTATAAATAGACTCAATATTCTACTTTATGAATTTTATTAGGGATCCAAGATATTAGAAAGCTTGCTCCCTATATTTAGTACTACCATAGCCACCCACGGAGGAGGAACTGAGTAACTCAGTGGTGAGTGGCCACTTTACCATTTAGTCAAGCATTATATAATTTTAAATGGATAGTTTAGAAATAATAATCAAATGGTTTCTCTTCTGTGCACAGTCCCTGTTAATATGATAGCTTCCTTCATAAAATCAAGTTTGTTATAGCCTTTATCCAAATGGCATTGTATTTTCTTCCTTTAATAAGTACAGTGTTTTTAAAAGAAATGAAAATATATTCCCTTTGAGATAAAGTAATGAATTTTTCATCCAAAAATTGTAACCATTCACAAGAAATGTAAAATTTGTCATAAATATAGATAAACCTATCAAATTTTTGAGGTTCTCTTATTTTTCGTAACTATAAATAGTATGTTATTATGACTGCAAGAAGTTCAAAAATATTACACATCACTAAACATGCCATGCCGTACATCTGTAGGACAAAGAGACGTCTTCTAGGAGAGTCCTTTTGTGTGGTCCAACGGTCCCCTCCACATCCATTTCCCCTCATATTTAAAGGCTAACTGCTTTCACTTTTTCCATTTTAGTGTTCAGCTATGGTCTGGTACAGATTTTTCTGCCTACAGTAAGAAACACATGGTCTGGCTTCATCATTAAAAGTCTTTGTGTGACCTGGGCGTCTTTGAGGAGCCAGCGGGTTTTCCCGGTTGTCCTCTTGTCTGCAAACACCTCGGTCATCTTCCAAAATGAAATCCTGGGAGCCGAATGTGCACCATATTTGTGAGTGTGTTGACTGACCAATGACTCATGAGACTATCACACAACAACTGATGATGAATATGCCATTTTCCTTCTCTAAAGTGACTCCTGTCACAATATGGTTATGAGCAGTGTGATTTTACAGTTCCTCTCCTTTAACCCAGTAAATCCTTGCTGTCTTATTCTTTGAAGGAATATTTCAGTCATTTTGAAAGAACGGTGAGTGAGCAAGTGCTGTATGCAATTACTGTGTATTGTATGTAGCCTTGAGATAAAATAATGTCCCAGTAGATTTACTTCATCTTTTAAACACAAAATAATTTAAATTCTTAACTAGAACACACTTGAATTTTCCCATGTTTAATTATTAAAAAGGCAAAACTTAATTTCATCAAGTGCAATCAAAGAATTTTTCCTAGTAGCAATTAAAAAATATGGAACTGGAATTTCAATGACATAAAATTAAACAGCTGCTATGTTATATTTTTAAACTTCATCCAAATCAAATGGCAAATCAGATTTTTTCTTCTGAATTTTTTCTTTTCTTTTTAATATTAGTGGGTTGAAAGGTGGTTTCAGGAATTCAAAAACCTCCTTAAACATTCTCTAGTATATTTTGAAATGTATATACAATGTGACTCCAAAGTGAGTAACCTTTCTATTTCTATAAGACACAAGAGGCAAAAGTGTTTGGAGAAGGACTGATTGGTTAGCTTGCTTTGGCATGAGGGGACTTCCAACTATACTGAGCTATTTAACTAAGGAAACCCAAACCTATTTTGCTCGGTTTGCCGTTCCTACCGTACTCCATGTGTGGCATTTACAAGAAGAGAAAGTAAAAGCCACACATGAAGTTCAGGTCCTTCTTCTCATTCCTTCCTGTTTCCATGCTGGGGGAAAAGGGCTATTTTTGTGATACCCAGTCTTCTCCACACTTTTATGTGTAAGACAGCGAGCTGGGACATATGTAGCAGATATATAATTAGCTGAATGGTATATTTTTCACTGCATGTGCAAACATGTTCCCTCTGATTTTCCTCCTTGACTTTTAGGTGTAGACACCAAGGAAAGGCAGTGCCCAGTCAAGCCAGGACTCCAGGTTTTCAAAAATGTTTAAATACTTTGAAAAGGTGGGGCTATTTAATTATTTTATAATGTCAAAAGCCTTCTTATTTTTTCTCTTTATATATTTTTTCTTCCTGAAAATGAATTTGAGTTATCTGGTCTTGAGCCCCTGTCACCCCTAAAGACTTTTATTTTAGTTCATTATTTCGTTTCATTAAATCTCTCTCCTGACTTTATTCTGGTAGCAGATTTTTCTCAAAACCCAAAGGCAGTCTTTTGGTTTCAGAATTTTAATTTCTTCATGGGCCTTTTATTTTCATATCTTTTTTATTATTGGGGGTGGGCAAGAGGAGGTAACCGCCTTCTCTGTGGGGACAGAGGCTTAACGGTCCCCACAGCAGGCAGGACTACACATAAAGTGACTTAAATGGTAAATCAGCCTTTGGGACAAGACTTCAGCCCACCATTTTTTAAACATTAGAATTAAGTGAATCATAAAGGAATTGCTTTGGTTAATAGGATTTTTTTTGACCAGGACAAGAACTTTGACTTAGTCAGTGTGAAAACCAAATGACCATTAGGACATAGTTTATTCAGCCTGAAATATTCGTTGATAATTTTTTTTCCAAAAAATAGAGAAGTCCCCTATTTCGACCTTGCACATAGTCAGTGTGCCTGAAAGGCAGTAAAATGTAGGGGAAAAGCCGGTGACAAAAGAACTTGTATTTTGCTTATTTTGATGACTGTGCTTCACAAGGTTTTTTGTGAAGCTTAATGAGACAGACCATGCTTTATAAAGAAGTATCTACATGTAAAGTATTATTATTATTATTAAAGTATGGGTTGTGTTATGTTCAGGAAGACTGTACTCTGAGAATCATTTTTGTGGGAGCAACATTTTATAGATTATTTGCAGATATTCTCTACGTGATTAAAACAATGATATGTCTTTACGAGTACGTAATTCAAACTCTCAGAGTATCTCTTCGCCATTCTTTTAATTGTTTTGAACAAGATGCACACACTTGAAAATTAATTATATGACTTCATCCTACAAATGGCATTTGAGTGAAAGTGGAAATTATAATAAAGTATTATTTAATAATACATTTTTTAAAATCCAGGCCTTGCATGACAGTTACTTACAAGAACTTAATGTTGGCATGATGGCTATCGGGAACTGGCACCATGATGGCATAGAAACAATTTTTTATGTTCTTCATATTTATGTTCTTCACATTGGCACCTCTTTATAGTTATGCTGTTTGCCAAGGGAAAACATGAGAGGCTCATCGCTTTGCATTTTTGGGCTACGTTGAGAACAGTTTTCCCCATTGGAATGGGATGCCATTATGCTTGTTGGAAAGCACATGTGGGCATCGAATGGATGATTTATAGGGCATGTCCCGAGCTTTTTTTGCATTGTTGAGTGAGCATAGTGGTCATGAGATACAGTCTTTTTGTGTTTCGCATCTTGAATTGTCCTTATTTTGCTTTGGTAGTCTTGACCCACATTTTAATCTCCAGATCTGTGTTCCTTCTGATTCAGTAGCCACTGGGCACATGGGACTATTTAGCACTTGAAATGCCGCTAGTCCGAACTGAGGTGCACTATAAATATAAAATACACACTGGATTTTGAAGACTTGGGGTGAAAAAAAATGGAGACTATCAATAATTTTTATATTGGTTATATATTCAAATTATAACGTTACATGTATTATGTTAAATAGAATAATTGTTAAAATTAATTTCATCTTTTCTGCTAGAAAATTTAAAATTATGGTTATGGTTTTCATTGTATTTCCATCAGATAGCTCCGAGATAGATAGTAGTCAGCATTTTTCTGCTTTTGATGAGAATGAGAAATTAAGAGAGTTATTAAGTTACACATTGGAAAAAATTTTCGGTATTCATTTTAAATTTCAGCTAATTTTGATGGGAGGCTTAGATTTAGATCACCTGGTGAGTTCATAGTCAATGCTTGGAGCTAGTTAACGTGGAAAGCAGCAAAGTGGTTCAGGTCGTAGTGGCTGGAGCCAGAGTATCTGGCCGGTCCCAATCTGTGGCAGAAGCAACTTTGACTGCGTGGCAGGGATGGAGCTTGCATCTCTGACCTATCTCAAGGCGGGCTCTCCCAGAACCCCTCAGTTGACTGTCATGTGATCTTAACCAAATCTGTGTAACCAACATACTCTCTTATATATACAGTGAACAACTCTCTGATCTCACAGCTAGAATGCAATTCTGCATAGACTTAAGCAACTGAAAATCTCAAACCTAATCTTTGGTGACTTAAGGCTTTTCTGTTGGTATTCACAAAAATGCCCTTCTATTGTCACATATGAATCACAATATTTGCCTTAGTATTTGCTCACCACCCTCTCTTTCTGAACATGTTCATTACCATTAGGATATTCTGGGTGGCTTGTGTGGTTCACATAAGTGGGGACAAGATCTTGCCAATATGTTATCAATGTCTTGAGCTTAAAAATATATGTTTGGATTTTCACCAGAGTGAAAATTTGTGTCTAATCACTCCCTTTCCACCTTCCTTTTGATGAAAATCATCAAAATGTGAGATGAAAGGATCTAATGGGTTGTCTGAATGTTTTTCCCAGCCCTGTTGGAAATGATTGAGGCATTGGGTCTTCAGTGTTTCCTCGGAGAAAGCAATTCCAAAGGTTGGTGTCAACTTACAGCTTAGTAATGGACTAATACACATTATCCTGTATGCAACTCTAAATTACAGCCTGCCAGCTGTGATTCTGGAAGTTTGGAATAGGTTCCTTCCCAAGATTCTAAACAGAAATGGCTTTGAATGTTGCGGGCAGGAGTTTGTCTAACCCTTCTAAAGGCAGCATGAGTGCTCTAACATTTCTATTGATTTTTAGCATTCAGCTCTCCAGAAAATAGAAAATAGCCAAAATTTGACAGGTGCTTTACAAAATGATCTGCCAATGTTCACAAGTGGCATTGTGCTTAAATTTGAAACAAACCTTCCTTATTTCTTATTATGCCTGTTTTATTATATGGAGTGATTATATTTTACTGGATTTGAAATAATACTTTAAATATTGTCTTATCTCTTTTAGTTTTTTCTTTTTATCTTTTAGATATTTACGGCCCCAAAATTCTAAAAGGAGAGTGAAGATTTTCAGTTGTTATTTAATGTTTAGCCTGACATATAAATCAAAGAAATCTGAATTTAAACAAGGAGCCACTTTGCATATATTTGTCACAGATAAGGTCCAGAGTTAGCAAGGGTGTGTGGGTGAAGAGGCTTTGCTACAGCAGTTAAAATTGTCACAATATTGCTGAAAGGCAGCTTGATAATACTTACCATCATAAGCTTTCACACTGAGCAATTTCATTTCTAGGAATTGTTCCTGTGGGAAGTAATTAAGAATGAGAAAAAAAGATTTAACTAAACTACAAGAATTCTCATTGCACTGTTATTTAAAATAATAACAATAGATGAATCTGGGTAAAGGGCATATTGTGTTCTTTGAATTATTTCCTTATCTGTTCATTTGAAATCATTTCCTAATAAAAAGTTTTAAAAACCAATTCTCAGATAAGAGGCAACAGAGGATAACTATCCTTATTCACTGCCTTCTAAAGACCAGAACCGATGCTAACTGTTTTTTTAATTTCCCAATTGCAAAATAAAAAAAACTAGAAATATCTATTACCAGGGAAGTAGTTACATAAATTAAGATGACATGATTTAAGTGAATAAAAAGATAAAATAGGTTTCAAAATAAAAAAACAGCTTGCAAAAATGTATTTGAATATGATTTATCCTGATAAATATCTCTTTTATACATATGCGTAAGTAAGACTGAAGCGATAACACCTAAGCATTAATATTAGTTTCCTCTGGAGGTTTTTCTTTTTCTTTTTTTTAAATCTACTCGTGTCTGAGAAGATGTAACAACTTTGGCTTCCTGAACAGTGGTCCGAAACTCTTTTTGAGCACATTTGAGTTTTCCTCATTCTTCCATATGTGGTAAGATGAATAAAAGCCAAAATCCTACTAGGGATAAAACACAAATGAGGGATGTAAGGAATTCCGTTGTTATTCAAACCAACTGTTTCATCTGGTAGTTGCCTTAATAGCTCCCTTGTTGATCTTGGTCTTTTATAATCATAATGATCCACCCACCCACTCCTGAGGACCTTTCAATATAGATACTACTTGTCATCGTTCTCATGTCATATTACCTTTAATTTAATGCTCAGTGCATAGGCAGATATGGACTATGTTGTTCAAACTACTTCTTCCATCTGTTATGATGCTTTGGCATTGTAGTCTGTCCTCTCATATGTCCAAAATAAATGACAATACTATGAAATTTTTTGTAAATACTTCAACAAACCCACCTCATGAGCAAAGACTATTAAGATTTAATAATTCCATTTAAAGGTTATTATAGTATGTGAATCTTCTTAGACTAAGAAGGAAAAAGTCTTCATTTGTGTAAATGACATCACGGAAGTCTTAAAATATCTAATACAAATCAACGAACTCTATAGCCATTTGTCTGTGTGTGTGTGTGTGTGTGTGTGTGCGCGCACACACACATGCATGTATGTGTGTGTGTGCTTGGCAGTTCATCGAACAGATATTTGCTCTGCCTTCAAGAAGCTTACAGGCTAGTAGAGGAGGTAAATGACCATACAACGCAAGGCAGGACACAATAATAGTCAGAAGATAAGTAAATTTAAGTGCTAAGGGAGTATCACAAAGGAGAGAGAAATGTTAGGGATAGGATAATGGCAGCAGTAGTGTTTGTGTTGAGCTAAAAGGACATTATTGGGCTAAATGACAAAACTGAATATGAATGATTATTTAAAAATATATCAGTGTCAAATTTGCTGAAGTCATAACTATTCTGTGTGACTATATATCTTTAATTAGGAAATACACAAAGACGTATGTGTGGGAGGGAAGGAAGAGAGAATACAAGTGATATAGTAAATGGGGTAAAATATCAACAGTAGATGAAATCTGGATAAAGGGCATATGGATGTTCTTTGTTCTATTTTTATTTTTGCAACTTACCTGTTCATTTGAAACAATTTCCAAATAAAAAGTTTTTAAAAACCGACTCTCAGATAAGAGGCAGCGGAGGATAACTGTCCTTATTCACTGCTTTCCGAAGACCTGCACTGATGCCGGCACTTCATTTCCCCAAATGTGGTTCATTCTAGTTATTTGTTGACTTCACCAAACCACCGCATAATTTCACACAATCCAGTATGGAGGGCAGCGGCATCTGCTTTACAGAACCGAAGGCCTGAAATAGCAGGAGAGCTGTGTCGTGGGTGGAGTGGGGTTCAGTGCCCTGCCCAGCAGCGGTTGGCTTGCTCTGAGCAGTTAGTTTGCTGTCAGACCCTTCATGGTGGAATAATCAACCAGTGCAGATGAGATGGAGTGTATGACTTAGAAAACAAAGCTTTTTGCCTTCTATTTGAATGTTGCCTTGCCTTTTCCCTCAGAATAGCACACTTTAAAGATGTTTCTCAGATGGCCCTCCAGTCACTTCCTTGTCATCACTGTTAAATTGGAATTTCAGCAAAAGGACACGAAGTCCTCATTTCTGGTGTCCGGGTAACCTCCTCCAAGTATTTTCTCAATATGGCTCAGACCTGAGCAGTTTCACATACTTTACCTTTTAAAGACACCTCTATTTAAGAAAGGCATTTTCCAAAGTGCTGCAAGTTTTAAGGATCCCTCAGCAGTGTGAGAGCAATGAGAGTGGCCATGCTCCTAGAGAGGAGCTCACTTCCGTCTTAGCCCGAAGAGGGATAGTTGCTGCAGCCAGGAGGAGCTGTGTACAGTCTCCATTGCGCCTCCCACCACACCCGCCGCCGCCACCCCCAGCTAGTTGCTCCAGGAAGCAGAATTAGAAACACTGAAGTTGATTCTCCCCTTCAGGCTGGGAAAGGTGGAAATAAAAAGTGTTGAGGGTAGGAAATTATCCACCAGCTTCTCTCAGTAACTCCAAGATGAGGACTTGGTCACTCAGAAGCCATAAGGCTAGAGAAGCTGCAGTCCTGACTGGGGTGGGTTTGTAACTGTCTTGAGCTGGCCCTCCACGTGGGCTCTCTCCACTGCCTAGGCTGCAGTGAGAGTTTATGCCTGATGCCCAAGGGCCACGTACAGCTCTGCGCCTTCACTGAGCAGCCAGGCCTTGGTGTTAGACCCACCAGGTTCCAGCAGTGGCTGTGCTGCTTACTGCCTACATGGCCATAGGCAGTCAGGGAGCCTCACTAAGCCTCAGTTTGGGCACCCACTAAATGGAGATAATAATAGTCCTGAGCTCCTAGAATTGGTGTGAGGATTAAATGCATCAGACAGCGCATATCAAGTCTGAAATGTAAATGGTGGTTATTACTGTCTTTTGTGTGTGTGTCGCGAGAATGTTTGCAGCCTGGCTTCTGTTCTTCTCTCTTCTTTCCCCAAACTTATTGGTGTTGCATAGTTGATTTGACTGTATTTAGAGACACTGCTTCTTTGAAGATGAGAGTCTTGCAATTAGATTTGAGTAAAATGCTCTTTGAAAAACTGTGAAGTCCTCAGTGAATACATAAAGATGAACACTCTTTAATTGTCCACTAGCGTATTTCATTTAACATTATGTATTAGATTCATTCATACTATTGTATGTAGTTCTAGTTCATTTACTTTCATATGTAGTATTCCGCTATATAAATGTATTGTTTAACCATTCTGCTGATGTTACACTGGAGAGTAACTATTTTGTGAACTGAATTGAATACTAATGTCTGGCTCTTAAGAAACACCTCCCAAGGGAAGGCTGACAGGACAGAAGGTTAAATTCATGAATACTAGAAAGGCAGCCCTGATTTCTCACTACTTGGGAACAGCAGTGACTGAGGACTCCCAATATCCAGAGCTGGCATGGTCTTTCAGATTTCGAC